>JAQQZT010000036.1:29859735-29871707 GCA_030068275.1 Clarias platycephalus | reverse complement strand
GACTTTTAAGAGGCTTAAGAGTTTCTATAGCAGAGGACAAAATGGTGGAAAGAAGAAATATTCTCCAAACACTAAACGTAAAGCTAAACGTAAACACTGCTCTTCTGTCCAATTTGGTTTTCTTGTTGTTTTACTTCCTTCATCTCACTTGGATTGTTGGCTACATACTGTACCACCCAAAAGTGCAACTTAAACAGATGATCCTGTAGTCATGTAAACTGATAAAAGATGAGCCATTTTCTCCCATCAATCTAAAATGGATTACAAGTAATAAAATCAGTATCATAACTAAATTTATATAGTAACTACTGCGTAGAAATTGGTTGCTTCAAAATTTGGCTGTTTAATTAAATTATTTTTTTCCCCTGATTTTCTCCCTAATTCAGTCGTATCCATTTCCTCCCCGTCACTAGGCGGCTCCCACATTAAGGCTACTACTACCATTTAGCCGGGAGGGCTGAAAACTATCACGTGTTTGCTCCGAATCACATGGCGCCAGCCGACCACATCTTTTCGAACTGCTCGCTCGTTTGTGGGCGGCGTAACACACTCGGAGGACAGTGCTATCCTCTCCTCCCGCGGCGCGAGCTCACAGACGCCCCTGAATGGCTGTAGAGTGGTGAGATTAATGTGGGAGCACGAAGTACCTCTCATCCCTCCCGTCTGAGCTCGGCCAATCAGCTCCCTCTAGACCTCCGGCTGTGAGAGGTTACAGCATCACCCGGGAACCAAACCAGTGATCTCCGGATGATAGGGCGAGCACTTTACCACTGCGCCACTTGGAGGCCCACTGTTTAATTATTTTTAAGATATTTGGTCTAGAAACTTTGCATAAAGTAGCCTGTAGTCAAGATTATACAATTTGGGGTCAACCACACCTTCTCACTAAGATAAAGGTTTTTGTAGCTCTGAGAAGTTTCCTAAATCACTTTTAGTCTAGGACTCCCAGTTAGGACTTTTTAAGCTAAGATATGAGCTCTCTGAGAGAATTCTAAGAAGCTTTGTGAATACGGTCCCTGAATCCTGATATTTCTGTAGGTTCTTATCGATAGAAATGTTCAAGCAGTGTCCGAGTTCACAGAATCCATTGTTAGTGGACAGCAAATTTTCACTCCAGAAGCTCAATCGGGTGGAGATTTGGGATTGACTGGAACGTTCAGGTTCCTGACTTTGCAGCACACATGTGTAGCTGTGGCAGTGCACTCGACTTGTTGACCTGTCGAGAGGTGAAGCTCAAAGTCACTTGAAGACTAGAACAGGCTTTCTTTCAGAAATGTCCTTATATTTGTCTTCATCTACCTAACTCTCAACCCTGAGCAGTTTCCCAGTCCCTGCTGATTAAACACATCCCCACAACATGACCTTACCACTAATGTGCTTCACAGCAGGGATGGTGTTCTCAGGGAAGTGAGCGGTGTTGGGTTCTCACAAAACTCGCATTGTAGTCTTGGCAAACCAGAGGATTCTCTTCTACATGTGTCCAGTCTGTGGTTTTCCTGTGAATACCTTTTTTCCGTCTGAGTGGTGGATCTCTTCAGTATCAGTGTTACTCGTAACCTCTTGGTTGCTTCTCTGATTCATTCCCTCTTCACCTGGTCACTTATTGGTGGTTGGGGATATTTATGCATGTATATACAGTGGTTTGTGTATTTATTCATAAATTATTTCAACTATATTGCCTTTACACCACCTACCTAAGCACCTATTCCCCAAGTACTTACTTCCCTATATTCCTTCCATAAGCACCAACCAACCACAGATGTACTGTATCTACTACTTGCCTATCTACAGTACCTACTTGCCTACCTAACTAGCTACCTATACTTCGACCCAACCATCTAACCAATCACATACCTCCCCAAAGACCTCCCCAAACACCTCCCTTCCTGGCCAACCATCTACCCATCTACATCCCTAACCTACCTACTTACCCACCTACGTAAACACCCACCTACCTAGCTATGCACCCAAGGCATACCATCCCACCAACCCTCCAACCTACACCTGCCCAACCAGGTACCTAACAAACACCCCACCTCTCTACCTATCTGTCTAAACACCTTCCTAACTGTATATAAATCCATCCAGCCACTCCCCATATACCTCATGTCTTCACAACCCTCGACCTAACCCTCCCACCAGACTAATCACCCACTCACACACTCACCTTATTATTATGCCATAGGTTATTTATTTATTTGTAGATTATGAACCTCCAAACATGTGCAAGGTTGTACATAAGAGATACTTGATATTTCTTTCACCCAAGTATTTTACAAGTCATGTCTAAACTCACATATTTCCTCAACCTGTCACTTAAATTCCTTTATTTTAGCTCTGCACTATCTAGATCCTCCAGTAGATGGCACCAGTGAGCTTTTATGACAGCAAACACCTCAGCATGTTATGAATTAGATGTCTAGTGGTCCACGATTGGTCAGATCACACAATGACATCAGCAGAACATGTTGCTGTGTGGTTTCTTTTTTTTTTTTAATGCTTCATTCTCCCCTGAGGTTTGTGGGGAATTTGAGTTGAAACAGCATCACGCCATCAGACCATTATCTCGCTCGGTTCACAAGAGGATGCATAACTCAAGGTGTCAATAAGTGCAAGCTCTAGCTCTGATCAGAGGAGTTCAGTCTGGCCTATTAGAGGCGTTTATCTGGCTACAATCTCACTAATGTCAGAGCCGGTGCCGAGGACAGACTGGGAAAAGTAGGTGATGATTGATCAGTGTTGTGTCTCATCTCAGACTCTCCTGCTGCTGCTCATAGGTGCATGACTCAGAGAGGAGAGAAGAAGAAGAAAAAAAAAAAGCTCAAATGCCCGGCAGGAAAAAAAAACCTAATAACCTAACAGTGGCATATGAGCAAATGTGGTACACGGACACGACCGGGTCGCTGAGTTCATAGAGAAATGAAACGTCGTTGTAATCTCCCTTTTTATTTTTTTCCTGAAATGGCGAGCATGTGTCTGGTCATATTAAAGGAGGACTTTCTGTACCACACAGATGGATTACCATGGGCAAGAATTTTAGTGAAGGAAAATGGTTTACTCCAAACTCTATTTATTAATGAAAGTGAGTTAATAAGTTATAATTAATGTTTAACGTCGTTACCTTTAGAACTGAAAGCTACAAGTGATATCCTTATAGAAATATAAACAAACACAAAAGAAAGCCAGCAGATTTTTACCTTGCAAGCCTTATGGATTATGGACAGTACCATGTTTCTAGAGGGATTACTGTAGTGCATTGATGGCAACCAGTACAATTAAATTTGTATAAAGTCAAACCAGGACTTGTGATGAACGTTCTGGTGAACGAAGGTAGAAATTGCACATTACAGGAACTCGTCTGGGAGTTATTGCCATATCCCCTGTACAGTCCTGACCTCGCTCCAAGCTGTTTTCACTTGTTTGGGCCCATTAAAGGAGTTCCTGGGAGGCCAGTGTTTCAGACATGAAGCAGGGCGTACTGAGAAAACTTTCTACCTTGATGGTGTCCAAGCACTAGTGAAACACTGGGATAAATGCATCAGTGTAGGGGATTATATAGAGAAATAAAGGGAGTTTTTACTTTCATAACTGTGTTCTGGTATACTATACAATCAAAAGTCTTGGTTTGACTCTAACGCTCCCCATACATCTGTATTGTTATTCAATTTTGTGTTCCTAGGAGGAGCAGGTATTTGTCATGAAATTTTGGAGTCACGCAGTGATAATGTAGCAAGTTCATGGAATCTTGTACAATATCAACCTATTTAGTGAAGAAAACTGTTCAAACACAAAAAAAGGAAGAGAAATTATGGACAAAGTTTGCGATTGCTGTTTCAGAGCATTTCATTCACTTGAAAGAATGAATCTTCCAAATTCTTAATTTATTCAGTCTCATCACTGATCACTATATTTGGTGCGACCTGTGTAATTTAGTATTTGGTGTGTCTTGGTAATATGGAGGAATAAGATAATATATAAGATGAAGAAGAGAAGGAGGAAGATGTTTTTATTCAACTTTTACAAATTCGATTAATTCTATAGAAGATCAAGACGGATGCACATTGTGTCATGGCAGCACTTCCATTTATTTTTAAATAACCAACAGTCTCAGAAGCACTTGACGTTTTTAAACAGGAAGCAAGTACAAGAGGATCTTCACTGCTTATCAAGAATACTAAACTTTTATATTACCTCTTCAGAGACTATGGAAACCGATGGAAACCAGTCGAAATCCAAAACAAGGACTCATGGGAGAAAATTGTTTTTATGGAGTTTACAGATCAGGAATGAAATAATAATAAAAACAACCTGCCAAGTGATGTTACCCCTACGTAGGTCAAACATTATTTTTTCCAGCAAGTGAGAAAGGAACAGATTGATTGTCGATAATATTTGCCTGTTGAACAGATTATCAGAGGTTAAAGGTTTACTTTACCCGTCTCATTCCATTAGCAGTTAATTCCTTTTTGGGGATGGTTACTGATGCATTTTTGTTCTGATTGACCTATTAATCTGAGTATTAGTTGAATGCTAGTCCGTGTAAACGCAGCTAGTGAAGCAGTTCAGTTAAAAATTAATGTTCTTCATGTTTATGTTGAGCTTTGCTGACCATGGTAATAATGCACCCAGAAATTGTACCCTTGAAAAAGTCATCCTGTTTCTGATAGGGCAGTTAATCAAAGCAGATTGAAAAGTGATGTCAGCATAGGAGAGGAGGGTAAGGAATGATTGTACACTGTTGCAGTATGTATAGGGGAAAAAACAGCAGCCCTAGACCAGATTCTTGAGGAATACCGCATTCTAAAAAATATTTGAGCAAGGAATAAAAAGCAAGTTGGAGAATCTTGTGTGCTGTGGTGTTGGAAGTTTCTCTGGAAGCAAGTACAGGTCGTCCCTGACTTAGAAACAAGTTCTGTTTTGGGAGCACGTTCGTAAGTCGGATTTGTTTTTAAGTCAGACAAAGTGAGTCTTAAACGCCTTTGACACGAATATACAATGTAAAACATACCAATCCACTCAACTAAATCTCTGTCCCCTGCCATCATGTGGCCAAAAACCATAATCGCGCCTAAGGAAATTAATCTCGCATGTCAACTTTACCAATTTTGTCTATTCACCTTTAAATCGCGAGGGGAATGTCGGACGCCTTTTTGTCTCAGAGCTGTTTTCCACTGTGTTGGACTGTGAACTCTGTTTTGAGGATTTGTTCCGGACAGATTCATTGAAACAGGTGAGGCAGAGTAATTTCTCCATTAATTTGATTTCAAATTAAAATATTTTTATTTTCCATGCTAGTATGAGTTTAGATGCTAAGCTACAACTTTTATTACGATCTTGCTGATAAATAAGGGGTTTGGAAAATGTTGATCGGTTATTTCTGAACTTACCTATAGTCGTCATGCTGCTACAAAATCTTGTACACTCAGTTGTACGCTTATTTATGTACATTTCTTTATTATATTTAGACTAAAATAAAATTTCAATAATAAATAGAATGAAATTCATGGACAACAGACTTGCGTGAATTTCTGGAGTGATTAACGTTCACTCAAGGAAGAATGTCGGGAATGGAAGAAGCGCTAAATCACTCCGCGAGGGCGTTGGATCTGGCAGCAGACTCTCACAGCACCAGCACAGAGGCTCGAGGAGAATCTCAGAACATGACTTTGATCCGTCTCCTTCGTGTGTTAGAGGAGTTCACAACTGCTCCAGACTTTCGCACCCTCCTGTGCGTGAGCATGTCTGCATATTTCCTGCATTGCTAACATGCTTTTCTGGAGCGACGGTTAAGGAAAAAGCAAAACCGTGCTGCGTGTGGGGAGGATGGAGAAAGAGTTATGATCGGAGATTGGAAACACGTTTTAATCCGAAACTTTAGACAGTAGAGTGAGAGTTTGATGTAACGTCTTGTCTCATTAGAGATGGATGATGTTCTCAGAGTGTACTTCCAGAGGACAACCTGGAGATTTGATCACATCCATCTGACTCTCTGTGTTTTTGATGCTTTGATGGCTAAAATGATCACAGAAATGGAAGAACCAATTCCAACTTGAGTTCAGTTGTTGGTTTAGCACTTGACATGTCGGCTGCTGGCAGGCTCGGTGGAGTGTCGCACGTGAGACGATGTATTTCTGAAGCAAGTCTCTGTATTTAATTACTCAAAGATGAATTAGAACAACAAAAACACATCTGTCACTTTAGGGAAACTAGTCAAGGCTTGAGAAACCTGCGAGAACGTGAGATTTGTTGTGATTATCATGCTACATTTTCGAGCTGAAAAGGTTGTGTTACACTAGCTAAAGTTTTAAATTTAGTTCGATCTGGCTATTAGTGCACTATTTAGGTAGAATTGGATTATTATATAGCGTAGTGTAGTAGGGTAATGTAGTGAGCATAAAGAACAAATAAGAAGTTCTATAGGATTAGTTTTAAGCTAAGTATTAGCGAAAGGAAACAGTGATCTTGTCTAAATAGTTAATGATAAATTTAAAGGATTAAAGTTATTGATTAAAAAGTGTTAAGGAATTGTTTGGTTTTTTCATAATATAATAATAATAATATATAAAACAATTGTTATTATCAGATTCATCTAAATATATAAATGTATACATTTTAAAAGCAATGAAAGTATTTTTTTTCTCCTTTGCCCTTCATAGTTTTCGGTCAGTTTACAGTTCCGTTTTCAGAATCTAAAAGTAGTATTCTTCAGCACTGATACTTCTTATCATACATTTTACTGCTTTGTGGATGCGAGCACAATGTCTGGGGAATTAAAGCACCTGAGCAGTTTGTGAGTTTTGGAATTTCAGCACCAAAAGTGACTAAAGTGCACCTATCTGTATGTTCTACTGGCAGTGGATCAGTTTAGGACTTCTACCCACATGGTTTGAGGTCTTGAGGAGTTTTTTGTTGTTGTTTTTTTTTCCCCTTGCTCCAGGCTATAAGTTGATAAATCTATATATTTCTTACACATTACATATTTCTTTTAAATTTATATCTGGAAATTTGTATTCCTGTAAAGCTGCTTTGTCACCTTGTTCTTTGTTAAAAAGTGTTAAATAAATATCATAAAATTGACTTGAATCATAATTAACCAAACATGTAGGTTATCTAAGATGTAAACAAATGTGTGTAGAAATCACAAAAACACCTGAACGCTAGAGCGTTATGTAGTGTAATAGATTGCTAATGTTAAATGTTCTTAAATTGACAAATTCCTTAAAAATATACTGGAGCTTTTAGTAAAAAATATAAACCATCTTCCATCTCCTGCAAAGTACTTCCAAAAGACCACGGAACCTCAGCATACAAATTTAATTTGTTCTAGAGGCGAAAATTCATTCTGTGTTACAAATTTTCCCATAAGAAATAATGTAAATGCAGAACATCTGTTGCAGCCACCAGAAAATATTACCAACATTACATTACAAAGATAAAAAAAAAAAAAAATCACAGCTTTTGAACGCATGTCGAAGGCAACTTTGGTAACATGGGTCAACTCTTTCAAAACAGCTTTCAGAACAAAAATCTTAAAATTCATAATGTTGCTTCGCTTGCCTTTGCACTGACGCAAACAAGTTTCGAATGCCTCCTGGATGTATGCACAACTTAGTCGGCGTTCAGTTCATTCATTCTTTTTTTGTAAAATTTAAATTCCTAAGGCAATAAATTCGTAGGGAAGGGCATTCATACCACTGTATTAAAAATTTTTAGCTTCTCACTTCTTCTTTTGGGTTTATGAGAGCTTTCTGAGAGCCATACTGCCCATATTTGACTGGAGCGATAGATTGACAGGAACAAAGAACGATTAATAGTTTAATCATTCTTTATTTTAATTGAATATAGTTTATTTAATAATTTGAGTAGTTTTAATACTTGTTTTAATAAACCTGTAAGAAATATAGCTATAGGCAGGACGTTGATGTAGTGGTTAGCACTGTCGCGTTGCACCTCCAGGGTCCGGGTTCGATTCCCGTCTCTGTGTGAATCGAGTTTGCATGTTCTTCCCGTGCTTGCTGGGTTTCCTTCACATACTCCGGTTTCCTCCCACAGTCCAAAGCCATGCAGATTAGGCTAATTCCCAAATTGGTTGCTTGGCTGAATTTAGTGACATGATATGACATGTTGGATTGACAGTTGAAGTTACCGCACTCAAACGCCACTCAAGTTCATTCAGATGGTCTCGGAGTATGATTGCTGTGTTCTTGCTTGCTTAAAAAACCACAGAGAGCAGGAGAACACACCATGGTTCGCTTCAGACACACTAATCCTGGCATGTATCGAAGCACCTTTTAAGTATTTATTGTGTAGAAGTTTACTTAGTGGCTTTAGGTGTGTGTGTAAATGAACTTTACAGATCCTCAAAATATAAAGAGCTGACTGAACACCGTTCCAGGTTGAAAGATTAAGTGCCCTGCCGTTTACACACTAGCCGCTAAAATGGGGTAAAGTGGAACGGATGAAAACAGGCTTCGCTTCGAGAGGTGGCTGTCGGCTCGGCTAAGCCGCGTGACTGAGGTTAAGACAAAGTCGTGCTTTGTTCATCTTCAAGTATTGTTGTTGAAAGATGTGAATCTGTAATCTTAAAGTATGTTGATGATCATTAGTGCCCTGCACGTCTCACGCACACCTGATATCCCAACTTTATAGCTTGCTATTGTTGACTTTTTTTTTAAAGATGATCCCTGTCTCCATGACAGTGTTCTCAGATCTGTAGACAGCTCCCAGATGTGATGTTCTTAAAATAAAATTGACTTTCCACATCAATCTCGTTGATAAGAATCTGTTGCTCTGCACGGTGGTATTTTCCGGCAGAGATGAAGATGGAGCTGTCCAAGTGGACCCTAGAATTTTTTTTCCCTCCTTTACAACTCACAGCCAAATATCTCTGAGAATCAGTAAGAGTTTCCGACGTTCCAAGAATAATGTTTTGGCAGAGCATGAGCCCTTTTCATGCAACACGTCTACGTGAATATAAACATGTTACCAATTTTAGATTGTTTTTAAAGCCATTTTGCATTTCTCATGCTGGAGATCAAAATTGAATTCATCTCACGAAGGGTTTCATAACTAATTTGCAGGAAAGTTAATGATGGTTTTTAAAGTCTTCAAAGTTCACTTGTTTTGGAAATCAAAATTCTCAAATCAAATCAAATCAAATTCAAATTTTATTTGTCACATACACAGTACGATATGCAGTGAAATGCTTACACAACTGCCAGTGACCTTAAAAAATAATAAAAGCTTATACATAAGAAAATAAATATGAATAAAAGAAATACGTTAAAAATAAAAATTAACTAGTAAAATATGCTGTACAAAGTAAAATATACTGTAATGAAAGAAATCTGTTAGAAAATAAGATTAACTCGTGAAATGTGCTGTATAAAGTAAAATATACTTTACAAATAAGCACAGTATATCAATCTAAGAACAAAATATCAATATAACAAATATAAAAATATAGAAAAGAAAATTGAAAAAAAAATATATGCATAAAAAGTGACTTCGTCTTATAATTCTAATATTTTTTCAGACATACAAAAGTAGTAAAGTAGAAGTAGTTTGTTTCAAAAACTAAATCAACTTAAATAAATAAATTGGAGACTACTACTGTAGCTTTGTTCTTCATAAAAATGTTGATGCTTTGATTTTTAATTTAGTGACATTAGTCCCTAGTTTGGAGTGAGTGCACACTGGGCTTTGTTTTACTTCAAGATCATTACAGGATCAACTAAGTTATTTCTACAAGATTGCTAGAAGATCAACTGAATTATTTCTAAAGGATCACTACAAGGTCTACTTAATGATTTCTATAGGATCATTGCAAGATTTGCTGAAGAATCTCTACACAGGGTCACTAAAAGGTCTACTGCATTATTTCTGCAGAATCACTAAAAGACCTATAAAATTTCATCTGATCACTCCAAGACCTGCTAAGGTACCTCTGCATTATCACAAGATAGTCTTAATTATTTCAACTACAAGATGTACTAAAGTATTTTTACAAAATGTCTACTGGATCATTACAAAATCTCATGAAGCATTTTTGCACTCCAGGATCTACTGAAAGTGTAGTCCAGTTCTTCCCAGACACTACCTTAACAACTACAATATCTCATTTGAAGTGAATAATATCTATAATGTCCAACAATCTCTAACTTAAATCTATCTTGAAGTGATCCTGTAGAAATGATTCAAGATTTACTAAATGATTTCTACTAAGTTGCTAAAAGGTTCTACTTTTTTGTAAAAAAACAAAAAAAAAATAATAATAATAATAATAATAAATTAATAAAAAGGATCACTAAAATATCTTTTAAAAGATTCCTACACTATCACTACAATATCTGTTAAATATCTGCTACAAGATCATCTGAATTATTTCCACACGAATTAGTGAATTATTTCTACGGAATCGCTACATGATCGATTGAATTATTTTTAGAAGATTCCTACAACCTCTGTTAAATTATTCTTACTGGATCACTACAAGATATTAATAATTTCTACAAGATCAATACAGGATCTACAGAGTTGTTTCTGCAGGGTCACTACGAGATCGACTTACTTATTTTTACAGGATCACTACAGAATCTACTAAATTACAAGATCTACTGAGTCATTTCTAAAGGATTGCTATAGCATCACTACAAGATCTAATTAATTTTTTCTTTTTTTCATCCCTACAAGAACTAGTGAAAGTGTAGCCCGATGCTTCCAATACATTACCCTGACAACTACAAGAGATACTGAATTATTTATACAGCGTTGCATTGCTACGAGGTGTGCTATGCACATCATTGATTAGTATTGTGCTTTTGTTTTGAGAAACCAAAGAGGACTGGTGTCCTAACTCGCTCCCATCTGCAGAACAAACCATTAGTCCTGCGCTTTAAAGAGAGGACCTGCTGCGACGCGCTGCTTCCTCAGCCACCGAGTCAAACACACTGCTTGCGTGGGGCCATGTTTGTATGTTTATTCATTAGTTAACAGAAGTTGTAGTGCATCTGTCATCTTCAAAAACCCACAATTCATGACCTGACACAGTGTAAAATCACGACCCTGGTGTAACTCTGCTATGTGAGCTTTCTATTTTTGGCTGCCTTATTTATTGCTGTTGGTGTGCTGTAGCTAAGTGGCTGCTAACAAGACACCCTGACCTTTCTTTCACACAGAAAACACACAACGTCAGGAGTCTGCTGTAACCCTACACAAACACCTACATACATATTAGAGCCAAACCCACAGCCAAGGTGTTTAGAGTCACAACCAAGGTGGTACTGTCCTGATATTAGCTCTCAGGAACAAACCAAAAAAAAAACTCCTGACCAATTTATCCGACATGCTTTCCATGTGTGTGCTACACTGAGAAATAGGCATTAATTATTTAGCAAAACAAGCTGATTTGCTCCGCCCAGTGTTTCTCGTTCTGCCTCGTTAAAATGCCAAAAAAGAAAGAAAGATCTGCTTATTCCTGTTTACTTTCGGAAACATTAATGTAATTTGTCATTTGCAAGCATTTGGAAAATAATGCACAATAAAAGTAGAGATTATTAATAATTAATGTAATCGTTTAGATAAACAAGAAAAAATCTGGAAAAAAAACTCGAGAGACTTGAGATAGAACGCAAGGCTTGTAACGCAAAAATTATTCAGATCAAGGATTTACATACATACTAAGCTGCACATAACTATTATATAAAAGGGTTAATTCATACACATAATGTCAGTTTGTAGATATTTAAATAATAATTAAATTATTATGTAAAGAAATATGTTAAGAAGTAAAATGTGTATGTATGGCAATAACTGGTTATTGAAATAAATATGTAAAAATAATAATAAAAATAATAATCAGTAGAGAATTGTGAAGTGCATAGATGCATCACTTGCACACTAGTGATGCGCGGGTCGGGTATTTTTCCAACCCGCGGGTCCCGCTTTTATGAAATTATTTGGCCCGCCCCAGC
>JAQQZT010000036.1:29823789-29841303 GCA_030068275.1 Clarias platycephalus | reverse complement strand
TTTATTTGTATAGCGCTTTTAACAATTGTCATTGTCGCAAAGCAGATTTACACAATCAAAAGAATTATTTAAGTTTGCATGAAATGTGTATGAATCAAAGTGATAAGATTGTCCCCGATGAGCAAGACGAGGACGCCGGCGACAGCGGTAAGGAAAAACTCCCTGAGATGGCAACAGGAAGAAACCTTGAGATGAACCGGACTCAAGATTTTAAGGATGAGGTGTTCCACTTGCGTGTCATTCACGGACATACGGCCTTCTTTAAAAACTTTTGCACCATTCGATTGTTTTACTACGGCTGAAAGTCTCATCACCATACTGTGCTTGAAGTCTTTTTTTTTTTTTTTTTTTTTTTTTTTAAACGTTTATCAGTTTTACGCTTTCATTCACACGAAATTTGATCACAAATCCCGGTTTGACATGAACGCCCCTTGTACATCTAGAGGGTGGATTAGATTCATTTATATTTAATGTAGCATCAGAGTAATTATAAAGCCTAAATGTATACATTTAATAGAGGTAGTATTAGACATTAACCGGCTGCGCCACATCTCTGTTTGGTTGCGACAGGATTATTTCCTGACGTCGGTGGTGGCTACTTTTTACCAAGACTCCAAGGAAAGCTGGGACTCTTCCTCGCTCTGACGGGGTTTCGGCTCAAGGGTCGAGACGTGCAGAGATCAGGAGTCGCCACACACTTCGTCCAGTCAGAGAAGGTAAGACTTGATCAAAGTTAGTACTGAAACCGGATGCTGATTTGTTTGAGACGTAACAAGAAAATCTGGTTTTACCCCACTGTGCTGATTCATCACGAATCTCTAGCACCAGCCTTTTCGTTTTGGTTACTTATCCTAGAGGGCAGATGAGGACAGGAACTGAGCGGAGTTACCAAGTCAGCATTTTTTTTCCTAACCAATCAGCAGGATGTGGGCGGAGCTGCAGTCGGCAGCTGAGTCCTGGCACAGAAACCCAGTTGATGTACCCAGGGTGCCAGGGTAAATGCTGACGCTCTGGCACCACCACAGAGAGAAAGACTGGTGTGTAGGACAACGCCTACATCCAGGCCAAGGACAGGCAGCCTGCAGGAGACACAAAGTACAGATCAAGACAAAAATACCAGCTCATAGTTTTTTAAGATTTTAAACAGTGCTGCTAGGTGTACAGAATAAAGCTTGGAGATGTTTAGGAAATGATGTACTACTGCACCACAACCTGCTGCTTCACATCCACAGTACCAACTCTCTCTCTCTATGTTTTTTCACTTTTTAATAAAGCAATTAAATGCTTGCTCGATCACACTAAAGGTAAAAAACAAGATGGTTTCATATTTTTCAGCACAAAAACTTTTTAACAGCAATCTGTAAACTTTCTTTACTGCTGTATATAATATATTTGGCCTCATGCAGCAAATCTTAATTTTTTTTTTTGTTAAGAGAAAAAAAAAAAAAGGAGAATTCAACACCAGATGCACCAAACGTTCTTAACCATCCCAGTCAGCTCAATGTCAAATCCCACTTGATCTTACATTGGAGGCCCGTGTCTGATTTTGGATAATAAGCATATGTAACTCCCGAGCCTAAACACCTTATAAGGGTAGGTGTATGTTGTGCCGTGTGCAAATCAGGCGCTAGAACTTGTTGTGATTCAACAGAAAAAGAAAAAGAATTACATCAATATCAAAGTACTTTGTAATGAACTTAAAGTAGACGTGTGATCTTCCAGAGTGTGATCACTGGCCTTAAAGGGAAATAAAAGATTCATGATGCTGTGAATGTCGTGTCAGCCGAGAGAGACACAGTTAAAGAAATCATTTTCATAATTATGAGTTTGAGAGTGCTCATAGCAATCCGAAACGACTCAATCAAATCTGTGCGATCTCGAAATGTGCGGTCTGCATAAAGTAAACTCATTCAGAAGCAGAACGTACACAAACATATAAACGGTTTTTAAAGTTTTAGTTGTAATAATTTGAACTGAATGGTGTCTTTTCAGCCTCTAAGCTAAATAATCTTAGCATTATAATTTCTCTAAAAACTTTTATTCTAACCATAACCTTACGCTCAAGCACATAAGTATCCGGTTTAAAACATAACGCAAGTTTGTTTTGTCTGGTTCGTCTGATCACACCAAGTGTTGTTATTGCTTCATGTACGTTCATTTCCGAGGTCGTGACCCTTTGTACGACCAAAGAATACATCAGGAGCAAGGAATAAATACAGGAGAGCCATCTTTTGTATGTGCATGCCTTTAAATGAATAAACACATCATCTTGTGATATTATAACTGCTTATATTCAGCTCCAGTAAACTTCAGTAACACATCACCTTTTTTTTGTTTGTTTTTTCGCGTTATAAAAGCACAACCGGTTCTTTCGAGCAGGCTCAGACAGAAGCACAGGCCTTTAAAAAAAATCTCTTCTACACGTGTGGTCTTTATCTGCCAGTCCAGCATAGTGTTACATAAGCACTAAGCTGTTAGGTTTAATTCTAATTCAGCCTTCTTTTTTAACCCCCATTTATCTTTTAGTCGAGTTGTGTGTAAATTCCCTTTAGAGTTAGTGAAGTATAGCAGTTCCATTTAGCCACGCCCACAAAACGCCATTAAAAAGACAGCGTGGAAGCTAAATGGTGAAAGAGTGTTCTGTGCTAAATCTTCCACATATACAGTACACAGACGTACTCTTTCACCTTTTATAGGGGCGCGCTTACTTTTGTCTTACTTTATACCGTACAGGCCTGGAGTCTAGCAGGGAAGACTTTGGGTATGAGGCGGGGTACACCATAGACAGGGTGCCAATCCATCACACACACACACACACACACACACACATATTTACTGTACTGTAACAAACAGTTCGGGAACGCCTATTAGCCTAATTTTTTCGGACTGTGGGAGGAAACCGGGTCCATCGCAGGGCACACACACACACACACACATTCACACCCTTATTATACGAAGATCAATAAGGGTGTGAGTGTGCAAATAAAAAATGTAAAACTGCTGTAAGTAACCATCTGTATAAAATATCTGTAAATAAATATAACAATTGTACAAATAGGTACTGCTAAATAGCAGAAACCAAAGAGGAAGAAGATGAAATAGAATGGATGCATATGTTAATATGTTCATTAAACTTGAAGGGAAAATATTATTGTGTAGTATGTAAACATCTTTATACAGCAGTAGCATTAAAGGTAAATTGGGGTGTCCAACTGAAATTAATAAACTATTTAAACGTTCTATCTAAAAATAAATGAATAAATAAAGGTGTTTGATGAATGAGGACGGGAAGCGTTAGGTGTCCCTGTGTCTCTGCCCGCAGATCGCAGACCTGGAGAAGGATCTGGTGAGTCTGAAGTCTCCCTCGGCCGGCAACGTGGCCGCAGTCCTCGACTCTTATCAGGAGCAGGTGAGTGATGGAGACTTTATTTTTGTTTGCTCACCAAACAGTTCACACACACTTTCAGCGTCTCCATCCTGTACAGCTTTAGGCGTGTTTGTATACACATCCTGCGTGTCCTGAGTACACATCCGCAGTGTTAGTGAGGTTTTAATAACTAAAATGCGCCGGCTTATCTGATGTTTAGTGTGGTGCGGTCTGCTTTATTGGCCCAATCAGGCAGAGTTTATGATGTTTAGCGCAACACATTTATTTCTCTGTGTGTGTGTGTGTGTGTAGGGCAGAGTTGGAGTCGCATAACAGCTCTGATGTCATGCAACGTTTCTGAAATGTCTGTCGGGGGGGGAAACACACATTAGCATTCAGACACTCGGCGTTGTTCCACCCACACACACTTCAGAGTAACACACTGAACCTTCCAAAAAATACCACCATTTTAACACCACGCATTTCTAACACTGTTTAGTAACATTTTTGAGCTTATTTGACATAAGAGGAGGATCTCTTTTCCTGCCTGGTTATGTGTGTGTGAATACATGACAAATATGAAGGAATATTCACTGTGTTGTAAGAATATTTGGTTAATATTAAAGACAGCATTGTGGTGTCAGAGTGAAAATGTTGATATTATAGCACTGAAGCTGCTGTAATAAAGAGTTTTCGTCTCTTAAAATGAGCCACGTTGTTTAGCGGGGGTGATTCCGTCATTAAGCATCGTCTCATGTCCACATGTCCACAGAGCACACTGGACGCCGAGAAGCCGTTTGTCCTGCAGCAGCACATGGAAGACATCGACAGGTAAAGTTAGTCTCCCTGTCTCGCTAGACAGAAAACTCTCTGCTCTGTGTTGATGTGGAAAACGTCCTAAAATGTTAACATTGGGATATTTCGCATGAATACAAAAGTTAGTTGTTTGAGTAAATGTTTATGAACAGGATTTTAAAATCTTCTCAGGAATTCCGTAACGTTGCTCATGCTAGCTAACTGGTAGCTACTGTAAGAATATTCACAAAGCTTTCATCTTCCTACTTTTATATACGGTCCCGTAGACACACCCACTTTTCCATGTATGGTATTTAAAGACACGCCCACCTTTCTATTTATGGTCTTAAAGACACACCCAGTCGGTCACGCTTATTTCTATATATGGACTCAAAACATGTTCACTTTTCAGCCTATAAATCTTAGTGTTTTATTTTAAAGGCCATAGAAGCTTTTTTTTTTGTTTAGTTTTTTTATAAAACAAGCTTTTATTTCCATGCAAGGATATAGACACGCCCACATTTCTGTATTTGGTCTTAAACACACCTGTATTAAGGTGTATAGTCTTTAGTGTTGGGAATCACCAGTCACTAACCGACATCATATTATCCTGACACCTCATTGGCGATTCGATTAATATTGCGATTCTGTAAGTATCACGATTTTATAAATATCCTTATTCGATATTACATTTTTTGAGGGGGAAAAAAAGTTCAGTTTTCTCATTTAAAATCCAAGCGCAGCATTTAGACAATACAAACGAACTAGAAATACAAGAGTTTAACATTTAACTTCAAACAAAATATCTATATTGTTTCTGACCACCATGTATCTCTTGTCATCCGCCATATATATTATTTCTAAACAAACTTAAAAAAATAATTCACTCCTACCACACGGGATGAAAATGAGTGCGCGACCTGTAGGATCATAAAGAAACGGTAGATGTTTTACTGTCCTGAATCCCTCAAGTCTTGCGCATATGTTGAGACTAATTAGCATGGTGTTTAGGGGAAAAAATGGGCCAATCAGAGGCTTTTTAACTATTTTTTATCGCACTTTAACTTTTAATAATGTAATACCATGAAAATGTGTTTCCATTGCAACACACAGAAGTTTGTGCACTCAACTGATTATAAACGCAATAAATAATTTAAAAAAATTATTTTGGAGTAAATGTAGTAATGCATGAATCGGCACACAAAATAATCACGATTCATAACAGAAACAATTTTACCCACCCCATCTTTAATAATCTCAGACACGCCCACTTCGTCCTACATATAATCTCCAGGACATGCAAACATTCCCTTGTATAGACACACCCACTTGTTTCCTTTTATACGTGTTATACATACATGTTATACTTGTTTCCACCCACTTTGAATCAGACACACCCACATTCCCAAATATGGTCTTACCCAGGTGACCAATCTTATTTGACACACCCACATTCCCCTATGTTATCTTCAAGACTTGTGTCCATTAACTGGAATGGTCTTAAAGACACACCCACCTAGAGTTACTTGTATTTTCTTCAAATTGAGACTCGCACACAAATCCACATGTCTAGGTTTATAGTCCGTCTTATGTCCATATATGGACTTGGATACAAGTGTATGGTCATAGAGAGATAGAGTTACTCTTATGTCCATATATAGACTTTCATCTCTAGTATATAAATCTCTTATAAAGGTCACACACATTTACAGCATTTGGCAGACATCCTTATCCAGAGCGACACACACACACGCATTTAAACCAGGAAACACAATGGGAATTGTTTTCTCAGTCATAAAAATACAGCACTGCTCCTGATCAAAGCTCTAAAGTTATCAGCAGTAATCAGGCGACAGCTTGCTGTTGAGGTGTGACTGGACAGAATATTAACTAACGATCAAACGAACTCCATGTTTACCCGCCTCATGCAGACGTTGATTGTATCTGAGTGTGTTCTAGTGCATTATCCAGGTGGGTTGTGTTTCCGAACCGCACAGTTCACCTGAGGTACGAGTTGCTTTTCATGCTGCGTGTACGAGGGCTGCGGTTCTCACTGATTCATCTCCGTTACAGGCTGTTTGAAGGTCGCAGCGTGGAGGAGATCCTGGAGAAGCTGGAGAAAGATCAGTCTACGTTTGCACAGAAGCAGCTGGAGGTGTGTTTCATAGACCAGTGTATAAAGAAGTGTTTAACAGAAAGTGTACAAGCAGAGCAAAAGTAAAAATGTGGACAGTGTTAAACACACCACAACAAGACAACTGTGGCAAAGTACGGACCAAGTGTCAATAACAGAAGAATGTTGACCCTGAGAATGGAACATGAACCGAGTGTGATTTTCATTATGAATAAGGATAAAAGCGAATGAAAATTAATATGACATGCTAATTTGATGTATTTGTAGAAAGGATGCCAACAGTAATGGTAGTAATAGAAACACAGTGAGAGGAAAGCACTATCTGCCCTCTTCTGCATACATCAGCTTCTCTATCGCGCCACTGTCGAGGTTGTCTGCAAATTTTTCCCTCGTGTAGAGAATGTGCCGCTACAATTTCTTTATTTTTCTTTGTCGTGGTGTAGATTTTGTCGAAGATGTCCCCAACGTCACTGAAGCTCACATTCAGACAGCTGCAGGCCGGAGCCAGTCTGACACTGCAGGAGGTGTTCGTGATGGAGTACAGACTCAGCCAGGCCTGTATGGTGCGTCACAGCGTCTACCCAAATAACTCTGCTTTTCTTAATGCTTTTTGCACAATAATGAGATGTTTACCTATGATGAGAGCTCATTTTATCCTAACAAGTTGTTAACTGGTAATGAGAAGTTTAATAAAATGCACACTGACGAGATGCTTTTCGTATAATGAGCCTCTTGTAACGTGATGCCTTTTTTGTAATAACGTGATCGATTTCTCGTAACAGTCTTCTCTCACACGTCTCTCGTAACATTCAGACGTTTTTTTATTCCGACTTGTCGCCTTTCTCACTAGAAATAAAAAAATAAGAAATTGTAGTAACATAACTTTTTTTTCTCTTAACCAGACATTTTCTCGTAACATTTTTTTTTTTTTATTCGTAACTAGATATTTTCTTATAATATCCAGATGTTTTGGGGGAGTTTTTTGTAATGATGAGAGCGTTCCTGTAACCAGACGCTTTTCTCGTGAACAACTAGACGATTCTTTTTAGACACTTTTAACCTATAGCAACCGAACTTATTTTCGCAGCAACCAGTCATTTTCTCCATAACCACCGGACATTTTTATCTCGTAACAACTAGACGTTTTTTTTCATAACAGGAGGACATTTTTTTTTTCTTTATTATAACTAGACGTTTTTGGGGTTTTTTTCGTAACAACCAGACGTTTTTTTTTTTTAATATATATATCAACCAGGTGTTGTTGTTTTTTTTACTATCAACCAGACATTATTTTTATAACAACCAGACTTTTTTTAATATATAATACCCAGACGTTTTTCCCCCAACAACCAGACGTTTTTTTTTCTTCGTATGAACACAGTTTTTTTTTTTGTATCACCCAGACGTTTTTTTTTTCATACCGTAGCTACATGCTTTACTCACAATTCTTACAAACTTTACAACTGTGTAATCTTGTTTTCTGTCTAATTTAACCATGTAAGCCTGTTTCTGTTTTATTTATGCATTATTTATAGAGATGTTTTCATACCCTGTTGTTTTCTGCTTGTTTTGTAGAGAGGACACGACTTCTACGAAGGTGTGAGAGCCGGTAATATTTTTTTTTATAGAACTCAAAAACTTTAAAGGCTTTATTTTTGTTTTATTTTCAAAAAAAAAAAAATTTTCCCTCTGATCTGTTTGCAGTATTAATTGATCGAGATCAGAGTCCGAAGTGGAAACCGGCGACGCTAGCCGAGGTCTCGGAGCAGTATGTGGAGGAGAGTTTCGCTTCTCTGGGAGACAAAGATCTCAAACTATGAAACAACGCTGCAGGCAGAAAGAAGTGTCTGTAGACATGTAGTCCTGTAGATCTGTAGTTTCTTTCTTTTTAAGACTAAAATATACTTAGATGTGTAATAAACATCAAGCACACAGGTAAGGAGTAACCAGGGGAAAAACACACACCTTCTGACCCACTGGCACATTATTTAAAAAAAGAACGTCAAGCTTCCTTGAAGCTTCCACATCCAGTTATGAGGCTGTAACGTTCTCTACATCCTGTCTGTCTGAAATCCCCTGTTTAACGTCTCCACACCACTTCAGCTTCTGAACAGTAATATTTATTACACACCTGACAGGTCTGACCAAATACATTCAAATTAGATGATGTTGATTCTGTGTGCAAAATTCTTCAAATTAGTAAACAACATAATACATTATTGATGTTTCCTTGTTTCTTATTTACATATTGATTACTTATTGATGAGTATTGATCCTATAATTGATGTAAGATTTTAGAAGCATGTGACCTGTAAAAATTATCACTTAAATATTTTTTTGGTAAAAGCTTTAAAAAGCAAAAAAATCTGTAGTGTCCGTAACCATGTCAAATTCATGTTGCAATATCTTAACAATTTTGCCTTTTAGAATAATAGACTTTTTCAGGTTTATGTCTCTTCATGTGAAATCTAAATTGGTTAAGTTTCATTCAAAGATTTGAATTAGAAAAAAGTTACGGACACTACAGACATAATAAAAGGGCATGAAATTGTATTTAGCAAAGGTGTCTTTTTTTTTTTTTATATATCTGATAAAAATATTAATTTGTATGCATATTTACAAAAAACGAAGCATGGATTGGGATATAAGAAGAATTAAGTGTTATGAAAAATGGTGTTGTATGATCTTATCTGGAAATTAGCACCAATTGCATCTTTTGGCCACAAATAAATGTTTCTTAATGTGTGAGAAATGAATGTGCATGGGTATTTAATTTGGCCCCGCCTCATTTCCTCTAGCCTTCCCAAACAGTCTAACATTAGCCAATTTAGCTAACCGTCTAGCTCACTTTAGTTCATCCAATCAGTCTTTTTGTTTCGAATTGTCAATCATTTATTTAACATCTGTCAGAAGTGTTAAACTATAACGTCTCCATAACAACAAATTTATTTCCATTTCCAGCACTTCACTGTTATACGCACAAGCATTGGGTACAATGAACCTCTTAGTTTGCTCATTTGCTGCGGTACGATAAATTGTAATAAATTAAATATAACGCAGTATGACGTGCAGCGTTAACTTTAGCTAAGTATTGCGTAACCACCGTGACCATATGCAATACTGATTACTGGATTTGCAGCCGCCATCTTAAATACAGTAGGTACAGTACAGTATATAGTATGTGTAGTTAAAAGCAGTTATAATCCAGGCTTGATCATGATTAGCCCAAAGCCATAAGGTTTGCGGCATCACGGTCTGAACTCCTACGTACAGTAGCTCCGCCCCTGTGCCAGTTTTGTGCATCACCGGTGTTTAAAATAGAAACTTCCTTTCACCCCCAACTTGGACTGAAAATGCCCAGTTTCCGGAAAGCCGGTTAATGAATTACTCCCCTGAGTCGAGTGAGACATTTTCTCTGGCAGGCGACAGAGCTGTTAATCTAATGACAGAACTGCCAGAGCTTCTTCCCAAAAGCTAATGCAGAACTGATACTTAAGGAGCTTCAGAAACGCTGGTCATGAACACAGCATGATTTTTCCTAACTCATAAGTTTTAGTTCTGCTCAACTTTAACTCTAAACTCAACACTTAAGAAGTTTAATGATCTTGTCCGATCCAGTCTGTTGGGATAATTTTGAAGCAGGGTGTCTCCTGTGTACTTTGGAGTCAGTAGTACCTGGATTGAAAAAAGGGTGCTTTTCGGAGGTGTGTGATATTCCGTACAATCGTTAACTCCAGTTGAGAGGCGTCACCATGTAATGGTCAGTAAATTCAATTCAATTAAATAAAATTTTATTTATATAGCAAAGGTGACTGTCTCAAAGCAGCTTCACAAAAATGAAAGAAATTTTAAAAAGAAAGAAAAAATTTGCGTGTATGTGTGAAAAAAAAATGTGTCTAGAAAATAATGAGATGAATGATGAATGAAATGTGTCTGATGAGCAAGCCAAGGGTGATGGCGACAGGGGCAAGGAAAAACTCCCTGAGATGGCAATAGGAAGAAACCTTGAGAGGAACCAGACTCAATCAGGGAACCCATCCTCATCTGGGTGGCCTCTATGGAAAAGTTGGCTGTTCTTGTCTACAAGGACTGATGGAAAGTGCCAGAACAACAGCTGGTTTGGCAGCTAGAATTGTACAAATACATGTTTTTCGTGTGTTGTGGTTTGATATACTGTACTCCCTGTAAGATAATGCAGGAGCGGTTATAAACCTATATTCAGCTTATCGAGTTTTTCAAACATATAAAATTTTGACATTTGATTGAAACAAGGCACATAAAATGCTTTTTGAGATTGTAAAGGTGCAAAATAAATATGTTACAGATATAGAAAATTGTTGTTTTGAAATGTGCATCACTTCCGATGTCTTTATAACATTTGCATCATTCAAATGTTTTACGGCGGTAGCACATGGTACTGTGCTTCAATCACTTCTTACGCCTTCATTCAGGAGAAATATCACAAGTGCCAGTTTGACCTGAACGACCCTCGTAATTAAATCTAACTAATTCAAAACCTTTTCAATTGTTAAGATAGTATTTTTTGCAATGTAACATTTTTAAGACCTATTATAAATAATAATAATAATAATAATAATAATCAGATGAAGAAACAAGGCAGTTCTCGGAAGGCATTAATTCATTTTATTGACATCACTTTTACTTTCTTTCAGTTTCTTTTTTATATTATTTACAGAGATCAGTCACCGCTAAACATCTTTTTCATTTATTCGTTTATTAATAAGTTTGTTTGTTTTTTACCACAAACCTTCAGAGCACCAGCTTCAGTGTGACAGGACAGATACACAACAAAGTGGACAAATCTTTATTTTTTTTGTTCGCCCCTAAATAACGGATATGACCTTGTGTAGCACACAAGAATAACCTGCCATTGTTTAGCTAATCTGCTCCACGCCTGATGTGTTAATATAAGAGGTGCTGACTCGGCTGAAATAGTGTTAGTAATGCGAGTGGAGCTGGAGATTATCCAGGATCAGTTCATCTAATCGCTGCTTTTACTCTGAACTGTGAAATGGATTTGCTGCTGCTTAAAGTTCTGTGCTTAATACACACACACACACACACACACACATGTTAGCACTTCGTCACCGCGAGCTTGAGATATCACACTGTGTAAACATTCTGCGGCAGGACTCGAGGTACTGTATGTCTTTAAAGGGACGATGGTTAAATCGTTTGGTGGTGGCAGCAATCACGCTGGTTGTGCTTGTGTTAGCATCATTAGCAGTTTATAGTTATTTTAGCTGAGGGATAATCAGTCACAACCAGAGTATAAAGTAGAAATCAGGATGGCTACGGAGGCTAAGAGTTTATCTAGGGATCATTAAGTGGTGAAGCATTTATATGCTCATGTAAAGTCTGTAAGTCTGAGGAAACGAGACAAAACGTAAAGGGACGTAAACATTTCTGTCAGGAAATTGCTAATGCTAAAATAACACTTGTGCTTAGCTTCAACTGCTGAGTGATGTCCACGGGTTTCAAGCTTCCATATCTCACAATGTGAGTTTCTTTCCTGTCCAGGAACTTTTGGATTAAAGACTTTCATACTCGTCTAAGGCGTGTTCAAGTCAAACCGGGATTAAACCAACTGAATGGTGCAAACGTCTGTGAAGGACCCCACTGCAGTCGTTCCCGTGAACATTTAACGAGTGCAACGCCTAATACTTGAAAATCTGTTCTGTTATTCTGCACAGTGGGGGCTCGGCTGGTTCAAGGTTCTGGGTCACCGATCGGTCAGTGGTTCAAGCCCCAGTACCGCCAAGTTGCCACTCTTCATCCCTTCAAGCAAGGCACTTAACCCTATCTGCTCCAGGGACGCTGTACCCTGGCCGACCATGCACTCTGACCCCAGCATCCTAACTGGGATAATATAATAATGAATAATAATTTCACTGTGCTGTAAGTACATGTGACAAATAATTGAATTGTAATAATCAAAAGTCCCGGTTTGACTTGGACACCCTTCGTAGATCAGGAAACGCTAACATTTCTATAGGTCTTTTAAACAGCCTGAGTGGTGCAGCATTATTAAGCTCCCCGTGTCATCTGAAGATCGCAGGTTTGAATCCCAGGTGATGCTGTAGACCCCTTCAGCCCGGCGTGCCTAGAGATAGCTGATTGGCTAAGCTCTCGAGGGGCGGTACGCCGTTCCCTAGAGTTCTAAAAGGTCACTGAGGAAACAAGTGATATCCTTCACACTCCATGATTGGTGGTTGTCACTTATGAGTGTCCTATTGACGGGTAGCAATTGGTTATGATTAAAATCAGAATAGAAGATAATAATACAGTAACTGCCATCCTGGAGGCGCTGGCCGCTTCCCCGACCCACCTTATTAATGTGAAATAAAATCTATTAGCTAATGTCTGACCTGGCTATCATTAGATACATATACAGTACAGTGTGGCCATGAAATCCATAGGGGGATTTCATAGGGGGAAAAAATTATAAATTAGCGCAAATCTGACTTCGCTGCACTTCTGCATAAGCCGAATACAAGAACGCTGAACATTTCGTGATGTATCAGAACTCACATCAAACACAGAGTGTCTGTTGTTACTTTAGAAGTCATTTGGGGTTTGAATGAATTTCCATATAAGGAAAAACGCCTATGGATCCAGTCTCTCATGATTATATTAAAGGCATGGGAACAAATGATTTACTGTGACAGGCTGCAAAGTTCCTAAAGATATGTTTATGTACCAACCTCAGCAGCGACCTCATTTCCCCGCTCGTCTGTTCCAACCGTTCAGCATCAGCAGTACACTAATCACCGGCCTGAACATCGGTCATCATCTGCACCTGTTTCTCACTGGTTCATCACTTAAATTAGATGGTTTTTTGTTTGTTTGTTCGAATTATTTATAGATCACTGTGTGGTTTAACAAACACAGAAAAGGTCCACTGAAGTTGCACAGGTTACAGGGACTAAAACTTGCCAAAAATGAGATGGGGAAAAAAGTCCTTCAGACTGACAAGAAGGACAAGAACTTTTCCTCAACACTGCATTTAAAATACATGGCAGTCTGGCTTTTTGGAAGAAACATATGAAGGAATGAGAGAGTGGCTCGAGACTTTTTCACAGTACTGTACATCTGTTTAATGTCTGGGATATTATTAGTTCTTGTAGTTGCCCTTCACACAAGTTTACATTACGTTATGGCATTTGGCAGTTTACAGCACACACAAAAGGTCTATTGACTTTCACTAAATATGCAGCCATGTTTAAAAACTTACTTCGCTTCATGAAATGCATTAAACAGAAAGAAAATGTTTTTTTTGGTTGTAAGGTGGTTTCAGAATGCACAACGTGACACATTTACAAATTTAACGTCAGTAAGGCACTGCTTAGACGCTCGTCTAAAACGCACCCCGGGTGTAGGACGCCACGAAACCTACGGAGCAGCTACAAACATAAGCTTACTAAAGTCTGACTCTGAAACATGTTTGCGTTTATGCGAGCCCGTGTTCTCCACTAGCTGACATCTGGATCGTGCTGATTAGCATAACGTTTATTCGGGTTACAGAACCCACAGGACTGTCATTAGAGGATCTTCACTGCGCAATCTGAAACGGAATCACAGTCTGGGTGAAGAATTCGGCCACGGTTTTATTGGAATCTCGTACAGGAATCATTAAAAACAAAACAAAAAAATATGCTGTTACTGTACGACACCAATCGACTTTAATGTAAAAACCCATATACGTCCTCCAAACGTATAAACATGAGATTGTTGATTCAAGCGAATGCTGGGATCGTTATCTTGGCTTATTTATAGCATCTCTGGGATCAGTGCCATTTTGGTCTCTGAACATTGCTCTTGGCGTGCCTCGTACAAATTCAGGCTATGAATATGACATGTCTCAGTGATTCAAAAAAAGAAATAAAAAAAATGCAGAGGCTTACTCTTGCTTTGATAGCACTTCTTTTTGTACTTTTACAGACAGAAAAGTCTCAATGCTGCCACCGTATTACCTCCCACACAAACATTATACACTTACAAAAGGTATGCAAACACAGAATTTCTTCCGCGTTCACGTCATGCAGCGGGTTATGGCCTTCATCAGGCCGAGCCGCGCTCCTGGACCTCGGGAAAAAGCACGTGTCGTGTGACGGCCTTCATGGCACGTCGCACTCGATGTACGGGATGTCACTGTAGCGGCTGTCCACCTCGGCCCACTGCTGCACGGCCCGAGTCACGATCTCCTCCGAGAGTCTCTGCGCGTACTCCAGAAGGACGGGATCGACCCGCTGCAAGTCGTGATCCGCTCCCACTTCCGAATTCACCAGGACCGCCTTCTCTCCATGCTCCTTCCCAGACTTGTTGTCCTCCCTCTCCACCGTGCCGGAGTTCTGAGCGGGCTTGCTGCACTTGGATTTGACGCATCCCATGATCCACGAAATGGTGCATTGGTTTGAAAGAGCGGAGAGAGGGGAAAATCAAGAGGACGATGGTGTTTGGTGAAGTTCAGCCGTGGAGCAGGTCATAAAACACAGCTCAGTCATGGACGACTCCTGACGTCCCTGCTGGAGGAAGATGAAGAGCATGAGTGATTTCTGTTGCTGATCTTTACGTGACTTGATAAACACACATTCTGACAGTGGCTCTGGTTGAAAGTGGTTATTTATTGAAGTGTATTGATGGTTCTGGGCTTTTTGTGCGTGTGTGTGTGTGTGTGTGTGTGTGTGTGTGCAGAACACAGAGAGGACAAGCAAGTCCTCGCTATATAGACATATTTAGAGAACAGAACATATTAATTAAATGTGTAAACATTAAGGAGATGTTTAAGTAACATTTATGGAAGGAGTCTCCGGTGTCAGCGCTTTGTAATGTTCTGAGGTAAAGCTCTCACTCACTCATTCATTCTTCGTCTATACCGCGTTATCCTGTATACAGGGTCATGGGGGACCTGGAGCCTGGCCCAGGAGATTTAGGGCACAAGATGTGGTACACCCTGGACAGGGAGCGAATCAATCCCAGGGCACACACACTTACACGCTCATTTACACACCACAGGCAATTTGGGAACACCAACCAGCCTAAGTCTTTGGACGGTGGGAGGAAACCGGAGTATCCAGAGGAAACCCACCTAGCACAGGCAGAACATGTGCGCACACAGACCCAGAGGAGGGACCCGACCCCGAAACCTGGAGGTGCAAGGCAACAGTCTGTAACCACGCCCCAGAGAAAGCTGTGACCTCATAGTTTTGCAATGTCCTCAGAACAAGGAGTTGATGCTTTGTGGTTTTTAGGCTTTTCATAGATGATATGACATTAGCAAGAACATGAACTAACGTGTCTCTTAGATTTGATATGAAAAATAAGCAGCAAGGAACAGTAACTTCCCTCTTCACATGTATTTCTGACATCAGTTCTGTGCTCTTATAGGTAAACTATAGCCAGCTACGTATGTCTCATTTTCGCAGAGTACTTGAGGAGGATAGCTACATGGATGACATCCTCACATCCCATAATGACCGGGAGAGACTCACTCACTCACTCACCTTCTATACCGCTTTATCCTGTATTCAGGGTCGCGGGGGCCTGGAGCCTATCCCAGGAGGCTTAGGGCACGAGGCAGGGTACACCCTGGACAGGGTGCCAATAAATCGCAGGGCACACTTACACAATACGGGAACGCCAGTTAGCCTAACCTGCATGTCTTTGGACTGTGGGAGGAAACCGGAGAACCCGGAGGAAACCCCCCAAGCACTGGGAGAACATGCAAACTCCATTCACACAGAGATGGGAATCAAGGCCCTGGCCGGGAATCGAACCCAGACCCTGGAGGTGCAAGGCGACAGTGCTAACCACTACACCACCGTGCCGCCCCAGGACAGACTGACCCTGATAATATATGGACTTCTGACAGCCGGCGGATTTGCACTCAAGCAAGTTAGGTCAGGGCAAAGCGGGAGGCTGACTGGTGCAGAAACTCAAAGTCAAACGATCATACTTCCGAACCAGATGAAGGAAGAAGAAAATAAAGCTTGGTAGAAGATGACGAACTCTACGTCATGACTTCCATTAACTTCTCAAAAAGGAAAAAGAAAATGAGAACAAGCAAGAACCTTCTTGAAGGCGAAGTGAAACTGAAAACGCCTAACCCGTTGACCAGGAGACCACTACTAATCCAGGTTGTTGGGCTCTACGACCCAACTGGTCTCATTACGCCTGCCAAGCAAAAAGGTGCAATTCTTGTCAGTAAGGCATTCCAAGAGACAGGAAATGGGAGCTTAGCTCGACAAACATGGGACAAGCCACTTTCGGAAAAACTCGAGGAGTATGTGCAGCTCAGTCAAGTTAAGTTTGAACATAAATGTTAGTGCTAACCACTAAGTGCACCTTACATGAAGGTAACAGGTAGAATGACGTGTTCATACAGCATGTACACTGATCATGACTGTAATGTGTGTCATGAAGCATGTTGCTGTTTATGAGCAGGTGTGTGAGAGATCATCAAGGTCTAAACAGAGCATGATAATATGCATCAATTCCTAATAAAAATAATACACATCATCTTTTAGATGCCAGTCAACACGGAGTAGAGTGTGTGTGTGTGTGTGTGTGTGTGTGAGAGAGAGAGAGAGAGTGAATGAAGCTCCTACCTCTTCATGACTGGAGATGCACAGAAATCCTCTCTGCGCACGTGAGGATCTGCTGAATAACACGCACGTGATTGGAGTCTTTTGAAGTTTATCCCTGATTGTTACAAAAAAAGCACAGAATGTCGCGCTGCCTCCAGTCAGTCCATCACTGAAGAGATGCTCTCTTAATCCAGTCTGTCTTTTTCTTTGATCTTCTCTCTCTCTCTTTCTGTTTTTGCACCATGTGCTCGTCTCTCTGGTTCCCTCGGTGATCTTTATCCCCAGCCAGCCAGCATTACCGAGGCGCAGTGTAAAAGTAGGTTATAGCAGATTTCATGG
The DNA here is from genome assembly GCA_030068275.1 of Clarias platycephalus. Taxonomy (NCBI): domain Eukaryota; kingdom Metazoa; phylum Chordata; class Actinopteri; order Siluriformes; family Clariidae; genus Clarias; species Clarias platycephalus. The sequence goes on along the minus strand of JAQQZT010000036.1, from coordinate 29,824,061 downwards.
TCATTTCATGGTTAAAGTTATGACCTCTTATTATTCGTTTTTGTCGCCATCTGGCGACCAGATCTGATACTTCAAGCAGACGTTACAGTTGGTGGCTCTAAAATTAAAAAGTTATATTTCTTTAGCCTTTTCTATCTGTTTGTTTGTTTGTTTGTTTGTTTGTTTGTTTGTTTGTTTTTTCCCCCTCTCGTACAAATAAATATATATGGCGATATGCATTACTTTCAGTACGCAATTTAAGTACACGACTTCCATATATATGGAAGTATATA
>JAQQZT010000036.1:29809990-29820093 GCA_030068275.1 Clarias platycephalus | reverse complement strand
CTCCTGGGATAGGCTCCAGGTCCCCCGCGACCCTGAATATAGGATAAAGCGGTATAGAAAATGAATGAATGAATAATCCAGATTTTTTTTTTTTTTTTATCTCATTCTATATATGAATTGTATACTACAGTAGTCTCTATGTAAATGCAGGGGTGCTCCCAAACTCTACACTCAAGTAAATAAAATAAAAAAAAAATTTTGGCCAATGTTTTAATTTAACTATATATAATTTTAGATGTGTTTAGTTATTTTTTATGGATTTGTTAAATGTTGCATGAGATGATTTACATACAAGGTACACTCACTCATCTTCTATACCGATTTATTTTCCGATCGAGCCTGGCGACAGTGCTAACCACTACACCTCTGTGCTGCCCCATACAAGGTACAAATGACCTGAATTCCAGATATGTACAGTAGATGGCAGTCTGTCTTTAATTATAAAAAAAAAAAATACTGTAGTTGGAAGCGTAATTACAAACCTGTCCCAAGTAAGGATTTAACTTATTAAAGTACAGAACTTTTTACGGATTTAAAAATTTAATTTCTGGATTAAAAGGAAATTCATATCACATAGGTTTCATGTGCTTCAAATGAATCTGCTTGCATTTTGTGTCATTTTTTGTAAAAATCCATAATAAAAAAATTAAAATGTATATGCCATTTACAAGATATTATTCTACGATGTTCTTGTTTACATCATTGCAAATAAGTGTTACAAACTTCATTGATATAAAGTATCTCAGCACCGGTTTGGAAGTTGGGATGTGAGAGACAAACACATCCTGCTGGATAAAAGACGAATAATCTTTTTAAACCACACACACACACAAATAATAAAGATCACTGCATGAATGTTGATCTATGATATCCCTTAAAATGTTCCTCAGATGTTCAGACATTTTAGATATCTTATATATCTTTAACCTCCTTTAGGTTTTCATATCTCTTTCTCCTATTTTTCCTTCCTCAGTCTTTTGCCTTCTGCCTTCTCATTTTGTCTTTTCATCTATCTATCTATCTCTCTCTCTCTCTCTAAACTCTGTCAATTTCACCTCTGTCAATTTCTCTCTTACTATTTCTTTATTTCTCTCTACAGTATCTGTTTCAGATCATGATCATTATCACCACACACACACACACACACACACACACACTTTCAGAACTCTATGACACTATGACAAGATCTGAAAGTGTTAACCATGACTGAGAGAAAAAAAACTAAAACAGTGAAGTTGAGTATAGGGGTTAAGGCAGTCTGGGTCAGAAGGTTGCAGGTTCAAACCCCACCACCACCACCAGATAGCCCCTACTGGGTCCTTAAGCAGGCTCTTTGCCCTCAACTGCCTATGTGGTATGTGTACGCGTGTGTGTTTTCATGCAAAATACCATGAGCAGAATATATAAAATATTAGATTAAGCAAGCTTTTTAATAATCATAAGCAGGGTGGAGTGGAGTTGTTGGGCCCTTGAGCGAGGCCCTTTACCCTCAGATGAATAATGAGGTAAAAATGTAAGTGGCTCTGGATAAGGACGTCTGTCAAATGCTGTAAATGTACATTTATAATTATAAGCAAGCTCTCACTTGCTCATTATCTATATCGCTTTATCCTGTATACAGAGTCGCATGGAGCCTGGAGCCTACCCCAGAGGCTTAGGGCATGAGGTGGGGGACATTCCACCGCAAGGCGCACACACACACACAACTGTACATGCAATTTGGGAACACCAATTACAGTAATCTGATTGTTTTTGGACTGTGGGAGAAAACCGGAAACCCACCAAGCACAGGGAGAACATGCAAACTCAATGCACACAGACCCCGCGGCAGGAATCGAACCCAGAACCTGGAGGTGAGTGGCTACGGTGCTAACCACTACGCCAACGTGTTGCCTCTGCCAAATACTGCAAATATTACATTTTAATCATGGTGTATAGATAATCTATTATAAGTTTGATTTACTTACACATGTGCCAGTAAGTGGTTGGAAAAAAATTAACATAATTCTTATTTCTTAAGTGTTTGATTTTGTTGGCAGTGTGCTGGTGTGTGTGTTCATGCACAATACCAGGAGCAGAATATATGAAACATTGGACTAAGCAAGCTCAAGTTGGTATATAATAATAAAAAGAAGAAGAATTGTTGTTGTTGTTGGGCCCTTGAGTGAGGCCCTTTACCTTCTGATATATATAATAATATAATAATAATCAAAACTGTTTGATTTTGCTGGCTTAAGAAACTAGTGTGTGTGTTTATGCAAAATACCAGGAGCAGAATATATGAAATATTTGGATAAGGAAATCTCTTTAATAATAATAAGCGGGGTGGAGTGGAGTTGTTGGGCCCTTGATGGAGGCCCTTTACCCTCAGATGTATAAAGAGGCAAATATGTACAGTACGTGGTTTTGAATAAGGGCAAAACTATTATTTCTTAAGTGTTTGATTTTGCTGGCACTTCCAGGAGCAGAATATATGAACGCTTTGGCTTAAGCAAGCTCTTTAATAATCATAAGCAGGGTGGAGTGGAGTTGTGGGTGTATCTCTTTAAGGTTTCAGCGCTTGGAAGAAAAAAAAAAAAAAAGTAAAAGTCCACCTCTGATTTATTGTTGCTCCGAGCAGCCAATCATAGATTCCGACGCCAGAGCCTAAATAAGAGCGGCGGAATAATTTGTCGGTATAAAAAGGCTTTTGGGCGAATTGAAGCATGCCATCTGCCGCTACCTGTCCGGTGTGCATGGCGCGCGGGGTTATTGTTACTGCTGCCACACAGAGAAGCACCAGTTCGTCCTCACTCACGCGCCGCTCTGACCGGCCTCATCATGCATTTGGCGCAGGTTCTCATCCCGCTGAGTTTCGTGGTGGCTTTCGGCCCGATGGCGCGGACTGACACCGGAGCACCGGAGCAGCAGCAGCAGCAGCAACAACACCCGCAACAGCAACACCCGCAGCAGCAGCCCACCGCCGTGACCGAGGAGGCGCAGTGTTCCGCCGCCAGCGTGTGCGCGTTCCGCCAGCACAGCAAGCAGCTCCGTCTGCAGGCCATCAAGTCTCAGATCCTGAGCAAGCTGCGCCTGAAGCACGCGCCCAACGTCAGCCGCGACGTGGTCAAGCAGCTGCTGCCGAAAGCGCCGCCGGTGCAGCAGCTACTCGACCAGTACGACGTGCTCGGGGACGACGGCAAGCCGGGCACCGCCGCCGCGCTCGCGGACGACGAGGAGGACGAAGAGGAGCGCGCCACCACCGAGACCGTCATGAGCATGGCCGCCGAGCGTAAGTGCACGCGCTCTCACCTCCGCTCGTTAACCGCAGTCATAACTTTTATATTTTTATCAGAGTCATAACTTGTTGTTGTTGTTGTTGTTGTTGTTGTAACCCCGGGTTTTACGCACAAGGGAACAGCTCTGGAGCGCAAACACCCTGTGCAGAAAACTTCATAAATCATAAATCTCATGACTAAACTAGTTTTTTTTTAATAGTGTTACACCTACAAATAAAGTCAAGAGTGTGTTACACTATATTTATGGAAATCATAAGGGGAAAAAAAACTCTCTAGTAATATATACTATCAATAACAGCATTAATGTAATAACAATATTATATATATATATATATATATATATATATAGAGAGAGAGAGAGAGAGAGAGAGAGAGATTTTAGATAAGTAATTTAAAGTCTTTATTTATATGTCTTTATATGTTTCTTATATATCTTGCTGTTTTTTATTCTTAACATTGTACTTGTAACATCTGGTCAGCTCTTACATTATCCTCTGTGTTTACTGACAATATGTAAGATATACAGTATGCAATCATATCTATAAACCTGTTATTGTCTCTACTGCTGATGGATATCTGGAATTTCCTTTGGATCAATAAAGTATCTATCTATCTATATTTGCAATAAACAAACATGTGGTATTAATATATTGTGTAAAAGCACCAAAATGCTTCTTATAAACTTCCTACTGCACTGTACATTACTGCAACTTGCTATTTGCAATACATATTACAGCATATGTGACGCACACTACGGTTACTCGCACACTCATAAATCACACTCATTTTATGTGCACCTGTTACATACTCAAAAAAAATATTTTCCCCTCCCCGGTATTTATTGAATCTGTACAGTCATTGCATGTTGTGTACTTACTGTGCATAGTGTCTTGTCTATAACACATGTACAGTGTTTTTACAGTGTCTGTACTTGAGAGCGACAAACAGTCGGAATCAAATTCCTTGTGCGACATCAACATACTTGGCAAATAAAACCCGATTCTGATATCAGTTTCAGAATGTATCCTGTTAACAACCAGTCTTGTAATCATCTGTGCATTTGAAGCAATGCCTTATCCTTGTACATCTTCCTATTTCTCCTATATCAGGCTACTCACACTTCAAAATCATTTTGTTTGTATTTGAATTTTAGTTTGTTCTCGAGTGTGTTCGCAGCTGATTGCAAGACACCCGAGAAGAAAGAGGTCAAACGTTTGCCATGACCTTTTTCATGACACTACAAAAACACACACTGTTTGAATGTTTTTCTTATTTGTGATGATGAACCAATGGATTAAAATCCACTAAAAGGCTTTTGATTTGCTCCTTAGTGTATATTGTTGACTGTTTATCTTATAAATGATTTCTACTAACCTGTTAGTAGAACATCTGCTACAGATCCAAATGATTTCAGAATTAATGACTAAAGTTAAACATCACTACTCACTTATTATGAAATGATGATATGTTATAAAATAGTATGAAGCATGTTGGCAGATCTAGGAGTTTAAAGGGTTAACTCAACACTTGTGATTTGGGCTCTGTTTACAGTATGGTGCATTTGTACACAGGTTAAACTCACTCTTGTTTATGTACCCTCTTTATTAAACAAGTGAAGTCGATTACTTGTCCAAATAACCATGTTAAGTTCGCAGGTGTTATTCAGTTGAGTTATTGTGTTTTTTCGGAGAACAATTGAAGGCAAAATGTATTTAATCAATAGGTTACATGTTCACGTAGAGTTGATTTAGCACCTAAGTATTTGGCTGTGGTATGAGATTGATCTTTCATACGCTATATATTAGAGTCTGCTATGCAGGTATTTCTTTGATACAATTTACTTCAGCTGAATAAATTTTCCTCATTGTTCCATCTCTCTCTCTCTCTCTCTCTCTCTCCTTCTTTTAGCCAACCCCGACGTTCAAGTAGACCAAAAACCGAAGTGCTGTTTTTTCTCCTTCAGCCCAAAGATCCAAGCGAGCCGCGTTGTAAGGGCACAGCTCTGGGTGCACTTGCGCCCAACGGACGAAGCAACCACGGTGTTCTTGCAGATATCACGACTCATGCCTATCAAAGATGGTAGAAGGCATGTGAGAATACGTTCGCTGAAAATCGATGTGGAGGCCGGTGTCAGGTCGTGGCAGAGCATCGATGTCAAGCAGGTGCTTGCAGTGTGGCTGAGGCAACCGGAAACCAACTGGGGGATCGAGATCAACGCGTTCGACTCCAAAAGTAACGATCTAGCTGTCACCTCTGCAGAGCCTGGTGAAGAGGGACTGGTGAGTGGCTTACTGATGTTTAACTGAGGGTACAAGAAAAGAAAATTCTGGTCAAGGAATCATTGTAAAGCATCATTGTAAATCTTTAAGGGTTTTGGTGAAACTTGATAGAATGTAAAGCTCTTTGTTATCTCAAAGAGAGTCAAGTGTTTATTTTTCCAATTCCAGCTTCCATTCTTGGAGGTCAAAATTTCCGAAGTGCCCAAGCGAACCAGGAGAGAATCGGGACTGGACTGTGACGAGAATTCGTCCGAGTCCCGCTGCTGCCGCTACCCCCTTACGGTGGACTTTGAAGACTTCGGCTGGGACTGGATTATTGCCCCAAAACGCTACAAAGCTAACTACTGCTCGGGCGAGTGTGACTATTTGCATTTGCAGAAGTATCCGCACACGCACTTGGTAAACAAAGCCAACCCGCGTGGCACTGCCGGCCCCTGCTGCACGCCCACCAAGATGTCTCCCATCAACATGCTTTACTTCAACGGAAAAGAGCAGATCATCTACGGCAAGATCCCCTCCATGGTGGTGGATCGCTGTGGCTGCTCGTGATCGATGTGCCCATGCAGGGACTCGTGCCGTTCTGTTTCCCTCTGGACTTCTTCTCGACACCTTACAACCATTATCCATGCTAACACTGTGCAATATGCAATAGAACCAGAATAGCAGCAAGCAAGGAACCATCCACAGAGCACCGCTTACTTTCACTGACTTTTTATTCGTTTACGCTTTATCTGCATCTTGGGGTCAGAGGTCACATGGACGTACTGAAGGAATGTAATGCCGGTCCGACTTGGAGGAATGGACGAAAAAATAATCTATACAGTTCACGTAGTACCAAAAAACACACGTTTTGTTCAAACCTGCTCAACAATATCCATTTAGTCATGTTCTCACTCCAAACAGCTGTTGAGAGTCAAGTATCCAAGAGCAACAGAGAGGGACTCAAGGACACTTTGGAAAAGGAAGAAGAAAAAAAAAAAAAAGCTTGAATACTTGTCTAAAGATTTTAGGCAAACCTGAAGCAAGTCTTCGTTTTACAGTAAAAACAACATACCAGTTAATTGTATTGTAACTTTTCACAACTCAACTGCTTGAACCTGCCCTATACACTTGAACTATTATTATATTAATAAGGACAGAAGGACTTGAACCAGAGGCACTTTGAATGCAGTCTACATGTTGAAATGTGTTAAAGACAGAGATTTTGTCAGTAAGTGTGTGTGAATGTTCAAACCACGTCGCTTACTCTCTGTCTTCAAACCACAGTTTGCACTATGGCAGACCAATAGAAAGAATTGGTTGCTAAAAATAATAATTTTTTAAAAAAAGTTGTAAAAACTGATTTTGATATGATGTTTGCTAATTGCATTGTATACATGCCATTTTTTTCTTTACCAGTCACCTTTTTTTAACCTCTGTTATAGTTTCATGTATAAGACAAGACATTAGCAAATAAAAAGTGTACGTTATGAAATCTATGTAGCTGTCATACAAATAAAGGTGCTTGCTTGAAGTTAAGCTGCATTATTTCACACCATTATTTATATCGAATGCTAAGCTCATGCCCTGTTGGAAAAGGAAATATTAGATTAGCTAATGTCCCTGCGGGCGAAGGACACGTGCCATTTAATTACACATTGCACACACGTTCAGATTTGAGACTTCTCAGTGCTTAACAGTGAGAGATAGAAGGCTCAGGCTGTGATGTCAACCTTGGCACGAGGGAAGATTTAAAGGGGCTTTTGGCAAGAGAAAAAGAAAGAAACTCATGCTGGACGGATTCACAGCTGTACTCGGGCTCTGTACAAATTCGGTGGGTGTCTTTAAGAAGTTGCACGCTTGGCCTGAACGATGCTTTGGTCTTTCTGAATAGCGGGGGAAAAAAAGTTTGTTTTTTAATCTTAGTTCTCACGCAAACCCATGCTTTTATAGCTTGTTATTGGACTGAGACGTTGAGTTATGTAAGTCCAATTTAACAACAAAAAAAATTGCAGTCAGGCCTTTATAGCCCTGGAGTCAAAAGAAAAAGGGCCAGTGCATGAATGTTTTGACAGCAGGGCTAATTGGAGCAGGTCCTCACTTCCGACCAGAAGAGGGCGAAACGAGCACTGCTGAGATCCGCTTCCTTTCCCGCTGTGAGCTGGACGTCTGCCGATGGCAACCAGGTGGGACGTGCACAGAAGTGAACAGAGGGTTGTGGAAGATTAAAGGTCCTGGAGCAATAACACTGCATTCAACAGATTCTGCTGACATAACATTCAGATACCACTGTTGTCGACCGTTGTGTTTCGGTTAAGCCTTGTTCTGTTTATCCAGAAGCATGAAAGCCAAGGGATTGTTTATGTTTGTTTCGTCCTGATTCACTTGCAGATAGTCCTGTTACAGAAGCCTCCTTTCTGTTAGGCGACAATGATGATGCCGTCTAACATTCTCAAGTTCACCTGCCTCTAACATCTGACCATTTGTGTGGAATGTGCAGAACAGCCTCATGAAAAAAAAAAACCTCTTATTCAAACCCAGTTTAAGCTTTGCTTTGTAGAGATTTTATTTTTATTTTTTTTTTGGCTTACAAACGGTCACACTGTAAACTCGGATAAATTGATTAAACCAAACCAAACCAATTCAAGGCAAGTGATTGCCTCAAAAAAGTTAAGGTCAGCCTTTATTCGTCACACATACATTACTGCACAGTGAAATTCTTTATTCTTCGCATATCCCAGCTTCTTGTTAGTAGTCGGGGGTCAGAGCGCAGGGTCAGCCATTTTACGGCAGCCCTGGAGCAGACAGGGCTAAGGGCCTTGCTCAAGGGCCCAACAGCGGGAACCTGCCGGAGCTGGGGCTCGAACTGCCGACCTGTAACTTAGAGCCTTAACACACTGAGCCACCACTGCCCCCAGCAAGTACGAAAGCTCAAACTGGGTTTAAACAAAGAGTTTTTTGATGCTGTGCTCCTTTGTGCACGCTGAATCAACTTAAATACAAAATGGTCAGGACTTAATATTTTAAGTGAAATACTTAAAATACTTGCATATACACAATATGCAAATAATTGGGATAAGAAAGTTCCAGATGTAGGCGAATTCAGATTGATTTGTTTATTCATTTTTTTTAATGAACACAAAATGCTCCAAAAACACACAACAAAGCAACAAATGTATTTGAGGTAAGTTTTGCTCTTGCGTCCTGGGAAGGTCTTCATGAGACACAGTTTCATCATGGTGCTTGATGGGTTTTGTAAATGCACTTGACACAATACTGTTCTTGCAAGAACTATTCCAGGACAGCTGACCTTCATGTCTTAAAATATCACCTAACTGTTGTGGCGGCATGTTTTACCGTAGATAAATCCCAGGGAGAAAAATGTCACAGTAAAGGGTAAATTGCAAAAAATTAAGAACCGACAGGCCCAAGCATTTTAAATGTTACAGTTCATGACAGCACAATTAGAAGAAAACTGAACAAGTACAGTTTGTTTTGGAAGGGTTGGCAAAACATGGAAGCATGGAAGAACTGAGAATTGTAAAAACTGCAAACTTGTCTGAGGAAACCACAAGGATTCTGGAACATTGTCCTATAGACAGCTGAGACCAAAGTTAATTTTTGTTTGGCCTTGATGCCCCGTAAATCTACAACAGAATGACTGAAAAATAAAAGAATCAAGGTTTTGGAAAGGTCAGAGTCCAGACCTCAACTTATCTGAAAGTCTTTGGTGGGGTCTTTGAGTCTGCATAAGTGAATGCTCCAAAACCTCAATGAACTGAAGTAATGTGGTAAAAAACAGAATAGACCAAAACAATGTGAGAGACCAATAAAGTCGTACAGAAATTTTTTTTTCCCTTTTTTTGGCTTTATTCATAAATAATTGCACAGTGAAAGAAGTTTTATGTTGTTATTCATCTGAGCCCAAGTTGTATTTGCCTAATGCTAAGATGCTGTGATCAGATTTTTTGTAAAAAAAAAAAATTAAATTAAATGTTAAGATTTAAGAAATACACTTCTAATCCAAATGATAATTACATTACATTACATACATTGTCACACAGATAAAAAAATTAAAAAAAAAAAAGTAACCTAGCGATTGCTAGCTCATGTTCTGCTAATTACTTTCATATGCAGTATGCTGTGCTGGACTTTGTAACATATTCAAAAAAGAAACAAGCATGTAAAAAATAGATGAAGAAGGTAAAAAGGATAATAATGTTTAATATAATTAGTTTGATTTGTCATTATAATGGATTACCTCAGACAATGTACAAATGTGTAATTCCTTTTGGAATTTGTGGTCTTTCCTAGCATTAGCTCATTCAGTGCTTCTGTGGCAAATGAAACGATGCTGTGTAATTTGCTGTGAAGCCTAATGTCACATTAACTTATATTGACATTTCCAGCTTTCTTATTAATATCTAGGTACCTGTTTTGGGTTTGAATTCTAAATAGCGTAAAATGGAAAGCTAGTGTACTATGTAGGGCAGTGGTTCTCAACCTGCGGCCCGCGGGCCGCATGCGGCCCGTCACAAATGCAAATGCGGCCCGCGATGCTGACCAC
>JAQQZT010000036.1:29795561-29809890 GCA_030068275.1 Clarias platycephalus | reverse complement strand
GTGCGCAACAACAGCCCCCCCCCCGCATGATCTGAACGCGCGCGCAATCCTCGCCCCCCCCCCCGTTGAATGCTCTGAACGAACCCCCCCCCCTCATATGTAAATAATATGCGGCCCGTGAGACTTGAACTTGGACATAGTCCGGCCCACTGCAAAAAAAGGTTGAGAACCACTGATGTAGGGTATACAATCAATCGTTCCACACACCAAGTTGTTCCTTGTTCAGTGGTTAGAGAGGAATTTGGGACTCAGTCTTGTGATTAGAGATAATTTTGTAGCTTGAAACACAGCATGGATGAAGGAGACAAAGTGCTGTTTAAGATGACATAATGTTATCAAATGTGATTTCTTGCTGAAAATGCTTCCGTGAATATGGGTTTTGGCACTGGCATCCAGTAAGTAAAGTCCCTTTCGCCGTCCAGAATTGTCCGGGACAGATGATGTGCAACGGTCTATAGAGAAGAGCTACATTAATGTCACACAGCTTTTTTACCTCAGAGGCAAAACTTGTGGTACAAGAAGCAAGTTTTGAAGGTGTTAGTGAAAGTTCAAACTTTAAAAAGTTTAAAGTTTAAAAAAGTTTCAATTTCAAGCACCTGCTGTGATTTCTTAAATACTACATCACCTACACAAAGATGCTTTTCTGCTAGAAACCAGGTAACAAGCATGGAACGTTTTAGATTTTTACATTTCAGAAGCAAGGAAAAGGATTAGATGTGTTTACATGCACATTCTGTTTTTTTTTTTTTTCCTCGAGACTCAAACATGAGCAAAACAAGAGGGTTAGGGTTAATTATGGTAAATCAACTCTATCCCTATCATAACTCAAGTCCATAAGATTGATTTGTTTTTCTTTTGCTTCTTCCTTGTTCCCTCTTGTGACAGTTAAAATCAAGTGAACGCCATAAACAAGAACAGCAACGATTCGTCTGAGCGTTGTTACATCTGTCTCGTATGGAAGGAGAGGCGTCTGAGCACCAGCTGCCAGCACATTCCAAGGCTCACAGGTGAGGAAGTGAGTGTGAGAAAATGGGAAGGTGAAACGAGTCCTCTGGGCCCAGGATGGCCTGGGAAACATGTAGCTGACGTTCCAAGATATGTCAATATCCATCACAATATCCAGAATGGGAAAATAGCATTAAGAAGAGTTAGAGGGAAAGACAAGTGCTCACTTACTCCGACAGATGGAGAAACATTTGCTTTAATGAGTTAAAGGCATGAGACGTCCAATTCAGTCCAGTATCACAACAATAGTATAAAGTGTTTTATTTTCAATTTGTTGTTGTCAAGTTAGTTCAGCTGCTAAAAAATATTTTCCTTGACCGAATCGCACAAAAAACCCTCAACCATCCGATCTACTACTGATATCTGTATTGCTGATATCTCACTGTACAGTATACCTGTATCACATAAGCTGATTTATTGATGCTTTTAGGCTGATCAGATAATATTGTGAAAATTGATGGCAAAAACGTTTTTTGGCCATCTGACTATCACACACGTGCTTGAACATCCAGATCTAAACTTTTCATTAGATTTTGGACATGACTGTGGGAATTTGTGTTCATTCAGCTACCAGAGCTACACTGATGGTGGAATGTCGAGGACACTCCCGTTCCAGTCCAGAACTCCAGGCGTTCAATCGAGGCTCTGAGCAGGACACTCAAGTTCTTCCAATCCAGCCTTAACACATTATTTCTTCATGGGACTAGCTGTGTGCACGGGGACATTGTCAAGTGCTGGCTTATCAGTTCTTGTGAAGAGAAACAGCAATTCTACAGCATACAGTTTGGAGAAGGACCGCATCACAGCGTGATGGCCAGGTGTCCACATACGTTTGGCCAGATAGTATATCTAATAAGAATTTGGACCACAAGTTTTCATTTATTTGTGTTTTTCTAATCAAAACCAAGTCAACATTACACATACAGGGTCAAAATTATACACCCTCTCTGATTCCTAAATATGTAGTGCTGAAAATTCGACAAAAATCTCTTTAAATTTGCTGAGCTCAGTGCCTCTTAACTTCCTGTTAGAGATGATAATTGACTAAGTTAAGTTACATCTTTATTTGTCACATATACATTACAGCGCAGTGAAATTCTTTCTTCGCATATCCCAGCGTAAATGGGGTCAGAGCGCAGGGTCAGCCATGATACAGCGCCGCTGGAGCAGATAGGGTTAAGGGCCTTGCTCAAGGGCCCAACAGTGGCAACCTGGTGGAGATGGGGATCGAAGCGCCGATTTTCCGATCAGTAACTCAGTGCCTTAGCCCTCTGAGCTACCACTGCCCCACTGACTACACCTGTTTTTGTGGCAACATAAAAAAGGGTTTCTTTGACAGAACTCACAAGATTGACCTGCACACAGTACAAAGGGAAAAGTCCAAGGAGCTCAGTGCAGGTCTGAGAAAGAGGATGGTACATTTATACAAGTCAGGAACATCTTTAGAGTCATTTCAAAACAACTGCAGATTTCAAAATTGGCTAAAACATGTATACACTAAGCACAAGGCATTAGGAAGTGGATCCACTTTGCCAAGACCTGGAAACAGATTCAAGAAATTGATTCTGATGGTCAGGACCAAACCAGGAACCACTAAGACACAAACCTGACATGAACTAGAAGCTGCTGGAACACCAGTGTCACTGTCTACAGTCAAGCCAGGTTTACATCACCATGTACTGAAAGGCTGCCGTGCCAGAAGGAAGACCCTGCACCGAAACCACACCTCAACTAAAAATTACAGCTGAGTGCAAAGAAAATGGTGGTGGTAGCATCATGCTTTGCAGCTGTTTTGCTCATTCTCATGCTCATTCTCTGAAATCATCAGCTAGGTGGTTGAAACTTGGACAAAGTTAAGTGTTACTTAAAGTTAAGTATACTAGTCATACTGTACACTTTTCGACCTTGTCAAAAGTATTGGCTCGCCTGCCTTCACATGCATATGAAACTGAGTAACATCCGATTCTTAATCCATAGGGTTCAATATAATGTTGGCACCGCTCCCTTTGCAGCTATAAAAGCTTCAACTCTTCTGGGAAGGCTTTCCACAAGGTTTAAGAATGTGTTTATAGGAATTTTTGACCATTCTTTCAGAAGTGCATTTGTGAGGTCAGACACTGATGTTGGACAAGAAGGCCTGTCTCACAGTCTCCACTCTAATTTATCCCAAAGGTGTTCTATCGGGTTGAGGTCAGTTATTCCATACCAAACTCGCTCATCCATGTCTTTATGGACCTTGATTTGTGCATTGGTGCACAGTCATGTTGGAAAGGTACAGGGAAAGGCCATACCCTAAGTGTTCCCACAAAGCTGTGAGCATGAAATTGTCCAAAATGTCTTGGTATGCTGAAGCATGAACATTTTTATTTCACTGGAACTAAAGGGCTGAGCCTAACTCATGAAAAACAACCCCTCCACCAAACTTAACATTTGGCACAATGCAGTCAGACTGTTCTCCTGGCACCGCCAAACCCATACTCGCCCATAGGAGAGAAGTGTGATTTGTCACTCCAGAGATCACATCTCCACTGCTCTATAGTCCAGTGCCAGCTTGCATTACATCATTGTATCCAATGCTTTGCATTGCACTTGGTGATGTAAGGCTTGGATGCAGCTGCTTAGCCATGAAAACCCATTCCACGAAGCTCCCTACGCACTATTCTTGAGCTAATCTGAAGGCCATGTGAAGTTTGGAGGTCTGTAGATATTGTCTCTGCAGAATGTTGGTGACCTCTGTGCACTATGCGTCTCAGCATTCGTTGACCCTGCTCTGTGATTTTACATGGCCTACAACTTTGTGGCTGAGTTGCCGTCATTCCCAATTGCTTCCACTTTGTTATAATATCAGTTGACTGTGGAATATTTAGTAGCAAAGGAATTTCACGACTGGACTTATTGCACAGGTAGCGTCCTATCACAGTACCCATTGTAATTGACTGAGCTCCTGAGAGTGACCCATCCTTTCACAAATGTGTGTAGAGTAGAACCGGTCTGGATACCTAGGTGCTTGATTTTATACACCTGTAATTATGGAAGTGATTGGAACACCTGAATTCAATTATTTGAATGGGTGAGTGAATACTATTGGCAATATACACATCAAAGCCGGTTGAGGAATGAATAAAACAGGCTGACTTTAAGCCTTTTGGAGCTTCAACAATATTAAAAATTTGAACAAGTCAGGTCTGTGGCAGGCAGGACTCTGTGGTGGCCAGTTCATGGGTAAAAAAAAGATTTTTTTCCACAATTTGAGCATGATGAATCTTAGCATTCTTGTCCTACAGTATGCCTGTTCCATCAGGGAAGAAAACTCCATTTCATTGCCACATAACATGGCTAAAGCAAACCCAGATCAAAACACTTCATTCAGAGGCTTGTACATAGTTTTTAACGTATTATATAATTAACAAGAGGTGGTCAAGTCAAACATTGTTTGACTTGATTGTGCAAAATAACAGAATGCAGTTATGGTTTAATCTACAGTATGTAATCCCCTACTACACTAATTCCACGCATTTCACTAGTGTTTGGATACAAACAAGGTAGAACGCTTTCTTAGCATGATGGAGCCAGGATCAGACTGCCTGCTTCACGTATGAAACGCTGGCCTCCCTGGAACTCCTTTAATGGCCCAAATATATGGAAATGGCTTGGAGTGAGATCAGGATTGTACAGGGGATGTGGCAATAACCTCCAGCCGAGTTCCTGTAATGTGCAAGTGGTGTTGGTGAATGATTGTGTGTACAGATCCCACAGACAGATGCATCTCTTCTGCAAGTTGGCTACAAGTTATCTGTCAATTTTCATGTATCAGGTGTTCCATTTGCTGAACGTGAACTGGACAGACTGCAGCGGGATCGCGATCGTGATCGTCATTCACGGACATACGACCTTCTTTAAGACATTTACACTACACTGTTTAAATACCGTTTTTACTTCAGCTAAGGGTCTCATCACCGTACTGTGCTTGAAGTCTTCTGTAAGTGTGAATTGGTTTAATGCCTTTAGTCACCAGAAATTTAGTCCAAGATTGACTTGAACGCCTATATAAAAATACAGTGCTCATTTTCATGAATTCTGGAGGGCACCTGTATCATACGATTTGCAATGTAGTAATCACCTCACTAACCAAGGGAGACATGATTTAAGACCCAGCTGGACTTCTCTAGTAGTGAGTTCCATTCTGATCCAAAGTAAGCAATGAAACGCAATAAAAAGCTGTGCGCCTCAGGTCACAGGACGCAGACGCAAGGCTGCTGATGGCTGGCTGTCAGTGCTCCTAATGGATTTAACCAGTGCGTCCACACCGCTTGTTTTTTCACTTAGCAAGAAAACTGTCTTTCCCTCACTCTCCCACTCTCCCAACAACATATCGAACCTTGCGAGACCCCTTGATGAATTGCACCGTAAAGCTTCCGGATGTTTGTGAATGGGGATAGAGAGGTGTCCTGGTTTAGTGATATGCACCTCGAGATTGCATTAAGGGTTGGAATGAGTCATTCAGAAAGATTTTTGTCCATAAGCTCAAGTTCATTTACAAGGGCTGTTAATGACCGAAGTGGGAAAAAAAGGTCCAGGGCAATAAACCACAAGCGTCCCACTGGGCCAGTGACTGACAGTGATGGAGGATAGATGCGTCTCGGAGGAAACCGAGAGATGCCTGGATCATTTGGAAAAAACAGCAAGTTGTCCCCACCTTTGTCATTACTGCGCCTGTCAGACAGCAGGATGCGCAGGATGTGTCCTGTCATATGGTGAATCAGTTTCGTTGCATTATTGGAAATTGTAATGAGAACTCAAGGCAATTAAACTTTTTTAAAGGACATCCACCCATATGATTTCTGGAATTTCTTTTATTATTTTTTAAAAATAAAATGTTGCACATGTTTTTCAGATGTTGGGTAAAAATCTGCAGTTGAAACCAACACATGGATGTGTGCTAAACATGTTAAGATTATTATTATTTTTTGCATTATAATTAATACACAATCTAAGATTTTTCTGCATTTTTTATTTATTTTATTTGATATTTTTTAGTGGTGCAAAAAGATTTAGCTCTTGATTCATTTCTGCATTAAAAGAGAAATGCAGGAGTGCTTTATTCCCTGTCCGTCCAGCTCTCTCACTTCATCTGGACACTCTGTTCGAACAGATCAGCTTTCAAAGCATCAATATTCATACTAACTCCACCATCAACGATATTACCATTCCTTATTCTTGCTGTACAACAAAGATATCTGGGTCTAAGATCAAAAGAAGAAGACGAGAAAAACAAATCATCGCACCTTTGTTGGCAGACCAGCCAATTCTTAGTTGAGCAAAAGTATAGGAGCAAGTAATGAAGGTCCTCCCAATTAGATTGGATGCATTTCTCTTTAAATTCGCGTACAAAATATTTCTGTAGATTTATGAATTGATTCTGCTGCTCCATCATGAGTTCTATCTTCAGTAAAGATCAGTGAGCCAGCTCCAGAAGCAGCCATGTAGGCCCATGCCATGACATGATCTTCACCATGCTCGACCAATGAGCTTGTTATAAGCTTTGTCCACACTTTGGTTTTTCCATCACTTTGATGAACCCCTTTTTGGTTCCAAATCTTCCACCTCTGAAGTTCAATCTGGGTTTTGAATTCTTACAGCCGGCAATTGGGTGCATCATGTGCTGTGGCCTCCATATTCCTGCTTTTGATGTTGTCTTCAAACAGTGAATTGTGAGACTTTTTCCTCTGTCCTGTGGAGGTTGTTGGTGATTTCACTTGGTTTTTTTTTTTCTTCTTCACTTCTTCTTGTTTTCCTTTACTGATTTGTTATACGTCTGCTTGATGACAAACTGTAGATGTACATACAGTGCTAATCACTACACCACCCTGTATATTTCAAAATGTTTTCAAAAAAAATGTATCTTAGTAAACACAATAGTAACTGTATTGTTAACGTCCCACTGCATAGACTGTAATGAGAACATTGAAAATACACTACCAACAAACAACGAGAGTGGGTCTAAAATAATCCACACTCCAGTTATACAGTCCTATCGTCACTTTCCGCCTCCCCAGTCACTGCTGTGTGGGTGTGAATGTGTTACATCGGTTAATTTGTAACTGCGGTGCGAGCAAAAATGGAAAAAATGGAATGCTGCATTTGGAATTTTCATGAAAGAAGACCAGCATGCAGTGATCATGATCTTGCGTGACGATGCACATCCTCGCACATCTGTCGAGACTCTGCAAAAACTTAGTTTTGTGGTGTTTAAGCATCCTTCCTATAGTCCTGATCTTGCTCCATCAGACTTTCACCTGTTTGGTTCCCTGAAAGCAGAACTACGAGGCTGAGATTCAGTTCTGATGAAGAACTGAAGACAGCGGTGCATTCGTGGCTATTTAAATAATTAAATAATAGACAGAGTGCAGACAATATTTTACTTATCCTCATATTTTGTATTTAAAACTGTATCTTTCCAGGCCACTATTGTACTGAAGTCTTGAGTCTGCAAACACAGACCATCCAGCCATTAGAATACCTCATAGTCATGTATATGTTTTTCTTGTCCTACATTAAATACATTTTACATGACCGTGTACTGTCAGTATAAGAATATATAAGACTTTATCGTGATACCATAGGTAGCCCACTGCACTTTTGTGATTTACGTAATGTCTGTTCTCAGAACTCAACCCAATACCCAGGTCTGGCCTCTCTAGCTCAGTCAGGGATTTGTGTCTTTTCACGATGACGTTACAGCTGAGTCACACTGTTCTCGTGTCCAAAAACAGGCTGGACTAATTCCGATGCCTTACCTAAGAGTTACATCTAAAGATGGTCGTGTGAGTTTAAGGAGTACAACTTAATGAAGAAATAGATCCTTAGGGGTTACCGTTATTCAGCAGAATTAGTTTACACTTGTACCAGACTGGACCCATTGGGGATATCATCTTTAGTGGTTCAGCTTACACAGCTGTACACGGTCAGTGCACCAGTAATACTCACAAGCACCACAAGCAGTACTTCATCCCACTTATAACATACACAGGCATATTTTTAAATAGTGCAGCACTGTATTTTGCTTCATTTAATGCTTAATTCATATATAATTATTAATTCTTCTAAGATTTAAGGATATAACTTTTCTTCAAGGATTAAGTGACCCGGTCTAATGTCTTTCACATCTTAATTCCCTCTAGTTATTTTTTTATTGATTAATGTAAATTGTTTAAATGACGTTTCATCCCAAAAGTACATTTATAAAGTGTATTTAAAACGTGTGTGCATTAGGCCTTCCATATACAGAGGAGAAAAGGAATACCTGTGTAAAGTGTAACAATCCCCCAGTTGTAGAAGAGCTGTCCTGGGAATACGGTGGCCTTCCCGGATACAGCGCACACTTTGGCGGGTGCCAGATTTGCCCGCAGGCTTACTTCACTCTGACCTTTATTAATAAACGCCACCTGACAGATAGACACGTAGCATCATTGAATGTACAACATGTGTCAGAGATTTGCACTTTGACTAAAAAGGCCAACTTGGCCAATGCTGTGACACACTGATAATTTCCTGAATCAAGGAGATTACTTTTTAAACACGACACTTATTCAAGCTGCGGTTTAACGAATGTACGATGGATGATCAAGTAAAAACTCCCTTTATTTCTCTATATAATCCCCTGCTACACTAATGCACTTATCCAAAGCAGAAAGTTTTCTTAGTACACCGGAGCCATGATCAGACTGCCCACTTCATGTCTGAAACGCTGGCCTCCCAGGAACACCTTTAATGGCCCTGTGTGTCAATAACTGAGTTCCTGTAATTTGCAAGTGGTAGTCCTGAATGATGTGTACCGTTCCCACCGATAAACGTTTCTTTTCTGCAAGTTGGCTGCAAGTTATCTATCAGGTTTCAAGGATCAGACGTTCCACTCGCTGAATGTTAATGACTGCTGAGAGTCTCATGACCGTACTGTTCTTAAAGTCTTGTAAATGTCTAAATTGTCAGTTTTATGTATTCATTAACAAGAAATTATGTTAAAAGTCCCAGTTTGACTTTGAATGTCCCTTTTATGTCTGCTGAATATACAGTATGTGTCTGGTCTTGGAAAATAAATAAAAGGTTTTATCCAATGAGGCGTATCCAAATTATGAATTACAAAGTATATACAGAATTTGGAACTCATTGCAAATAAATGTTTGATATACAGTATTCTACATTACTCATATTTACCCAATTGTCTTTCCTATTTTGTATTTTTTGCGGCATTACATCCTCCAAATTGTGTTTATAAATCATGTAATATATATTGTCGGAAAATAAACTATACATAAAAAAGGCACAAAACTTTACTCCATATAGTCATGTTCAAAAGTCACTCTTTTAATTCTATGTTTGTTTGCTTTTGTGTAAAATCACACTGTAGCTAAAATAATCTGATCTCAGCCACAGATCAAAGGCAAATAAAACTTCAGACAGATAACAATATAGAATCTTTTTTCACCATGCCATTATTTATTTACAAAAATTTAAGTCAAAAAGGAAAAAAACATTTAGGGAATAGTAAATCCCCCATGATTTACAAGCAAGTAGATCCACTTTTAGCAGCAATAACTTGAAGGAATCGTTTCTTGTATGATTTTATCACATTTCTTACATCCTTTTTCTTACATTCCAATCTTATTTAACACATTGCTTTAGTTCGTTGACCAGTTCTTTTAAGTTCTAACCACAGCATGTCCACTCGCCAGCACCACCGAGTTGGGCCCCAAAGCAAGGCCCTTAACCTTCAACTGCTTAGATGTATAAAAAGATCAAATGTAAGCCTGGATAAGGCTGTCTGCCAAATGTCGTAAATATCAACAAAAATTGCTCTGGACGTTAAGGTCAAACAACTCCACTTTAGTCTCATCTGTCCATAGGACATTCCAGAATGCCAGAAGCCTTGGGGTTTGTTGTGAACCTTAGACTTGCTTCCATGGGTCTTGACAAAAGACTCTTTCTCCTGGCAGCCCTTCCAAGCAAACTGTACTTGTTCAGTTTTCTTCCAATTGTGCTGTCATGGGCTTTAACATTTAACATAATCAGTGAGGCCTGTAAGGTCTGAGATGTAGCTCTTAGGGTTTTTTTTTTACATTTATTTATTTGTCTGAACATTTTGCAAGATTGGCAGCTGTCTTGAATGCTTTCCATTTGTGAATAATCTTTCTCACTGTAGAACGTTAAAGTCCAGATTGCTTGGAAATTTTTTAATAACCTGTTCCAGATTGATGTGCAGCAACACTTGCTTCTCTAAGACCATTGCTTAATGTTTTTCCATCTTGGTATTGTGTTAACACACACCTGAATGCTCCAGACCAGCAAACTGCCACAATGTCTGCTTTTATAAAGGACTGCATACCTGCTGATGATCAATCAATCAAGTGCTGATGATTGACAGCACCTGGCTGAAACCTGCCCTCTTAAATCCTGTGGAAGGATTTTTTCCTTTTTTTTTGGCTTCATTTTTATTAAATAAATAATGGCATGGTGAAAAAACTTATATGTACCCCCCCCCCCGATTTTTCTCCCTAATTTAGTCGTGTCCAATTCCTCCTCATCACTAGGGGGCTCCCTCATTAAGGCTACTACTACCACTCAGCCGGGAGCCGGATAGTCTACCACTATCACGTGTTTCCTCCGA
The DNA here is from genome assembly GCA_030068275.1 of Clarias platycephalus. Lineage (NCBI taxonomy): Eukaryota > Metazoa > Chordata > Actinopteri > Siluriformes > Clariidae > Clarias > Clarias platycephalus. The sequence goes on along the minus strand of JAQQZT010000036.1, from coordinate 29,799,221 downwards.
ACCACGTGACCGCATCTTTTCGAACTGCTCGCTCACGCACCATTGGGGGCGGAGTAACACACTCGGAAGACAGCGCTATCCGCTCTCTCCGCGTGCGTGAGCTCACAGACGGCCCTGATTGGCTGTAGAGCCGTGATTAATGTGCTCCCCTCTCAGAGAGCTCGGCCAATCAGCTCTCTCTAGACCTCCGGCTGTGAGAGGTTACAGCATCACCCGGGAACCGAACCAGCGATCTCCGGATGATAGGGCGAGCACTTTACCACTGCGCCACTCCGAGGAAGTTGTTGTTTATCCTAGGTTGTATTACCCACTATGTTCAGATGATTGTAATTAAGTTTTGATATAAACATATTGTAGAATTAAAAGAAGGAGGCACTAACATTAAGCAGCATTCTGAAGTCACAAGAGCTATCAAAACATCTCTTTAAACATCCTACAAAGCGTCGTTATAAACACCTGTGCACACACTCTACTGTAGCACTCTTTTATAATAACAAGTATTAACACATTTATAAATGGCTCTAATCCTAAACAGAAGGTTATCAAGAGATATGGTGAATGTGATTATCCAAAAGCAATGCAACACTATAGCTACTCTTATGATACTATTACAGGTAGCTCAGCGACACGCTTAAAACTTTCACAGCCCCACACCGACGCTAAAGCGCTCACTCGCATGTACGTAGCTACAGGAGCTAACTGATTCTATTAAGGGGGGAGTATGGGTAGAGGAAGGCGGTGAATAAAGCAGGCCTGTGGGGCTCGTGGCTCACTGGGACATCATTTCTCTTTGACCCTTGATTGAGACTTCAGTTAAACCCTGGAGCATGCATGTGCTAGGCAATCTGAGACCAGCCAGAACAGCGAAATGGAGGGACTGCATTTGGCGCCAAGGGAATATCAGGGTGATTAGCTCGGCTTAGCTGACGATCATCTTCGGAGCATGTGACCACTCAGTTAAAAAGGTCATGCTGGATTCACTTTACCAGCTGTCACTCAAACACCCCCCCCCCCTCCCTTTTTTTTCCCTTGTGTTATATGTTATAGTAACGTAAGCAAACCGGATGGGCTATGTAGAGCAGATAAGAATGTGTCACGGTTAAGGAACTGTAGGAAATGTGCACGTGTTCCAAATACAATGCAGAATTAGATTAACTTTAAAAAATATATTTAGTAAGCTCAGTGTTAGTTTTCATATACAAATTTTATAGGGCGCATGCTCAGGTGCCTTTAGCGCGAACGGCAAACCGCATACTGAAATTTCATTCGTTTAACAAGCTTGTCGAGTCCAAATTTAAATGGTGTGTGTTACGTGAATCTGGATTTATTTCGGGGATTGTTAATAACAAGGGCCTAGAAGGAATGCCAGAGGCACACCAATCTGATGATGATGATGATGATGATGATGATGATTATTAATTAAGTATTAATTAAGCATGGATCAACATGCTGTTGAAACACAAAATGGTAGTTCTAATATGGCAGCAGTCTGTAATATCGTGATTCCGTCCCTCACCCTTGACATTTGCCCTTATTCAACACTCGTCATCATAACTAGCCTATGCATCAGACTTCGTTCCATACAAGGACACAACCTGCTGTTCTCCCTTGAGTAAACACAGGATTCTACACCTGATCCAGCAAAGCAGCACTAGATGATGCGACGTCAGCGTGATCCACGATGGATGTGGTAAATTAATCGTTTTATATTTAACCACTCTGTCAAACACTCGTCAAATTGCACTTCAATTTGTGCCTTGTTGACATGTCCTGATGAAGCGCCTACGCGCCTAAAATAAAATTGCACATACACAGAAGATGGCCGCAAGAGCACTTCTGGCTGCTGTGCCAGCCCTTGATGTGATGGTGCCCAATTAACGAAACGAGAAGTCTCAGTTAGCAAACTTTATAGAGAATACATTTTAAATCTGTGTGTTAGAACGGCGACTACTTACTGCTATTTATCACTGTTTGCTTTGGTAAAAATCCTCCTCTGGTCGTGCATCCTCACAAAGATTTTTCACAAAGAAATGCACGCAAATTGCCATTTATGGTAAACAGCTTTTCTTTCAAAAGAAGGTTTTATGGCTTTGTGTGCAATCCCGTGCAGAAAAGCTGCACGAAGATCTGTCATTATCATGCACATGAGACCGCTGATTCACAGACAGTCTAGGAATCGCCCTTTTGTGTTTTATAACAATAAAATGCTCAGGCAATGAGGTCTGCAGTCAGGACGTTCTCCACACGCAACACGATGTCCTCTCAAACCACTCACATGCCTGGCTTTTTAATTGCAAGATGCTGTGTGGAGAAAGGTGTACTGTATGAGAAACGCTAAGCTCTGGGCCCAAAATTCAATGATTCAATGAAAAATAAAGGTCAGAAATTCCTTTACAGATGTTTAACACAGAGCACATGTGCATGTTTGATTCCGTATGGAAGCGATGTAGCTGCATAGGAAGATTCATTACAGTCAGTCTCTCTAGAAAAAGAGTGTTGCAGGGAAAACCCTGAAAAAAATCTCTCAGTAATACCTACCTGCCCTTCATAGCTATCTCTGGAGATTTTAACCAAGTCAGCCCTTCCCAATTTTAAACAGTTGCAAGGCAAGGGGGATTAAAACTCTGGACTTGTTGTATGCTACTGTAATGGAAGCATACAGCTCTATACAGTAGCTCTCCCCGCTCTGGGCAGATCAGATCACAACCTGGTCCACCTCAAGCCCCTACAGTACTGTATATATACACCTCCTGTCCAGAGGCAACCTGTGATCACCAGAACTGTAAGCTACAGTACACACACTCTACAAGGATGCTTTGAGATGTTCTGTAATACTCATGGGTAAGATATTGACAGTCTTACACACTGTATAACAGACTATGTTAATTTTTGCACGGACAGAATAATACCCACCAATACAGTATGTTGCTTTCCAAAGTATAAACCATGGGTAAAAATAAGGTCATCACTGAAAAGGAAAAAAAAAAGATGCATTCAGGAATGGCGGCAAAGGAGGAAATGAAAAGGGCGCAGGCAGGGCTGAGAGAAAGAATTTAGGATGATAAAATCTGCCAAATGCCTAAATGTAAATGTAAGTAAAGAGTGTTATAGGAGGAAGCTTGAGAATAAACTTTGGCAAAAACAACTTAAGTGAGCTGTTGTGTTGGATGAGAACCAACAAAAGGTAGACCTACAGGAGGCCGATGAGGTAAATCTGTCTTTTAACAGGTTTGATGATGTGGTCTCTGCCCAACCATCACCCAGCTCCTGCCTTAACTCACACCCCTTACTTCCCTCATGTAAGTGTCACCCAACAATCTCTAACAGACTCAAGGAACCTACAATCACCATCACCATGAGTGATGAAGAGAATTCCTATGCCCAGGGAATGCTGCAGGACCAGTGTACTTAAATGATGTGCCACTCAGATGTGCCATTTTTCAGTACATACTGTATTTAACCTAAGTCTAAACATCAAGAGTATCCCTGTTCTCTTCAAAAAGTCTTGCCCGGTTCCTTTGCCCAATAATAAACACCTATGCACCCACAGTGACTATAGACCAGTGGCCTTGACCTTACCACTGGGCAGTGGTGGCTCAGTTGGTTAAGGCTGTGGGTTACTGGGTTACTGATCGGAAGGTCGGGGGTTCGAACCCCAGC
>JAQQZT010000036.1:29763524-29791288 GCA_030068275.1 Clarias platycephalus | reverse complement strand
GATTGGTTGATTAGATAATTGCATTAATGAGAAATTGAACAGGTGTTCCTAATAATCCTTTAGGTGAGTGTATATACTCATACTGTATGAGAGGTTGTACATGGATGATTTCTACCACTTTGGTGGGGAAAAACATAAATGGGAAATAATTACAGGTAGAAACTAAAGTTGAGGATTGTGGAACCCATGGATTAATCGAAAGAAATTATTAATGACATTGCTTGGATTTGTTGCTTACGTAGATCATTAAGCAACAAAACGATTGAATATTACCTGGGAGTCGACAAAGCTACAGCGCATCAACTTGAAAAGAATATAAATTAAAAAAATTCTCCAAGGATTTGTTTTTGCCTTCGTGATTTAGAGTCACGCCACATTCTGCAGGAACATTAAGAACAAGCACGTCCTTCACTACATCATGTCATCTGAGGAATCCTCAATCACGTCAGAACAAATCCATCTGTTGTGCTTTTCAGGAAAGCCAAAGGGTTCACTGGAATGTTGTTCCGTATATCAATCAGTACAGAGAGGAGGACCAAACAACTGCATCACAAGGTGAGAAACCAAGAGAACCTGTTTGTCCAACCACCTGCAGTTTTAATGCACATTTCCATTCCGAGTCTAATCTCATATCTTACATTTCTTATGTGGGGAAAAATAAATTCTTATGACTAATGAAAATATTTATTCTCATATGCACTTAATTTTTTTTATATAAACATACAATTATTTAATGCCACAATGACAGTATAATTTATAAAAAAACTATTACTGAACATGATACTAATAAATAATATTATGCATTTCCTTGCATAACATTCATAGAAAGTCTCGCTGTAGCAGAACGTAACATTACTTTAAAAAGTTCTTGAAATTCTCAGCTAGTGTTGGACAAGATGTCCACAGCCTCCTGATCTGTCTCAGGAACATCAGTGAGGTGGTGAAAAAACGGCCGTCCATGAAGGCAGACTTCGCGCTTCCCATCAAACTCTTGTGTCAGGCGAGACAGCGTGTTTGTGACATCGTCTCTGGACATGTTCAGTGGCAACTGTCTGGCCATCCTTACAGCCTCCCCCTGATAGAGACAGAACATCAGCAGAGAATCAAGAACGAGGAACGAATAAAATATAGGAATAGAGGACATTTATACAAAAACGACAAGAAAAAAGAAAGAAAATGAAAGAAATATAGCAAGAGAAATAAAGCAAAAGCAAGAAAGACAAAAAAAGGGAGAATGAAGAAAGGAAAAAGTTTTTTAAAAATCAGAAGACAAGAAGAAAAGAAAGAAGAAAGAAAGAAAGAAAGAAAGAAAGGAGAAGTAAGAAAGTAAGAAAAAAAAAACAAGCAATCAAAGAAAAAAAAAATACGCAGAAAAAAATCTAAATAAGAAATGTATGTACAAATGAATGTACAAATTAAATATAAATGAGAAGATAAACATTTAAAGAAAAAAAAAAGAAATAAAATACAACATAAGAGAGGAAGGGAAAAGGTGAGAAACTGAGAAAGAAAGAATAATGAGTGATAATGAATGCTAATATATAGAAAGAAAGAAAGAAAGAAAGAAAGAAAGAAAGAAAGAAAGAATTAAAGAACTAAAAAAAATTTTTTTTATTTGTTCTTTCCTATTTTTTTAAAAAATTTTCTCTGGTTTTTTAAGTAAGATTTGAAGAATAAATGTACAAATTAAATATAAATGAGAAGATAAACATTTAAAGGAATAAAATAAATAAAATACAGAACATAAGAGAGGAAGAGAAAAGGTGAGAAACTGAGAAAGAAAGAAAGAAAGAAAGAAAGAAAGAAAGAAAGAAAGAAAGAAAGTGAGAAAGAGAAAGAAAAGTAAGGAAAACAGGAAATAAGAAAGGATAATGAATGCTAATATATAGAAAGAAAGAAAGAAAGAAAGTGGAAGGAAGAATCTGAATGGATAAAAAAAGAATACATTTAAGACAGAAAAAAGATGGAAAGATAAAAATTTGATTTTTTTTTTTTCAAGTTGTGTTTGGAGATGAAGAGGAGACTGAGTGAGGAAGGCGTTCCCACCTCCAGGTAGTTCGAGACTTTGAGAGGTCTGCACTGCTGAATGGTCTGAGCGTTCCTGTCCTTCACGGCCGTCAGTATCTCCCTCAGGTCCGCGATGCCGTAGAAGGGCATGCAGTCAGCCATAGCCGTCACTTCAACACTCGTCCCCGTGGACGAGGAACCTGGCCAGAGAAAGCACAGAGTGAGGATTCATGTACTCCATATACTACAACCTTCTCCAGGAAAGAATGAGAAACGAATATTTGGATTTAAACTCTGTTTGGAGATCGAGTCGGATGGGCAGAACACCAAATGAAGCACTAAACTAACATTATGACGTCTCTGCTGACTGGAAAGAATCACTAACGGGGTTTTCAGCAGATGTTTTTTTCTTTTCTAGAAAAGATTATGGAGATATCTGCACTAGGAAGAAATACACATCTAAAGCGTTTATCGTTAATGACACTTTTCCGTGTAAACGGACACTTTTCCGTGAAGATGGCAGGGCGTGTCCCGCGGTCTGCTTGAAAAGGGCAGATTCCTCAGAGGTGGTAAACCACTGAGCTTGGGACAGGCATCGGCAGCCTGCCAACATCCACCACAATGACCAATAACAGCACCAAGACAGCACACACACATACACACACACCGATCATAGCGTGCATCCCCTGAGGTGAAAGAAAGGTCGAACTGAAAAGCTAAAACAAGAAGAAGGATGTGCCTGATTGTGTCTTTATCCCACACAGATATTCAAAAATATTCCAGAAAAACTATAATAATAATAATAATAATAGTAGTTTTTACGTCAAGATTTATTTTGTAAATTCTAAACGTTCATTAACTTTTTACCAATAAAGCATTTTTTCAGATTTTACTCTGCTGACAATGTGTATTTACAAGAACATTTCTTATTCCAATTGTGCAACACAGAAAAAAAAAATCACTAGAGCAGCAAATGCCAGAAATATTTAAGCATAATCCTGTTATTCCAGATGTTCAGCTTTATTAATTATTTGTGAACCCTGACATGAAAGGAATCCACCAGACTAAATCTGCTTTAAATCCAATCAGGCACTAAAGAACTTCACACAACCTGACCTTCAGGAATCATTTAAAAAGCCATGGTTTTGATGTTAGTGTGTGTTAAGGAAAAGAAGGAACGAAGGAAGGACGGAACATGAGAGGATAAGATTAAATAAAAAGAAAGAAAAATTAATAGAATGATAGAACAAAAGAAGAAAGAAGAAAGAAAAAAGGTAGTGAAGAAAGTAAGGAACATTGGAAAGAAAGAAAGAGTAAGAATGAAATAATATTGTGAAAAAAGAGAGCAGTAAAAATCTAATACTATTAAGAAAGAAAGAAAGAAAGAAAGAAAGAAAGAAAGAAAGAAAGAAAGAAAGATAATACACAGACAGAGATCTTTAGCTGTTAATGGAAATTCAGACAGTCAGGCTCCTTCTAGGAAAAGAGGAGTGGATGATGAATGGGACGGATGCTGCCTCTGGGAACGAGACCCTTCTTAACAAGCTCACATGGTTTCCTGATTCATGGACAAATTGCACATGCTAACAGTACACTTTCCATCTGTGCAAGTTGTTCTAATAGCACATTAACTTGTATTAACTTAAATGTATTGTATAATATATATTGTGAGGGGTGTTCATGTGGGACTTTTGATTGTGCAGAATAACAGAACACAGTTATGAGAATAAAAACTCCCTTTACTTCTCTATATAATCCCCTGATACACTAATGCACTTATCCCAGTGTTTCACTAGTGCTTGGATCCCATCAAGGTAGAAAGTTTTCTCAGTACGCCGGGGCTATGATCGGACTGCCTACTTCTTGTCCGAAACATCGGCCTCCCAGGATCTCCTTTAACGGCCCAAACATGTGGAAATGGCTTGGAGCGAGGTCAGGACTGTACTGGGGACGTGGCAATAACTCCCAGCCGAGTTCCTGTAACGTGCAAGTGGTTTGGTTTCTAAAAGTCTGTCATTTTTAGAAATAATGACATTAGGTATGTGATCATCAGACCATCACACTGATATGTGGTTCTCCTCTAAACTGAAATTTGCCAAATTTCCAAAATTTGAATAACACACAGCTCTATGGTATTTCACTGTATGCTGTAGCATTGCAATTTTTCTTAGAGGCCTGAACCTGTTCCACTATGACAATGCTCCTGTGAGATCCACAAAGCCAGCTCCATGAAGACATGGTGCATTAAGATTAGAATGGAAGACCTCAAGTGTTCGGAGTCCTGACTGTGAACTGAACCCCACTGAAAAGGTCAGGGGTAGCTCAGTGGTTGAGGCACTGGACTATGGTTCGGAAGGTCCAAGGTTCAAATCCTGCAACCTTGAGCAAGGCCCTTAACCCTTAACTGCTCAGATGTATAATGAGATGTAAATGTAATTGAAGACCTTTGGGATGAACTGGATGACTGGGATGAGTCTTCTTGACATCTCAACATCGTCTATGCCTGACGTCGCTAATGCTCTTGTAGCTGAATGAACATAAATCCCCACAGTCAGCCATATGCCAAAAATTAATGGAAAGCCCAGCCAGAAGAGAAAGTGGTACTTCTTATAATAAAAAAGCGGAACTAAATCTGGAACGGGCTGTTTAACACGAACATATGGGTGTGATGGTCAGGTGTTCACAAATTATGTTTTGCCTCTCCTTCAACATCCTCAAGAACGGAAACCAAATCATTAGTTCATTCATTCATTCATTAGTTCAAAAGTGATACCTGGAGTAAGTCTGATCTGAAAGCCATTGGCTACCAGCCTGGCATCTGTAAAGAGGACTTCACCGGTAAGAGACGGACTCCCTTTCTCCATATTCATAAGAACATCCATGAATTCTGGACCACCGAGAACACTGCGCAGAAAAGGGCAAAAATATAAACAGATAAGGAACATAATAAAAATGTAAAAATATGTTTAACATTGAGCTGAAAATTATTCTGGTCCGCTCCGACTCGGGTGAGAAAGGAGAGACACACTACCTGTCTGTTAGCTGTATAGAGGACTGCAGACTCGCTGCTGGAAGTATATTATTCTCCAGAAGTCTCTTAAACAGCAGGGATTCCTCCACCCGAAATGGATTTAACAACATGAGCTTTCTGCCACATAAAACGATCCAGGCGCATTGAGAAGGCAACCGGTTTACAAGCTGGAGGCGCTGCTCGCTCGGGCGGGAGCGATGCTCAGGCTGAAGCGCTCGCCTTAGGGCAGCTATGCTAAACTCGACAGGCTTGGATACCTCGGACACCTTGGTAGGTTTCTTCTTGCTCTCAGTCTGAGAGCTGAAGTGTTTGTCCAGGGTCTGTTGCTCGGACTCGGGGGCTTTGCGTTTCACACCCTTGGTTTTGTTCAGAAAGGAATCGGATTTCTGATATTGAGAGTCAGGAGTGATAGCAGCTGCTGCACGCGTCTTCTGCTGGTCGTAGGTCTCCAGAGACTTTTGGGCCTTTTCCTCATACCTGACATGCAAAGAAGCAAACAATTAACAAATGCAAATATAGAATCAATGTGCAGTAATGGTCCGATGATGGAAGAAGGAAAGGCTGTCAAACATTTTCCACTGTTAAAGCCTAAGCAAAAAACAAAAACAAAAAAACAACCTGATGCTTTCGATTATAAAAGTGCAGTGGAAGATTGAAAAAGGAAGTGGAAGATTCAGGAATCTAAACTACACCATTTCAGTGTCAGAATTCATTGTGGAGCAAAAACAAGCTTATGTAGATGTAGAGGATTCTCTTGCTAAATAATGTGCATGGCAGCTGGGCAAACTCTGCGGGCATACAAACAAGTCTGATAGTTAACTCCAAAAGTAGTATAAGAGTAAGAGTACCAGCAAATCATTAAAAAAAAAAATTTAAAAAGGAGAAGTTTTTGGTTTAGGAAGGTTTTTTGTAGTATTTTTTTTGGAGGTACCAAGATAGCAACATATTACATAACAGACCAGTTCAGATGGAAACAAAAAACCTAGTGTAGGCTCCTGGGTTTTGCATAAAAATAGAAAGGAGCGAGGTCTTCAGGTACCTGAAGAACTCATATTCTCCAGCACACTCAGTAAAACCTAACTGCTGTTTTATTTACAATTGAAAATAATCAGTGGTGTTAGATACAGATTTGTGCAGTTTTATAAGTAAAACAGCTGTTAGCTTTTACTGAGCTTTTAATCTTCTTGTCTTAAAATTAGAACTACTGCTAATGTTTGTGTTCTGCTGCAATATAACATTTTAGATATAAACATGTAATAGTACTAAAATAAATCTTACTTAAAATCTATTCAAAGCTACTAAAAAAGTTTTCTATAAACCAAACGTTAAAGGGTTAAATGGATGGTTAACCTTTTTTTAGTGTCAATTTAATAGAATTGCTGAGAGCATGATTTCGAGGTTAAAACAGTTCTTTTCAGAAGAATGTATTATGTCTAAGACTTCTAAGCAAACTTGTTATAAATGTACCTTAACAAGTAGTTCAGCGGTTGTGACTAATTAAATGTTCCCGATCGACATAAGGAACCCAGGTTTAATATCCTCCTTTGGGTCTAAGTGACCTCCCGGCACACGATATAAATTACAGTGTAGAAAACTGCTCAAACTGCCAAAATAATAAAAACATCTGCTACCTGCGAGCAACTGGGGGCTAAAGAGAAAACCAAAGCCTGTGTAAGCACACAGATCTGCTTTTTCTTCTTCTTCTTTACAGAAAATACCACAAATAACATAACAGAAGATATATAAAGTCCAAGAATGACAAAAATGCTTAAAACCACAATGCATGCAATAATGTAATCCTCATGCTAATGTTGCTAATTAATTACATAAGTAAAGTACAGTAAGGTAAAATATAAAGCATTATTCATAAAGGATTATTTAGCAAGTGACTTCATACCTAAGACATCTCCTAATTAGTTAAGACATTATGAAAACAGGCAATGTTCATTATCGGAGAACCCATGATACAGACACATTTAATCATCACCCGCTGGAATTAGCTGTTCGTTTATTGTTCCAGTGCAGTACAGTGTAAGCTGGGGATAGTTCAGTGTCTTTCATTCTGTCCATCCTTACATTCACAATGAGACTGAAGGATGTGATTCTGTGTTTTTTATACTGTATGTCTGTGTTTATAAGTATCAAAGAAAGAAAGAAAGAAAGACTGGAACAGAGAAAGAAAAAAAGAAACAAAGAATGACAGAAAGACTGAAAGTGTTAAAGTACACTTTCAGAAGAAAGAAAGAAAGAAAGAAAGAAAGAAAGAAAGAAAGAAAGAAAGAAAGACTGAAATATTGGGCAAGTACAAGAACGAAAGAAAGAAAGAAAGAAGGAAAGAAAGAATGAAAGAAAGAAATAAAAAATGTAAATATAGAAGAAAAAGAGAAAGAAAGAAAGAAAGAAAGAATAAGTTAATAGAAGAGTTTCAGGAGGTCAGGAATATGGTATTGTCCTGATGCTGTAAAATAAATGAGTCAGATTCAGTGTTGGAAAGTGTGGATGAGTCACTAAAACCGTATCAAAAGGCCAGCGAGTACATCAGTGGTGATTAGTTGTTGAGATTCTGTTACATAAGAAGTGCCAGATAGAAGTTACGATATATTCTGAGAGAATTATGAGCTGAATAGACAAAAAGAGAAGCAATGTAACGACGGAAAGAGAAGCCCTGATCCCTTATGAGTGCATAAAGTGCATAAAGAGATCAGGAGTGGACTGAGAACTAAGCCCTGGGGTACTCCGGTGATAAACATTAAGTTCTCCTGACGTAAGGGTAGGACTGCAGATTCTACAGCTAACCAGTTAAACACTACTCAGCATGAAAACATGTCATGTTAGATACTAGCTTCATTCTCAGATTAGCAAAGCAAGCCACCTGTACCAGCTTCAAGTACTCCGTAGAAATGAGCAACAATCTCTGTAACATCCTCCCAAGCTTTATTTTTCTCTATATTTTTAAGAGGACGGATATGAAACCCACTCAAAACCCACTTGTTTATATCAAACAGTAAATGGGAACTTGTTGCAGGTGCGAGGTGATGTGTGTGGAGGAAACATCAGACCACATGTGCTACAGGATTGGTCTGAGGAACCATTCAAGCTAACGGTGTGGATGTGTTGCTTCTTTACAGCATCACACTGTACAAAAGTACCGAGAATTAAAGAAATCACATTTAAAATATTGATTTCACGTGCTGCTCTCAATTAAATTTTGCACGTCCGTAGAAGGTGAATGAAGGTATGAATGCGAGCAAGGATAAAAGGTGTAATCTGGTGAGTCACGGTATCTGGTAAGACAGCTGAGAGCTCGAGAAGGATTACGATCAAAGGCAGAAGTTTTTCCTGGCAATTCCTAACTTTTTCCTAAATATTTTGATTATAAAGAATGGGGTCTGTCTATGGCAACATTTCTACATAATAATATTTATGAATATCTGCATCAGAAGGTTCTCATGTTCCAATGTAAAGGAAAGATAAAAGTTTTTATTATTTAAGCCTACTGTTTTCATTCTCATAAGACCAAGCAGTAGCATAGAGAGACCGCACACTGTGGGTGGACACACTGTAGGGATATAATGCGAATAAGCAACAACAAAGTAAGATGTGTGTGATGACAGGAAAAAAAAAAGGAAGACGAATGTGCATAAGAAAGATAGAGCAGAAAAAGAAAGAATTTAAGTACAGAAGAAAGAAAAAGAAAGAATTTAAGTACAGAAGAAAGAAAATGGAAAGCCTGATTTGTATAAGAAAGAGAGAAAGAAAGAAAGAAATTGAAAAACAGCTGAAAAAAAAAGAAAGAAATTGAAAAACAGCTGTAAAAAAAAGAAAGAAAAAATTAAAAAGCTTTAGAATAAACCTGTCAGACCCAGTGGCTAACTTTAAATTCTAGATAAAGATCGGATGGTCTGGGGTTCGATCCCCAGCACCACCAAGCTGCCACTGTTGAGCCCTTAAGCAAGACCCTTAACCCCATCTTCTCTAGGAGCGCTCTATCCTGGTTGACACTGCACTCTGTCCCCAGCTTCCTAACTGGGATATGCAACAAAAAATTAATAAATCACTTCACCGTTCTGTAAGGTACATGTGATAAATAATTTAATCTGTGTTTTTATAAGTATCAAAGAAAGAAAGAAAGACTGGAACAGGGAAAGAAAAAAAGAAAAAGAATGACAGAAAGACTGAAAGTGTTAAAGTAAAAAAAAAAAGAAAGAAAGAAAGAAAAAAAGAAAGAAAGATTGGGCAAGTGAAAGAAAGAAAGAAGTAAATATAGCGGAAAAAGATAAGGAAAGATAGAAAGATAGAAAGAAAGAAAGAAAGAAAGAAGTAAATATAGCAGAAAAAGAGAAGGAAAGATAGAAAGAAAGAAAGAAAGAAAGAAAGAAAAGTAAATAGCAGAAAAAGAGAAGGAAAGATAGAAAGAAAGAAAGAAAGAAAGAAAGAAAGAAAGAAGTAAATATAGCAGAAAAAGAGAAGGAAAGATAGAAAGAAAGAAAGAGAAAAAGTTAAGAAAAGAGTTTCCATGGAGGTCAGGAATATGGTATTGTCCTTATGCTGTAAAATAAATGAGTCAGATTCAGTGGCTAAGGATGAGTCACTAAAACCGTATCTAAACATGTGATAAATAATTGAATCGGAGCGCTGGTCATTTGTGGTATCAATAACAAAAGTCTTTCTGAATTCTTATTTCCTCCTTACTGTAGACCCATTTTTTTTATTAACCCCTATTTTTTATTAATCAAACATTTTAGCACAACAGGCCCATGTGACACGCAACATGACTTCATATAAACTCGATTCCTGAAAGGGTGTGCCACTTAACAGTGGCCGGAAAATGAGCTAAGCACTAGCTCAGTCTTGTTTATTACTGCACGATAGCACGCAAAAAGACATTATTTTTTCCATACACCCATCCATACCTTCCCTAAATGCCCCCAGCTATGGTGATGCACATTTTCCATTCATCCAATTACTCTAAACAGGCATGCAATAATTTGTATTTTTTTTCCCTTCACTGCAGCTATTTCCTGAGAGGATTAATGATCCAGTTTCACAAGGCCTTTCGTTTTCAGTTTGAGAGCTACGAAGATCAAGAGATCAAGCGTTTACACACCAAGTTACTGGACTGTAAAAGGATGCTGTAATTCATTAATAACACTAACGTACTGTCTGACATGATTCCGGTTAATTACCGCATTGTAATTAAACGGCTTATGGAAAATTTATGAATTATTTAACTAATGGAAAGACAAATACCACCCATGGTAATGACACTCTTAGCTCCACCAATAATTTTTGAAAACAGAACTAAACTGGACCTGAAAGACATATTTGGGATTTTTTTTAATCATGACCCTTGCCGGGAGCAGCTGAAAGACCAACAACAACTCTAAACAAAATATTCCATAAAATCAATACATTCATCCGCACTCCGGTTATATTAAAACTTCTGATGCCCCACTTGTGATTTGCATTGAAATAAGAGCAGCATGCAGTATTTAATTTTTTTTGTAGTCCGAGGGTGTACCTGGTGCCAAAAATAGAGCATAAGAAAAACATAAAGAGAAATGTTTGGATATCTGCAAACAAAATTTTATAGTTTCTTAAAGAGAATCATTACTTGTGATGGCACATGGATTCATCACTACGAGCCTGAGAGTAAACGGTAGAGTATAGAACAGAATCCGACCGAGAAAAAGTTAAAAAGTCAACGTCAGCTGGAAAATTGATGCTTACAGTTTTCTGGGATTCTCAAGGGCCAGTATTGGAACATTATCAGGAAAAAGGTTCAACAATCAACAGTGCTCGTTACAGTGAGAAACTTATCGTAGAGATGAAGAGGACTGTTATACAAGGACACTGTGAACCACGGTCACACACTTCAGCCCACACCGTCGACACTCTGCAAAAACTTGGTTTTGAGGTGTTAAAGCATTCTCCCTTCAGTCGCAATCTCGCTCCATCAGACTTTCACCTGTTTAGTTCCCTGAAAGCAGCCCTATGAGGACAAAGATTCACTTCTGATGAAGAGACTTGCATTATTGGCTCGCAGCTCGGTCTAAAACACATTTTAATGTTTCATTTTGAAAGCTTGTTGACAGATGGTCAAAATTATGTATTCAAATAAATTCTACAGCCAGAGTGTGGACAATATTTTACTCACCCTAGTATTTACAAAGGGAAAAACAAAGATTATGACTGTATAATTATTCACCCTGCTGCTATAAAACCCCTAAATTAGTTCTGGTGTTTTTGAGGGCAATCCTAAAAGAAAGCCTGTTTCAGTCTGAAAGAGATGAGGTTAACTGTAGATCAGGACAAGAACACTAAACATACCTTCAGTTGATTGATCTGATGGAAAATCCTACTTTTTCATTTAATGAATGCTCCTAATCTGATGGGGCTTAAGAAGTTTTTCCAAGATGTATGGTAAAAAGCTGCAGGATCCAGACATGTAAAAAATGGATGATATTGAGCTGAGGGAATGACTTACCAAAACCAAAAGTATCACGGGAGAAAAACCGGTTGAGCTACAGAAAAGTTCTTAGAGCTGGCAGATCAGTGCATGTCTCTATCCTTATGGGAGATTACAAAGATATTCCTAGAATTCTATTTAATACTGTAGCAAAATTAACTAGGAACCATATGCAGCATAGAAACATGCACACCCATTACGTGGTATTGATGATTTCATGAATGTTTTTAAGGACAAATTAAAAACTATCGTGAAAAAAACAAAGAAAAAAAAAAAATCAGACTTTCAATTTACAGCAAGACAATTTAATAAAAATGATATACCTTAATATTCTAATCGCTGATCTGATCTAGTTTGATGGTTTTACCTTCTTTTCCTTCAGGAGACTATGCATTTCATTTATTTCCTCACTAAATCAACTTGTCTACTACATCCTGTAACTACACATTTTCTAAAACAGATAATACCAGAAATAATTGAACCTCTTTGAAAAATACTTATTGCTTATTACATTTATCCCTTGATTGAAAAACCTGAACTTGACCCCTATCGGCTGTCTTAACTACAAGCCAATCTCAACTCTCGATCAAACCTGTGCTTTATTTCCTGAGATGTAACACAGCGGTTATGCTCATACCTACCGAGAAATAACAATCATGAAAAGTATCGGTCAGGATTTAGGCGAAGAGACAACGCTGGTTAAAGTGGTAAATGACCTTCACCTGGCCTGTACTTGTGTTACCGTTACATTTAGGCATTCGGTAGACGCTCTTATCCAGTGCAACTTTAAAAAAGTACTTTGTAGTTTCCGTCATTGGATAGATCCTTACACTGGGTTACTAGACCTTACTTGACCTTAATACAGCTTTGGATACCATTTATCATAGCATTCTTCTTGATAGATTAGAAAATATTGTAGGAGTTAAGGGAAAAGTCCTTTCCTGGCTCAGGTCTTATCTGACTGATCATTACCAGTTTGTAGACAGTGACATTTCTTTACATACCAAAGTAAATTGATATGGTGTTCCACAGGGTTCAGTTTTAGGCCCATTGCCATTTTGTCTCTATATGCTTTCTTTGGATAAAATACTGTAATGTGTAAGCTGTATGAAGCCACATAGTTATCTGTTTCAGAAAAGCCAGATTAGAGACACTAGCTTAATATTGTTGAGGAAAGTGTGAAGGACATTTGACGCCAATGCAGAGGTATTGGCACTACGACCACATGCAGCTAGAAGTAAGCTTTCTGGATGGCCTTTCATGTGCAGAAGGATAAGACCTTGGTGTGATCATTGATTTCAGCCTCTAATCTGAAGCAGATGAAGATATCATCTCCAGGATAGCCTTCTTTCATCTCAGAAATATTGCCAATATTGTACACAATATCATTGATCTTAAGTATTTAACGACTATGAGCACACCTAATTATACTTCTCTCTCTCATTACACATGGAACTCCTGAGTGTTTCTGACCCCTGCTGCACTCTGGACCTGCCTGATCTGTGCTAATGCCCGGCTTCTGGTTAAAGTTCTCATTACATGCAAGGATATTACTTGAAGATAGCCTCTGTAATATGGCCTCTAAAGGATACATGTGCCTATTGAGGACAGTTCGCTTGAAAACATGCAGATGGCTTTAAACTGCATTCTGCATTAAAAGTTTTGCTACTGAATGATGACTTGCAACTGTTATACACTTCCTTTCATTTCGCTAACAGCACACAGTTATAAAATTGGCTTAATCATTATCATATTATTTATAACCAAAATGATGATGCGTTCCCTCTCAAGGTTTCCTCCTCATTTCATCTCAGGGAAATTTTACTTACCACTGTCTCAAGCTTGTTCATTAAGGGGATAAATTGGCAAATCTATAAAATGTACACATTTTAAAACCGAATTGTAATTTTTGCATAACTGCTTTGTGATCATGTTAATTGTTAAAAGCGTAATACATAAAAGGTTAAATTGAACTGGATCAACATTTCTTTTAATCTAATTAATATAGAATCTATCATGTTTATTTGGTGTAGTCATTTTCACCCAAAAGGGATAAAGCACCATTACAATGACACTATCTTCTGTGAGATTCTTTCAGTGTTATAAATACACCATGGCATTCTCTGGAATCCTGAATACCTCTTTTACAGCGGAAAACATTATTGACCAACGAACCAAGTAATCAAATGCAGTTGTGTGGAAAACACAAAAACGTAGTTCATATCAATCCCTCTTGCTTTGGACAGCAACCTGAACAAATCAAGCAGACTTTCCACACCATATTTCATCCTTGCAAGTGGCAAGTCTATTCCATCTCCCTCCCTTTTTTCCCCTCCCTAAACCAAGAGAATGAATCACAACAACTGGAAAATGCAGCCTTGGGAGTGAAATCTGGAAACTTACTTTTTTCTTTCTTCCTCCCTGAGGCTTTCCCATCTCTCTTTTACAGCAGCAGTGACATCCTGCAGACTGGCTCGTGGCTTCTCCAGCAGGACAGATGATCTGGCGTCCTGCTCAAACAGAGCATAGGCAGAAATCGGCTGACGGACGGAGCGGCTGCTGATCAGGTCGTAGGCCGTCAATTTGCCCATTTTCTCCACGATGACATTTGTGGGTCTTGTGCACGGGCTGCTGCTTTTTGTTTTGGTTTCCGATGCAAGGTCATCATCTTTTTGAGCTTCTGGTTGATGGAGCTTCACAGGCTCGAGGACTTCTCCAGTGAGAGGATCTGTGAAAGCCTTACCCATGGCCCAACTCTCTGCCGAGATCTCCTTGTCCACTTGCATGAGACAGCTCTCGCTTTTGTCATTGGGGTCGGCTGTAGAATTCAACACTACGTTCTCGGCAAACGATGAATCACTCAAGCTCGTGTTGATTACCCAGTCCTCTGATGAGGAAGACGAGCTTGTGTTGGCAGTACCTGGTAAGGACGCCTCGCTGTCCTTTTCTTTGGTGTGTGGGGTGGAATTGTCTGGCACCACAGGTGGAGCAAACACACAAGGCTCCTGTGCACCTTTTTCCGGCACTTCATTGGGTTCCTTCCTGATTCCCTCCACGGTATGAGACTGTTCTGCCGTTGCCTGGCTGTCATTCCCAACAGAATAAGACCCATACAATGAGATAAGGACAGATTCCACTGCTAAAAGCACAGCATCCTGAGAGAAAAACAAAACAAAACAGTGTGACCAATAGAAAACAAGGCAATATGCGTGTGGAACGTCATTGAAAAGAAAATGTGGTAAAGTTTATAAAATATGGTTGAACCTTGTTCTTTAGCATCACTTGCAGTTTGTCAGGAGTTAGATTGACATCCACATTCGAGGTAGGGACGGTGATGTTCACCATCAGGATGGGGAAACGGCGGCTGGCTGATTCGTTATTCGAATGAGCCGAGTTTGCATAGTACTGCTTCACAAGCTGAAGGATAAAGCATTTGAAACTCCATGTTAGAAAGATCCAGATCAGTTGCAAGATCCAGATCAGTTCCTACTCTTATAATGAATTATATTTCACTTAAATATATAAGGCTCATATGCACAGATTTTTCAGCTCGTAGAAACAATTTGATGTTAAATTTATAGAATGATCAAATGCCTGTCTGGTTCTCACAAGAAGAGCATTGTGTCAAGTGCATGTGCAAAATCCATCAAGCTCCATGATGAAACAGAAAAGCAAGACCAAAACTTACCTCCGCTGCAGAGGAGAAGTTAATTTAGAGTTACCAGCCTCAGAAATCACTAATTAACAACCAGCACCTCAGATTAGACTCGTTATGAAGCTTTACAGAGCAGAAGTAGCAGATATACATCTCAATATCAACTGTTCAAAGGAGATTATGGCATATTGTGGACGCCTTCAGCATTGTTTTACAGTGGAGAAAGAAAGACATTTGGACTGGTAGTGTATGTTGAGTGGAACAGGTACTCTAGCATCTTGTGCAGATTGAACTTCCTATGTCAGTACCAAAGTAACCTAAACATAAATTTAAATCCTCCCTGTTTTTATTACAAAAAATTTACAGCAATGAGAATACACTAACCAGACATTTTTTAGAGGAACGCCTGTACACCTGCTAATTCACGCAAATAAAGAAACACCCAATCATCCTGAATAGTTGAAGATTTTTTTTCCCCAACCTTCAAATATCCAATTTTGGTGAAGTCTTAGATTCCAGGTGACAATAGAAGTGGAATTCGATGCAGTCTTCTGCTGTTGTGCATTACAACCATCTGCCTCATGGTTTGATGTGTTCTGCCTTGTGAGATGCTTTTCTGCTCAACACTGTTGTAATGAGTAAATATTTAAGTTACAGTATCCATCCTGTAAACTTAACCCAGACTTAAGGCGCATCATCAGAGCGTTCCCATTGAACTATGGCTTATTTAATAATTCTTTTTCCTCATCCCTATGTAAACTCAGCAGGTTCTGAAATACTCAACCCAACCCATCTGGCACCAACTCACTCAGATCACATTCTTCCCATTTCTGATTGTTAATGTGAACTGACCTGTATCTTCATGAGTTTATGCATTGTACTGCTGCCACATGATTGACTGATTGGACAACTAACTTGTTGTTTGTAGTACAACAAGTGCTTCTTTTAACGTCACCAGTGAATGTAAAAACATTAGACTACAACAACATCTAACAGCATGCATTTCCCTCTAAGTTCACATTCTTTTCATCTAAAGAGAAAACTCATGAACGTACCTTCAGGATGTCTTTGTGATTCACAGGACGATTGTTCACATAAATAAACGCCTTGTCTGAGGTGCTGGAACTTGTCGCGTTGAGATCGGAGTTCGGCTTGGGAAAATATCCCTCGATGCTAATCTATTTCAACGTGAAAAGATTGATAGAATCAGGGATATGGGATGGGTTGTGAGGCTAGGTGTGTACTAATATTTTGACAACCAACACAGGCACACAGTTTTCAGACCATGTTTTGCCTGCATAGACAGAATTTGTTGGCAACCCAACCCAAATCCCCTACTGTATGTTTCCCAACTTGACCTGGATGTTCCTTGTAAAATGTCACATAAATTCACAATTTTGAGCCTCTGACCCCCATCTGACTGACTAATTAGGATTTCCCAGGCCAGTCAGAACACATTTGTCGTCTCATAACTAGGCGCGCTCTTGCCAAGCTCCTACAATCTGCATTAGAAAAAAAAAATTATCTTGGCAAAATGAATACAGTACATGGCAGCAAAAGTGTTAAGGCAGGAAATGAGCTCCTACATTTGGACGTTTCCGAATTAAAAATTGCAGCCATAAATAAGGAAAAGTCCTTTTTTTTTTTTAAATTGCTGGACTTTGCTTGCTAAAATTGCTTGTTAAGTACATGTTGCTGTGACAGCATTTTGTCAAATACTGCAGCACAGGTGAGTCTGCGAGTCCCTGGAGCTTCACAGACTGAATATAAACTATTATTCCAGGATAACAGGATGTGGATCACACTGCCAATGAAAAAGTCCTCTGCCATGAAATTCAATTAATGTCATTTGGGAATGTAGCACAATGACAGTGGTTTATTTTTTTATTATTAAAAATAGATTTCAACATGACCAGAGCATTTTAGACAAAATAATGAGAATAATGAGAAAAAAATACGAAATAAGCCAGTCGTACGTTTATTTCTTTTCAGATATTTACCATAATCGTATTCCTTTATTAACACAATTAAATGCATTATTGGAGTATAAAAAGTCCAAGATTTAATGTCCGTTCGAATTTAAATTCGTTGCATGAATTCATATTGAACTTGTAAGTTTCCTATATCTGTTCAGAAAGAAAAAGAAGCATTTCCCCTCCAGTATAAACTTTAGCCTAAGCGAAGCCAAGTAGCTGCTATGAATGGCATCCTTCCCCGCTGCATGACCTGTATGAAGCGCCCTAACGCTTCGCGCCGGCCTGCACGTGTCACATTCATGAGGTGGATGGGGCTCGAGGGGGTTAGGAAGGATTCGCTTACGTTCTTGGCACAGAGTCCGGCCTGATGAGTGCACTTCTCTCTTGGATAATGACTGATTGCTGAAACAGACACGCTTGAGAAGAAGGCATTAAGAAAAACAAACAATAAATTTGTTTTTCCCCACGTAACACGGACGCCGATTCCAAGAACGTCTTATAAATAACTCATGTCGAACGAAGACGCGTCCTCGTCTGGGACATGGGGTTATAGAGGCATGATCCGTCCCGCATGCATGTTCCTCTACACGTTCAGCAAGGGGCCACGCGAAGGAAATTCCTGGTGCTTTCGCATACAGAGTGCTGAACATATGGTGGAGCAATTTAAACCGCTGAAGCGGAGCATCAGCACAAGGTCCATCCACCTGACCTGTTAGACACCTGTTACTGTCAGAGGCTGTGTGACGCGAGAGAATTCTCACTGTATTCTGGCTGTGCGCATGGTGCTGATCTACACGCATTCATACACGTCTGCACACTGAAAAGCGCATGCAAATCATTTCACACTTCGTATTACAAAAGACTGAAACTCATTTTTGGGAGAATATACAAGTTCAGGGTGAACCTGTACAACATTTTGTTTGCAATATTAAACTGGTGTTTATTGCAATTTTTGGTTTGTTTATTTTCAATTTATGTTTTGCATGGTTTATGATTCAGAAATGAAAATTTAACCTTTTCATTCATTTTCATACATTTTTTTATTCAGATTTTGTTGGAAATATTCTGACAATCCAAGTATATAAAACCGTTAATCGATCATAAATCAAATCAAATAATGACAAGAGTGTATTGTTATTAAATGTTTATTAAATAACTTTTTACCTAATTCCCACCCCTCACTAGGGGGCTTTCACATTAAGGCTAAGAAGTGTTTCCTCCGAACCACGTGACGCTAGTCAACCTCATCTTTTCAAGATGCTCGATCACGCAACGTCGGGAGTGGCTATCCACTCTTTCCGTCTGCGTGAACTCACAGACGCCCATGATCGACTGCAGAGCTCTGATTGATACGATAGCGCCAAGTGACTTTTATCGCACCACAAGAGAGAGCTCGTCCACTACTGCGCCAGTCGAGGGGACTTGCTCGGACCCTGCTTGGACCTTGCTCGGGGGTCTAACTGTGGCAGCTCAGCGGCTCAGGGCTTGAACCTCCTGATCAACAGCCCAACATCTTAATCAGCTATCCGTAATAATCTAAAAACTATGAATATTTCTGCATTAATATATATCATGCATTTCAGTTTGGACTTTTCTTTTAAACATCTAACTATCTTGCTGTACTGTTGATTGAAGATAGTAAGTGTGTTAAAAGTGTACGTACATCATACTGTATATGCAACAACAAATCTACCCGCAGATACAAGTAAAGTAACATGAACCTGATGTGCATATGTGATGAACTAACATCCCATTAGAGGAGATTTCTCCCACTTGTACCCAGTATTACTGGGATTGGCCTCAACTCCAACACACCCTTGACCGGGTTAGAACACTAAATGATGAAATAATGAATAAAAGAAAGTTACCACATGTAAGTTCAGGACAGCACACTGAATGCTTCCAATTTATTTTATTTATTCTTTTGTCCGCTGCTGCTTTAAATATCACCTTGATATTTAGTATCATAACGACAAGGTCAGAATTGCTGCTATTTTTCCATTAGGACAGTGTCGATAGGAAAGTATGGCACCATGTGTGCTTGCACAATAGCTTCCTCTCCAACAGAGCAGAAGAGATACGATCGGTTCAGCCGTGCAGATTGACCTCATTGCGTCCTAGATTAAAACGACCAAGACATCTCAGCCCTTCGTGAAGCAGAGTGAAACAACCAGGGTAGCTCTCGCAACAGGAAACAGAGAAGGAAAAGATCAAGGGCTTATGTAAGGAACTGATCTGAAGGAGGGCCTTCAAAACAAAAACAATATAAAAAAAAAAAACGGGTTAGGAATCTCGCTCCACATCTGTCAGGTGGGATTAACAGCAAGTGGAATGGCGTTTATCTGATTACACCTGCCATGACAGAGCGGAAACAAACTCTCTCCGGGAGCTCAAGTACAACAGAGAAAAAAAACATGAAATCTTCCTAAGTATGTGCGTGTTTATAAGACAGGAGAACAAAAGAGTGTTGTAAACAAGTGCTGGGATCCAAATTCTGGTTGTTTGTTGGCATAAGAAGCTCCTCAGCGAAGCATGTGACTGAATGCCCGTTATTTGCGTGCGCTGCCCAGGGAAGGCGTAATTGGTGCCAGCACAGTGGGAAAGAGGCTCAGCGCCAGTCTGGCCATGCTGTGATCCTTTGACACACGCTCTTCACATGTTCTGCAGCCCATACTGGCTACTATAAATCGCTGCTACATTCAGTGGAAGATTTTAATGCATAACACATTATTGACGCAGGACACGATGCAATCATATTGCCAAGGCTGTCAAGGTTGCAATATTTATGCCAAATGGAATAACTACACAATAACTAGGACAAGGGCTGTGGATGGAAAAGTGAAAGCAAGCCAAGATCTTGTTTCAAAGCAAATTATCACAATAAAGAAATTTCCACTAATATAAAATGCAAGTGCAGGCCAGACACAATAAACTGTGATGTACATAAATATTTCTGTTGACTGGTCAAGGGATGTGGATGTTATACATATTATATTGCACTAACCCAGGACAAATGATATATCTCAGATACTGCAAATCAGAAATGCATGTGAACTATGGTGACCTTAATTTCCATACAATGGCTTTTCCAATACGAAAACTATTTCATTGTGCTACTGTGCAGTTCGTGACAATGACATGGGCTGGAAATGTTAAGACCTTCATCTGAAATCTTCTAGGACGTTTAGATTTAAATTGTGAATTTGTTATTTCAATGTAACAAGTGAACACCCAATCTATGTACTGTACCAGTGGCTAATATTGTGAGAACGCTGTGGCTAGTCAGCAAGGAAAATAGACATCCAAAATAAAATAGCCAATAACCTAAGTTAAGTCTATAGCCTCATATTATTTTTATTTAGTTTATACTTTTATTTTATAAATATAATGATGAGGTAATATTGACTGTACAACTTAAACCGTCTCAAAACTTATGCTCATAATAGGCTAATAAATTTGAAATATTTAGTAAATTTTAGTTCCACTAAAACTAAAGCATAATATTACATTTAACATCAACTTAAACATTTTTTTTTTAAGATTTGAGAACACTGGCAATTCGCTGATATCGACACTGAAAATGGCAGCTAGGTGAATGGTTTAGCTAGCTAGCTTACAAATATTGCGTATTTCTATGAGAACTAATATAAAGACAGAATGACATCAGAAACAAGACTAAGCTATTTAAAACTTAACATTTACCTCAGGTTTGCTAATATATTACTAATAAAAGAATCACTATGAGTAGAACTGCACTATATATACACTTAGCTTAGCTAACTGAAGTTTATTTAGTGTGTAATCATCTGGTGTAGTGAAAGATGAATGCTAAGCATGGCAGCTAACTGAGCAGTTAACTCAAGTAACGGAGGCTAATTTAGCTACCTAGCTAGATACAAGAACAGCCTAAAGACGGAATGACAATTGAAATGAAACTAAGCTGTTGAAAACTTAAACTTTTTCCTCAGGTATGCTGGTAAATTATTAATAAAGGACTTAGTATGACTAAAATTAGCAAGAATTGCTAAGGAAACAAATGTCCAACATGTCACACAATGTTAAAGAAGTGGGCAATTCGTGTCAAACCTTTAAACTTGTAGATATTCTTGTCATATTTAATGGATTGAATTAGCATTTTGTGAAATGTATGAATGTGCTAAGCAGGGCGATGCTAAATGTAATTATAGTTTTCAGGTGTAGTTTTAGTCATATTAGTTTTAGAAATTTATCAACAAATCTGGTATATGTTTCTGAAAGTTTCACTTCATCTCTACTGGCATCGTGTCTTTACATTGCTGTTATTAGCTATTTTCTACTGAACGTCTATATTCCCCAGTTGACTAGCGAAGGAGTTTTCAGTCTGAACTCTGTGGCTTGACCAAAGTTTAGCCACAAAGAGGCTAACCGCAGGGGTCTTTTCATTCGAGGGACTACCTGGGCAGAATGCTGAGTCATACAAAAAGAAAGAAAGAAAGAAATATCAGCCCTGAGGAATGCACAGGCAAGGCGAAGAGCAACAGCGCTCCTGGGAGAGGGGGAGAGCCCTTCTCAGTGAAAGTGTTATGTGAGTCCCTGAGCTCTGCAGCTCAGCAGGAGGAAAGCGATGTTTTAATGTCAAATTCAGCACAACATGACATGTCAAGAATTGACATGTCATGTTTATTCATTTGGAGCTTTTTAGAAGCGCCGCCATGGGGAGAACGAGGTTCGGAAGCTGACGACTGCTTTAAATCCACTTTCTGTTTTTTTTTTTTCTTCTGGTTTGGAGAAGTCAGCTTTTTTTCCCCCATGCTGATTGTACAGGGAAAATATAACCCAGTTAACACATGACAAAATTTATGAGCTCAAAGTCCAGTGCAAAAGTTTGCGTACCCATGAGAGTGTGGTGAAAAGATATTGATCTGTGTTATTTAATATATCTTTAAAAAAAAAAAAGATCAGGGAGCAAGTAAATAAGTGTCCTTGAAATCATGGATTGTTTTTTTTTCCAATTAATTAAAACTTTATAAAAAAAATTTAAGTCTATGTAGCACGCTCTGCTTTATACTAGCTTCGTTCTTAGATTAGCAAAACAAGCGCACCAGATCATATGCACTGACCAGAGGGGTGTCTACTTTCGCCGTACGGCCTCCCTCAGACGTCCTGGCAGTATAATTCGCTAGTGATGGTCTGGAACAAGTTCTTGATGCCGCGAATATCGAAAAAGGCGATGGGCATGCACTTGGTCGAGCTGCGGTACTGCCTCGCTGATGATGGAGATGATGGGCTCTTCCACTGAGAAGACTGTTGTTTCGTCTCAGGGTGGTTCCCATACACCCAAAGTTTCGTCACCGGCAATAATCCCCAGCATGAAGAACGAGTCAACCATGACAGATAGAATGTTGGGAGACTTTGACATGATCTTCAGAACAGCACCAGTTGCACAGCACCTGAGGACAATGTCTTTTGGCACATTGACTTATGAAAGTTGGTGCTTCCTGCATGCAGCCCTGTGCTGCCATCTGTTGGCGTGCAACAAAACTAGGCTCAATCTCTACTGCTTCCTTACAAGCTGTGTGTTACTTTTCACAGTCTGTATACACATTTAGAGATAATGTGTAACTAGATAAAGTGAAACTCTTCTCTTTTTGCCCGTCAAATAGTAAATGGGAAATACTTCAGGTAACCTATCTAAGAACTGAAAAAACATGTGACCTTGTGCACCATAGGATGAGTCTGAGGGATTATTCAGCTGTCTGCTGATTGTAAAAAAAAATATATACATATTTTTTAATATGTAATGGTTAGGCCTGTTGTAAGGGTGTATGAAAGCATGTGATCTTCTGAAACAGCAGGAGAAAGGTGGTTAAAGACTTGTTGTCTTAAGTCCGCCCCACCATCACCGCAACCACCACAGGTATGGGTGTAACCATGTTTCTTGTATCTCTATTTTTTATTTTATGTTGATAAAAATAACAAGTTGATCTGTCAAACCCAGAACCCTTGCAGGGTACGATCACTTTTCCCACCGTTTCTCAGAGCGTCACTGACCTCTTCTTGTTCGTGGCGATGTCGGACTGGTAAAAGGTTGGCGGCGGTGGATGATCCGAGCACGGCCATGAGAGCTGCGCCGTGATCCGATACCTTGGACTTCTGCCACACCATGGCCTGAAACAACACGGTAAAAATGGGTCATGCTATTTTCTCCCATCCTAAAATAAGACCACCTGTAGGATTGAGTCCGCACACATACACATGAATTATAAACAATTACCCTTCGAAAATGAACAGTGAGCTTTCTGAGGCAGTGACTGAAAAGAAACCAAAAAAATCCCGCGCTGTTGATTTTGGTGAACCCAGCTTGTGCCTTATTGCGCTTGCATTCTTTACCAACTTTGCCTAATTCTCCTTTTGTGCCTGCAGGATTTACCTAATAATTCAATATGGAGACTGTGAACAGTGGAAACTACTCACTGAACATGAACTGGCATTAATATCACTCTGTACACCGTCTGTACATAGGAGTGCAATTACATTCGAAATGGACACATATTTTCACACCCGTGCGTGTGCCTGTCATTGGCACTTCCACTAGTCAGTAAATATATCCAAGGTGTTGATTTCTGTGGTGCATTTGGTCCATAGCATGCATTGCTGCTATGAAATACACAGTTTGATAAGTGTAAAAGGATCACTCTAGTAAACAGCTTCGGGAGGACTTGTGAAACCCAACACTCGATGAAGTGCGAAGTTTGTGATATGAGACACCGTTGGAGGTACGACGCCATGGCATGTAATGGGCCTATGTTCCTCGTTACATTTCCTACAAACATTGAGTCGATTAAACTAATCTGTATAAGCAAACTTCTCAGACGTAGATCCTTATATAGCTCTTTTTATCTGCAACACAACCACATGTTACATTGATCACACACACAATCTGCTGCTGCACTTAAAATGAAGCCTGTAAACCTCACACCACTCTGTTCAGTACATTAGGCTTAGGTGACAGCCTTGGGCCTTCAGCCATAGCCTTATTTGAGTCGGCTTAGTGGCTAATCTCATGGTCACACTGCTAAATTTGGACAACGTCCAGGTTAAAGGACAACTCAAGTCTTTTTCAACGTAATTCTATTAATTTTATCTATAGAATATATGTTGATACGTTTTTTTTTTTAATCTTAAGTCTTTTGAATTTAGTGAAATTCTGCATAATTAATCATGTCAGTGATGGAACTCTTTTTTCATTTTTGACAAAGTAGCTTAACAGAAATATGAAAATTCCAGATATACGAGGGGCATTCAAGTCAAACCACGACTTGTGATGAAATTTCAGGTGAATGAAAGCCTTTAAAAAGCCTTTAAGCGCAGTGCGCTGATGAAACGCTTAGCCGCAGTAAAACATTTGAACAGTGCAAAAGTTTTAAAGAAGGCTGCACATCTATGAATGACGAGCTCATTGATTTCCATTAACATTTAGCATTAAATCAACAGATAACTCGAGGACAACTTGTGAAGGGGACGCTGTCTGTGGGAACTGTACACACCATCATTTACCATCACCACTTGCATGTTACAGAAACTTGGCTGGGAGTACACATCCTCTGTCTGTCGCTTCAAGCCATTTCCACATGTTTGGATCGTTAAAGGAGTTCCTGGGAGGCCAGCGTTTCAGACAAAAAGCAGGTAATCTGATCATGGCTCCAGTGTACTGAGAAATCTTTCTACCTCGATGGTGTCCAAGCACTAGTGAAACACGGGGATAAGTGCGTTAGCGTAGCAGGGGATCATACAGAGAAATAAACTGTGTTCTGTCATTCCGCACAATCAAAAGTCCTGGTTTGACGCCCCTTTTCACATTTAAAATTTATAAACGTATCCTTCCTGTTAGTGTTTTCACCCACGTTCTGATGAGTGAGAGACACTTCGCTTATTTTGTATGTACGCGTCATGGAACACTTTATGACATTTTCTTCATATTAAGTAAACAAGGTAAATCTCAGTAAAGCTACAAATTCACAAAAGAGCAACTGCAGTGGCATGTCCTGTCATAAATGACCACTAATTAAACAAGGGAGTAGCAGAGATCATTAGTGCCTCTGGTGAGCACATATAGCTAGTACAGTTAGTTCACTTTGCTAATCCACCAGCAGTTTGTTAAATGCAAATCAAACCTCAATACATTTTGAAGAAAATTAATATGGAAGCCTAACATTTGTCATTGGATCTTAAAAAATGCACACGCCATGACCACAAAAAGCACCCTGGGATGTGTAAAACTGTATAATATATTTGAGAATATAACTGTATGAGTTTAGTAATTCAAGTCCACAAATAATTTTTTTTTAAATCTGTCGTAATCGCATACATGCAAACTAATATAAAAGTCACCCTGTCCGTATATTTGACCACATTTGTCTCCTGGGTTCATTTGTCATAAAGCAATGCCAAAAGGAATATGAGTAGAGACTAGACTTCAGCCTGAGCTTTCCAGGAAATCAGGAAAGTGATTAATGGAGGAACATTCCCTTGATATGAGTGTGCTGTCAGGATATAAGCTACGTCTTGGCAGGATGTTATCTCTGACTAATCAGCTTGGATTATTGAAAGTATGGATGGTAAAAATTTCAAACAATATTGAGACACAAGGTCAAAAAAATGCCATTTCTACATATGCATGTCTTTTAAAATATTTGTATATTTTCTACAGCATTTTTTTTTTTAATTTCCAAAGAAACATATATTTACAAAGTTTTCAAATCTTCCAAAAGGGTAAAATTATATTTTTAACAACTTTCTTCTCTTTAAACACTTTAGCAGGAAAAGAAAAAAAAAATTCCCCTGTATTCTGTACATCCTATCTGGTGTTGTGGCATGACTGAGTATTAGTAATGGTCATTCAACCCTACATGTTGCTGCACTGAGACCAACAAATCATTTTGTAGACATATGACGACACCAAGTGGCCAAATATATTATTACAGGTCAAAAAACACCTGCTACACATTGTAAATCTCAACTGATCATTTCAGACTGAATGCTTAGAAGTGAGAATATTGTTTCTTAATTGGATGTGGTGTTTAAAAATACACACACACAGAAACTCTGATCACCTTATTTTAAATGACCAAACATTTCAGTTTTCAATTTCGATTGCAAAGCAAAGGAGCTTAACAGAAACCGATCTGTGATGTAAAAGATCACACCTGACATACTAATTAATTAATAATGTAGGAATAGACTTGTCCCTGACCTGTCGCAGAAAAATCCTGTTAAAAATGCATCCAAATCTACTTGTAACTGCAATTTTTTAACAAGGAAATATTTTAATAATCTGTCATATTTTGTTTGGATTAAACACAAGCATGCTGCTGAGGATTTGTTTTTATACATATATTGCATTTTAAACACCCAGATCTTTTAACCAGTCATGCTTCATTCTTCAGTTTCTACACTAACCAGAAACCTGCAGTAACCTAAAGGTGAAAGGACATGATGGATGGATCAAATTTCCATCGCAACACTAGTAAGAGGAAATCTGGGTCATTTGCATATCTTGTGCTTGATCCATATGCAGGATTAAACAACAGATTCGCCTCCGGCAACAACGAAAATGAGCTAGTCTTCGAAATGAATTTAATCATTTTTGTCGATAAAGATTTTCAGTCATGTTTCAGTGAACTTGTTTTAAGTTTATAAAGATGTTTCAGCTCTCATATAAAAGACTTCATCGCTTCTAAATTACTGGCTTGGAGTGGCAGGTATACAAACCCTGTTGAGTCATTAAGTCTTAACACCCTAATAGTGACCTGTGGGTGGTTGTTGTTGTTGTTGTTGTTGTTTTCTCCTGTGCGTGTCATTAGGGTCACCTGAGTCAAGGTCTGAACGACTGTGAACCCACATTAAGGGTGATGAAAGAACTGCATTTTAAATGTGTACCTTTCAGGTGCAGATATGTGAAGCCTCGCAATGTATGATTTTGTTGTTGCTGAAGAAAACAATACAATTCTCTGTTCATGATTTGACATTGGTGGTCTCATGCAACGATTAGCTGAACGATTTAAAGTAGCCATCAATAAAAATATCCTTACACAGGTTTACTAGGTTACTGACTTAAAGTACCATCAACTGTTGGGAATGGCAGTGACTCAGCTGCACGGATATCTAGAGGAAGTTCGTCCCACCAACTAATGTAGGTGAACAAAAGTCAGTCTAGACGCATGTCTTCCTCAACCCAGAAGGATGTTGGGACCAGTAGGAGGGTCGGAGGAATCGTGGTGCAGTGCGGCGTGTGATTAGAGCTTTGAGGAATGCTTGATCTGAACAAGAGACTGAACAAGCACCTGAGTGGCATGTGTGTGTGGGGAGAAATAAACAAATCCTTCTGATGTTATAAAGGAAAAATCGACGTGTAAGGTTAGCAATGTGAGAGGAAAAGGACAGTTGATTGTCCAGGCAGGGACCGAAGGTTTGATATGAGAAGATTCCAAGAAGGCTGATATGGATATAAAAAAATAGTGCTTTCGATGTATGTAAAATTTTAGTTATCATGATTAATCGTAAATTTAAAGTACAGTGGAACCTCGGATTACGAGTAACGCGGTTTGCGAGTGTTCCGCAAGACGAGCAAAGATTTTAAATAAATTT
>JAQQZT010000036.1:29744138-29761251 GCA_030068275.1 Clarias platycephalus | reverse complement strand
ACACACACACACACACACACACACACACACACACACACACACACACACACACACACACACACACACACACACGCAAACTGTGCATGGAAGAGGTAATCAATAAAGCTGTCTTTTCACTGAACCTCAGAGCAACAGTTCAATGATTCATTCAATACCACATGATTAGTGTGTGTGTGTGTGTGTGTGTGTGTGTGTTTTGAGCATCAGCTATGCATTAATCTTAAACATCCAGCATAATTCAGCATTCACACACTGCCACAACAACTTAGGGTGTTAATTTTTACTTATTATACAGTATATTAGTAACATATTTTATCCTTCATCCTTTATATGCTTTGTCTTTTAAAACCCAGAGCTTTTTTTAACTTCCATTTTTGCTATGTTTTATGGGTCGGGATTGTGCAATATACTGTAGAGTGGCATAAGCCATTTTTTCCAGCACAAGCTGGATAATATGTTGAATTGAGTTTAATTTCATTTATTAACTGTACAAACATGACATTTTTTTGAGGCAAAAAAATATATTATACATATAATCATGATTTTTCTGGTTGTTTGCTTTTGCTTCTATGACCAAAAAATAAAAATAAAGATAGTAATAATTATTATATGTGCATTTTATGAGACATCATTACTCTATTCTGGTAATGTTACAGTAAATTGTATCTATAATGATAACTGACTACATTTCCGACAACCCAAATGTACATTTTGATGTCTGAAGCCTCTCCTGTTGACACACACTGTATAAGCAGCTGTTTTTTTTTAAATCAGTGATTGACCTACTGTCTGCTGTGTTGCCAGCTCAGATCCGTGCCGCTTGAGTTTTAAGGGTTAACGCGAAATTCACTTTTTAGTGACATTTAGATATCAAATACTAGGTATCTCGTATATGTATTGAAACATTTCCCTGTTTTTGTACTGACTGGGACTTAAACAAGTCAATCTGATTTTGCCCTAATGTGACCTCATATAAAGAAAACCCTCCTCCTCAGCTCTGAAATTATCTGCTGGGACATGGCTCAATTACTGTACTGTACATAGACACTGAAACAGTGTGTCTGGAGGGGGAGTGAAACAGACGAAGGTTGAGATATAAAAATGCATTCTCTGAAGGGTATTGCAGCTGGAAGAAAAAAAAGTAAAAGTAAAATATGGAGCGTTTTAATATTTTATAATTTAGAGCTGTTCCAAAACAGTATTGGTGCAGGACATACTATCTGTCATTTCTTTTGTCTTTAAGTTAAAGGAGAGCGAGAGAGAGAGAGAGAGAGAGAGAGAGAGAGAGAGAACTGAAAAGTCATGCTGTCAACTTTATATTGGTTTTGGTAAACTGTCCACATTTATTGGCGCACACTACGATCCCACAGGAAAACCATTTCATGATTCAAATTTTAAACAAAGCCCATATTTTATAATAGTATTGTGGTCTATTCCATATTACATAAATAATGAAGAAAACCACACATAGTTGTACTCTAAACAATACAGGAAATAAAAACAAGTAGGAAATTTGTCTTGTTAATTGAAAGAGGATGGAGATACAGTATAATGAGTTTGTCTTCTGCTGCTTAATGCTACAACTTCCTCCACTTTGCAAACTGTAAATGTAGGCTACACCGTCTCAGGACCAAAGTAATGAGCTGGTAATTTGCAGTTGCTCTCAGTGTTTTTTCCCAGAAGAGTTAAATAAATTAAATTTTCATAGATATATATTTTCTAAGGCTTTCGCCTTTGTACAAGTACAGTCATGTAAGCTGAGATGGTTCAAATTACAGAAGTACATCCATAGGGGTTTTGTCGTGCCATTGTGTGTGTGTGTGTGTGTGTGTGTGTGTCTATCCTCAGGCTTCAGAGCTTTTAGGTTCCTTGTAGAGTGGGTTGGAAAAAGACAGCTTGGCAGGAACCTAAAAACAACACACAGGAATATGTAGGGTTTAAAGTACAGTAGCTTTTTACAACAGTTCAAATGATAGTAGAAAATGCGAGGGGACCTTTGATTGTGCAGAATAACAGAACGCATTTAGGAGATTAAAAACAACTTTATTTCTCTATATAAGCCTAATGCACTTATCACAGTTTTTTACTAGTGCTTGGATACCATCAAATAAGTTCTCCATGATCAGACTGCCTGCTTCATGTCTGCTTCAAATGCTGGCCTCCAAGGACCTCCTTTAATCACCCAGAAATGTGGTGATGTTCTTTAAAACATCTGCACCATTCAAATGTTTCAGAGTCTCATCAGTGTGTGATGTTTTCTGAAAAATGTTGATTGTTTTTTTTTTCAAGTCCCAGTTTGACTTGAACGCCCCTCGCAGTTTATTCATTTCAATAAGTTTTCCTCATATCATTCGCATTATGTTTTCATTTCTTTGGATGATGGTAAATGGACAGCTCGAGATTTTTGGTGTTCCTGGGCAAAGAGACACCCTTTGTTGGTTCGGATTTAATTGACAATGAAAACTGACAATGATAAGAGTATAATATCAGCTTTAGGTCAAGCTTGCGTCATTCTATTCTGATACTGACTGAACCAAGCATTAAACACCATTTTAGTGGCTTTTGCAAAATAGCCCATTTTTAATATTTTAAGAAAAATCCAACATTAATTCAACATTCATCACCGTTACAGCAACTTTGGAGTGATTTAGTTCTAACAGTGAGGAATAATAATGTCTGGATGAGTCAGTCACTTCCATACTGAGTATGCACATCAACTAAGACAAAACCTGAGTCAAAAGGTTCCAAAACATGCAGAACTTGACTACATTTCTGGTGGAATGTTAACATTAAGTACACCCAGCATTAATGGGTGGACCATGCGCTATTTACAGGTATTTGTGGCCAAAAGTTTACACACACCTACAGTAGGTTAAAGGCGTACAAACTTACTGTACCTTTGCACAACTCTACACAATTCATGTACAGCTCTACACATTCTCAGTAAGGGCATCTACTTTAGTTCCATAAACGGTCTTGTCAAAATAATTGAAGAAGGACTAATTTATTGCTGCTTTTAAATACTATATCAGTTTTTTCAGTGCAACAAAAACATTTTGGTTGTTTTTCGTGCCACTGCTTTTTAACTTTCAGAACAACCTCTTAGAGACTTTCTGAAAGTTTCCCATAATACTTTGCCAAATTTCAGCCCGTTCTTTTTGACTGAACTGGTGTAACACCGTCGGGTTAGTTATCCTGCACACTCGGACATGTTTGTTTTAGTTCAGCTCCCACATTTTCTGTGGTATTCAGATCAAGCTTTTGATTGCGGCCACTTTCACTTTGTGTCTTTAAGCTATTATGTTATGGATCGTTGTCTGCTTAGGATTGAAATGAAAACATGATTCACCCTTAGATTTGACCGAACTCCAGGAAGCGATTTAAACATTGTGTGCATTATTGTAATACCGACATTTGCTGCAGAACCTACTGTATAATCTATTCTGTATTCCAGATTTCTGCATTCCAGCCTTTTCCTATGTAAATTTGTGCAGTGCAAACAAAACACAGCGCTCTAATTACACTGTAATTAGGACTATGTGAAAGAACTAATAGATTGAAGCACTCTTGTACTCAGTACTTTATTTTAAATTGTAGATGCTGAGTAAAGAGCTATAGTTATTTACATTTAAAGTGTGTGTATACGCTCTAGCTGCACTCATATACTGCTCAATATTCACTCCCACTACTGTACATTGTGGTTGGAAGTAACTTTATGGCATCTAAGCAAAATCTGTTCTAAGCTGCAAATGGGCTACTTTTTGTTTCATGCCAAGTCATTACTCATCTCATTCGCTGTAGTCCAGAAAATAAAAAAGGTAAATGATCGTATATACTGAAATTGGACATTTAATCCTTTTTGAGGTGTCAGTTTGAAACACATAAGTGACGAAAAAGCAATGTGATCAACAATAAACTAAATTCTTTTATGCATATGGAATTAAATAAATGTGTTTTATCATGAAAGTGAATGTCCTGCTAACTTCTAGCACATGTACTATAAATGTGAGTGTTATTGCATGTACCTCTGGTTCATCTCTCCATGGATAAACACTGATAGCCAGTTTGTGGAATTTACTCCATTTCACCCTAAAGACAGTTGATTCTCTGGGCCTCACATCTGGAAGCTGAATAATTACATATACTCT
Organism: Clarias platycephalus; assembly: GCA_030068275.1. Classification (NCBI taxonomy): domain Eukaryota; kingdom Metazoa; phylum Chordata; class Actinopteri; order Siluriformes; family Clariidae; genus Clarias; species Clarias platycephalus. The sequence goes on along the minus strand of JAQQZT010000036.1, from coordinate 29,757,103 downwards.
ATTAGACATTGATACAATAAATGAAATGCCTCATGGCTAAACAACAATAACTATACTTTGAGCAAAGGACATTGAGCTGAAACACACCAGCAAGTCCACCTCTGTGTGGCTCAAAATCCCTTTGAGATGCTTAAATCCGTTTGAGATGCTGTGGCATGACCTTAAACAGGCCGTTCATTCTCAAAATCCCTCCAGAGTGACTGAATTAAAACAATTCTGCCAAGAAGAGTGGGCCAACATTTATCGCAATTTGCAGTTACCGCAAATGCTTGGTTGCAGTTGTTTGGTTTAGGGGCAATTACTTTTTACATAGGATTTGATACCTTTTTTCCCATAATCAATCATTTAAAAACTGCATTTTGTACTTACTTGGTTTATCTTGGATTAATATTAAAAATGGTTTGTTCATTTTAATCTTTTATGCATGACAAATATGCAGAAAAAAAAGTACAGAAAGGGGGCAAATACTTTTTCACAGCACTGTGCAGACATCGTCCTACGTCCTGCAGAAAGAAATCTCTAGTGTCAGCACTTTTTTTAACAGTCTGAGGGAAGGCTGTATCTATGGCACAGGATGGAGGGCACTGCAGTTTTTCTGTCTTATTAACTTTACGAGAGAGACTAATAAAAGGCTGATGAGCGACCATATTTTGTAGGTGTTATAACTTTAGAAAGTGGTAGCTTTATTTCTAAATGTAACTAGGGAATGATGAAGAAGTCAAGTATGTTGTACGGGATCGAAGATTTTTAAAAGTCTTTAAAAATAGCTGTGTATAAGAGGAACACTGTACATCATTTTTTAAATAAAATATAATCAATGTCTGCTACAGTACATGTCAAGATGCATCACACCCCCTGGTCAGGGATAAGTAAACAGCATGCCTCATCATATTCTGTCTATGCTTTGAAATTGAATACTAAACCCATCTCTGATGTTATACAGTGAATAAGTGTTGTGTTTAATGATATTTCATTAACAGCGTATAATTGTATACTGTATAGCACAATATCACAATACTGTGAATATATCTGTGTATATATATATATATATATATATATATATATATATATACATACTGTATATATACATACACATACATACACACACACATAAAAAAACCATGGCTAAAAGATATGGCTACCATGGCTAAACATATACTGTAGATACTTAGATACATATACATATCAATTGCTTTTTTTTTGTATATGACTCTGATTTATGCTTTTCATGTTCTGCTACATTTTTTCCATTTTCTTGTCCTTTTTTATTTAAGACAGCTAAAGCTACAGTATTTCAATTCAGATCTAATCCTTTACTCGTCTGGATTTAAACACTTTGAGCTATTTGAAGGACATGAGCATCACTGTAGTTTAAAAAGACACGACTGTTACCTCGGAAACGGCACATATGGACCCGAGAGCTTCTCCTCTGAAGCCGTACGTCTCGAGATTCTCCAGATCTTCATGACAGGAGATTTTAGACGTGTAATGACTTACTGCCATGACAGGAGTGTCTGCAGCTTTGATTCCAGAGCCGTTGTCTCGCACCTCGATACGATCTAACCCATAATTCTCCTAGAATTAAAACACGACCTTATTACTGATGGCCCTGCTGCAGGTCTAATAGCAGCCTGTTCCCAATACTTAAAGAAATCATGACGGCTTGCTCAACTTCATGACTAAATATCTTAAAGAAATGCAAATGTTAATTAAAACTTCTACGTTTGCAATTTAACATCTATTATACTCCGTTTCTACATTTATAATTTAATAACTTAAAATACTTTAAAAGACTCAAAACTCTAAAGTTTTTAGTATCATTTAGTATCTCAAAATATTAAAAATGTTCTTAAAATTTTTTAATACTGAGAAACTTATTTTTTTTATTTTGTATGTTAAATACCGAAACATTTTCAAGATTATACTTTAATATATTAAAACAATGAAGTTAGGGTTAGATTAGGTTTTTAATTAAATTAGAATTTAATATCTCAAAATACTAAAAGAAGTTTCTAAAAATTATCATTGAGAATCTAAAAATACTGAAATGGATTCTAAAATTATAGTTTAATATTTCAGAATGCTCTCCAAAACGAAAACTTAAATGTATGAAATACTAAGAAAGTTTTTATTTTATTAACACTTTTTTTTAATTATTATAATTCAACATCTCAAAATACTTGCTTAATACATTATAATATAATGTCCTCACATACTGAAAAGGTGTCTAAAATTATTTTTTTGTGTTTCGAGGTATTAAAAGTTCTAATTCTAAAATTCTAACGTGGTTCTAATCAGGATCTTACAATATTAACGAAAGTTCTAAAATTTCTTAATTTAGTGACTCAAAAGTGGTTTATATGTTATTTAAATATTCATTTATTGTTTGTTATTTAATTATTATTACTTTATCTTAAAATACTGAAAAGGTATGAGTTAGTAGCTCAGGAGTCACTTTTAGAGAACAATTAAAACGTTTTAATTAATGGATTCTTCTATAAGAATAAAATAATAATAATAAAAACAATATCAACTTTTTAAAAAAATCAACATTATGCAAACAAAATTGAGCGAAGACAACAAATAAAGAAGACAACGTGGTTATAAATATTAAAATATTTATTATTTAATATTATTATATATTATTTAATATTTAAATATTAAGTAATTATTATGAACAACATTAACAATATTGTCTTTGTTTCTGTGAGAGTGTTTTTGCTTTAAGGGTTAACATTATTCGTTAATTTACCAGTTTGATTTCTAAGCTCGAGGATCCAGCATCAAGCGAGTTCTCGATCAGCTCCTTAACGACATTTGTGACAGAAGTGATCACCTGCGTGCTGGAGAGCAGTCGCACTGTGTCTGGAGGAAGCGCCTTCATGCTTCATTCAGCTGTAGAGAGAGAGAGAGAGAGAGAGAGAGAAGAAATCCAATTTATAATTTAAATCTGCTGCTTTTAAACCTTTTAATTCAAAAAATGCTCTAAAAAAAGATTCTTTAATCTGTCTAACAAAATGTATGTAAAATTGACTATAAGAGTGAACGTTGTGGGTGAATAAGCAGGAAAGCTTTAAGATCTACTGTACACCACTAAGTCACCTCAAGGATGCAAATAGGCTTCAAAATTTAGAACACTTCACATTTCCTCTGCATTTATCCAACCATGACACTTCAGTTTTTTGTGAGTGTTTTATGCCATTACCCAATACGCCATTTATATGGCAAAAAATGCAGATAGAGGTCCAGATACACATTAAAATATCAAAATGGAAAATAATTAATCCTACTAGCTGAAAACAAAACACTTGGTCTTCAGGAGAACAGAGAAGAATGTCTAGACGTGTCCGAGCTGACAGAAATTCTAATGTAACTCTATCTCACTTTACAACTGTTATGCCAAAACATTATAATTACTGTGTATTACAACATGAACAAAGCGAAGGATACCTCAATCACATGATTATTTACAGATGCAGTTTCAGTAACTGATGATTTCTTAAAGTTTTTATGGTCATCTTATTTTTATGGTCATCACCAATTAATGATAATAAAAATGTTTTTTTTAAAAACACATAAACAAAAACATTGCATTACAATTTAATTGTTATATATCAAACAGATTAAGCATGGGGCGTGGGATCTTTATATCTATACAAATGTACCTGCTGGCAATGTACACACTCCGTATCTAAAGATCAAAGTCAGGAGATGTCGACATGTATTTTATCTACCCCACCATTTGACAAACAACAATGAATCCCGTCTCCCATAAACAGCTGATAGCAAACGATTTGTTTATTATGTTAGTCAGATTTACACTGTGCATTTCACATTAAGTTATCATGAGCATAAAGACAGGAGTTCACTGTAAAGGCTATTTGATGAGCGTGACAGCAAAGAATCAATATTTGACAATATCAGCGAATATATGCTACAATATCACATAACATGGACAGACAGACAGTAAAATTTTGTATTATGCATAACTATGATGCATGTGTTATACTTTTAAATAATCACAAATCAATATTATATATCAATTATTTCACTATTTGCTAAACTATTCATTATTTATGTTGTGTTATTTAAAAAAATACTTTAACGTAAGACTTTTTTTTCCACTGTTAGTATAATAATTATTTTATGAATGAATAATGACTCACTACACATCCCAAAATAAAAACAAACTAAATGTTTGTTTGTGTTTTGTACATTCTAGAAACATACTGGATGACATTACATTATTAGGTAACAACAACAGCAACAGTCAGTTGTTATCTGTATTATAAGACACAAAGGTCAACTGTTCTGGGACAGTTCAAGCAAGAATAGTATTGTGTCAAGTGTCATTTGCAAAAACCCATCAAGCACCATGATGAAACTGTCTCTTATTAGACACAGATCACAGGAAAGCAAGACCACAAAAATAAGTAGCATATCAACTATTCAAATTTTAGAGATTATTGCATATCGTGGACATCTGTAGAATTGTTTTTATAATGTTGACATAAATAAATTATATACAAGAAAACGTGCTTACTCACAACAACAAGAAATCCAGTCCTTTTCTTTTTTTTTTTTTTTTATGTATTTTAACCTAATATACACACACCATGACGATGCCAAGCCGCCAATGCGGAAATAAACACGCACAAAAAAAATCACAATTAAGCGCCTTTTTTTGACGTCATAGACAGTTTTTTGTTCTGATTGGCTGGTTGGGTGATCAATCATCTCTATTTCGTTGACAGAACCAATCGCATCACATGCCTAAAATAAAGTCGTTTATATACAACAAAGATATTAATAAAAACAAAAAATGCGTAATATTTATGATTTGTATACTTACTAAACTATATTTTATTTTTCGTGGCGTATTTTCTAGCATTCTTTTTAAATCCCCGTCCACTTCGTGGCATCTTCTAAACTGTGATTGGAGGATACAGTTTCAGGGGGCGGGCCCATTCCTTTAGCTATTTACCAGTGCGAATGCAAGACATACAGCGGGGACGAGTGTCAGAGCAACAGGGTTTAAATTAAATCAGTGCTTTTTGGAAGAAGGTAGGGTGTTATTTATTGAATAAACTGCACAACCACGCTTCTTTGCATTATATTAGTGTTTGCGCTTTATATCTAAATGCAGATCAATTGCAGCTCGTTGATTTTGTGCTCTTAAGTCTCATCCGAGCTGTGTCCTGATCCGCACTACACAGTGAGTGAGCGAGTCAGTGAGAGGAGCGGATTGGAACACAGCCGGTCTAACGGTGTTGTCTTTTATCTCTGCTTTAAAAGCTTACTAATTAGGATTTAAACATGTAGAAATGTATATAAAAATAAATATATATATTTCCTGATAATTAATAATAAATATATATGTTTTTATGCATTTATTTATCTGCCTAAGCTAATTGTAGACTAGCAAGCTAGCAAAAATCAAGTGCGTTAGCCTAAAGCTAGCTAGCATCTTTTATGTTAAAAATGGGTTTGTTTATCACTGTAAGGGAAATTATAGGTATAAAAACAAGTCTAAATAGCTATTGTGGTAGATTAAAGTATTTAACCAAATTGGGTAATTAATATTTCTGCCGTTAATAATATGTAGGTGCACGAGCGCTTTACTGTTTGTTTATTTGTCTTAAATTAACGGTTTGTGCTGTAGTGAGGAATTAAGATTAAACCAGACCAGATTATGCATCATGATGCAAGATTATATATATTTTAAATCTAATTCCTATTGAGTCTATTGACTATCCAGCATGCATTGCATTTAAATTATTTTCTTTATTTCTATAGTAAAGTCTTAAAACTTAACTCTAAGTCTTAAGTCTTAAAGCTTACTCTTTGACCAACAGCTGGAGTTTGAAAGCAAACATGACCATGATTTATTTATTTACATGATCAACTATTAAGGTGATGTCTAAACTTTCCAGACCCTTAAAAAAAAAAAAAAAAAAGTGAACAGTTTCTTTAATAATAAACGCAGATTTTTTACTGTGAGAGAAAGAGAAAGCCGATCTGTGGAACGTGGCATCAGGACAGATGTGAGTGAGATCTGCGTGTGTAATCTTATCAGCGGGGAGAGGAGTTGTGTAATAGGAGTGGTGAGGAGCAGACAGGCCACGCTGACAGAATGTGAACTTTGCAATGAAAAGAAATCTGATAAACAAGTCAGCCGGAGTGGGTCGGATGTTTCGAAGGAGGGGGAAAAAAAGCAAGCTGTTGATTTGATGGAAGATAAAACGTGACAGAAATGAAGGAAGACAAAATAATTTTTTTTAAATGTCAATATTTCCTCCAGCAACTTTTTCTTTTCAGGGGAAGTCGTTAAAACGTGCTTGTAGAGTTTCCAGGCGACGTCATAGCCTAATTAGTTTATCCATCGTGATTTATGGCATAGATTATGACGGATTATAGATTACAGGTTTTCTTGCTTTTTATTGTGAATGTAAAACCAAAAAGAAGAACTGAAAGGGAATTAATAGATTTGATTACTTGGGAATATGTTTGAGAAAGGAGTTTAACAAGAAGACTGGAAAAGTGCAAAGATTGGTCGCAACCCGCGGCAGTGGGTCCTCGAGAGCAGCGGTCAATTGCAGGGGATTGGTTGTTATAGTGGTGCAGCAGTACACATTGAAACGTGTGTCCAGATATTGAAAGTGCTGCAGTATAAGTACATCTACTCTGACCTGCTGAGAGAGCGGGAGAGGGAGACGTCATATTGTAGTTCTCTGCGCAGTGTTGTATAATGTTTTGCTATTTTGTTCGTGAGTTCAGAAGGCACTTTTCTGTCTCTGTCTGCATCTCTGTCTGACGCAGGTCTGAACAAAACCTTAAAGCCTTTTTTTTTTATTTATTTTTTTTTTTTTAGCATTTAACATCAGAGTATGCTGCTCACCCAGAGTAGCACAAAAACAAGTCTTGTTCCTGTAGGTTAGCTAGACACAAGTAAAACTAATAAAACGAGTTGTCATGTTTAACATATTACAAATAATTTACATTTTAGTGATCATTAAAAAAAAACATTTAAAATAAAGTTTGCGCTCATGCGTCAGTACAGACTGCTCTTCTTTGTAAAGGTCTGCACTTGAAATTATTGAAGTGGTTTTACACAAACCACCAGACATTTGAGGGGAAAAGCCACAGCTCATTTAATTTAGCTATGATGTAAATACTAGGGAGATTTACACACATTTCAGAATGAATTGCTGTATGTTGCAAACACAATACTCATGACAATATATTATTTAGGTAACAAACTGATGGCAAGACAAAAGTGCTGTGTTTAAACCTGTAACAGAGAATCTAGTGTTTAAAAAAGAAATTTGAAAATGTAAAGTGTGCTTGAGATTTTTTTTTTAATTATTGTTTCTGAAAGAGAACATTAATTATCATGTGTGTACCGCTTACGTTCTCATTTTCTTTAAAGAAAGAAAAACATGTGAAAACAAGGCATTTTCACACGCATCCATAGTACTGATTTATTTATGTATTTTTAAATGATTACTAGAGGTTTTCTTTGTGGCTGCCGCTGTAGACGCTCTGCAGTCTGATCTGGGGTTTCAGTAGCTATGAGTTCAGCCTGACGTACGCGTTATCTTCGTAGACGTTCTCTGGTCTGCTCTTGTCTTTTCAGCAGATCTAAAACGTGCCTGTCGATGATTTAACGTTTTTAGGTGGTATTTTTAGGCTACATTACCGCCAACTGTAGGTCTCATTCTCCCTCATCTTCCCTGCCCTCTTAAAGCACCAACTTTCGTTCTCATTTTATAGCGGTTGGCATCCAATAAAAGTTGCAATACTGCCACCTTCTGGTCTTGAGCTCCCTCGTCTTTCTTTATCTCCTTTGTCAAATACTTTCTCTCTTGTCCTCAACTTAGGAACGAGTTCCATTCTGGCAACACACGCTGTTTGCTGGGCGCTTGAGAGCCCCCCCCCCTCCCAAAAACACACATTGAAAATAATGCATATAATTGTAAATATTGGTATCCGGTGCAATTCAGGGTTTATATATATATATATTTTTTACAATAGACATGAGCTACTTGTGCAATTTCACATCTACGAATTTGTTCGTATCTGCGGAAATTCCTAACTCGGATGTTCGTAAGTCGGGGACTTGCTGTATACATTTCACAGTGTACCCGACCTTTCCAGATTCCCATCCCAGACCAGCCTTCCCTAAAAACGTCTAATGTTCTGTCCCTGATCTTGTCTTGACTTGTTGTGTGTCTGATATACGATTCCCTCACAAAGTCTCGCTGTGGAGATACTCCAAATCAATTCACGATACTATTAATGTACACCGATCAGGCGTAACGCTATGACCTGTAAGAGGTGACGTGAATAACACCGATTATCTCATTATAATGAAGTCTGGAAGTTAGTGAGATGTATTCCTCAGCAAGTGAACATTCTGTCCCTGAAGTTGATGAGCAGAAACAAAGGGGGAAGGTATAAGGATTTGAGTGACAAGAGACAAATTGTGATCTTTAGACAAATAGATCAGAGCAACTCCAAAAGAAAAACTGCAGGTCTTGTTGGATGTTCCCATCTGAAATGAGGAGGCCTTTAGTGTGATGTCCTGACGTTATTACAGACGCCACAAAAAGTACACCCTGTCATGGAAACGGAGTGACCTTGATCAGTGAATAATGCACTCTGCCGCCTTACTGCAAAAACTGTTCAGGAGTAAATTTTGAAATTCCCCAGATCTCAATCCGATCAAACATCTGGGACGTGCTGAAGAAACGAGTCTGTAGAGACCTCGCCTCACAACTTACAGGAAAGAAAAGATCTGCATTTGACGTATTGGTGCCGGACACCACAGCACACCTGTGTTTTGTGTGTGTGTGTGTGTGTGTGTTATAAGTATGTAAGAAAATCGTATCCTGACAGAATTGATCTCAGTATTTGATGTAATTTGGTCAAATCTCCATGGCAGGATGTGACTCCATTCAGCCTCAGCAGCTCTGCAAATGTCTGTTGCTATAAACTGCTATGTCACTTAGTGTCTCTGTGGTTTCTGAATAAATGCACTGTTTCTAGACGGAGACGTTCTTCAACTGTCTGAGAGAAATGACTGTCATGTGGCATTCATGAGTAACAGATGTGTCAGTCAGTGGTACGTTCCCGATTCTGGTTTAAGAAGCGGATTTGTTTTTTTTCCTTCTTTTTTGTACACTGACGGCCATGATTACTGGGATCGACTCTAGTTTTTTTGTGTCTTTGCTCTTTTATTTATTTATTTTTTACGTTATAACGTTCCTGGTTATTTTTCATCTCAAGCAACTCTTTGGTCTAAATCAATTACATCTAGAAACATGTAGTACGGAAACTAAATTTTACTTAAAAAAATAATAATAAATACAGGTAGTCCTCAACTTACGTTTGTAAGTCTGATTTGTTCTTAAGTCAGACAAAGTGAGCCTTGTTCATTTTTGAGACGAATATACAATTTAAAGCATACCCTTTCCCCCACAAAAACCATAATCGCATCTAAGGAAATGAATCTCGCACAAATGTAAAAGTGTTGTCTCTGCACCTTTAAACCTTTTTGTTTCTGAGCTGTTTTCCACTGTATTGGACTGTGAACTCTGTTTTGTTTAGGATTTGCCAGTGTCAATTTTTTTTATTTATTTATTTTTTTTACGCATGAGCTACTTCCATGATAGAACCGTGAGTAAAACTGTGGTCAGTTAATATCTGTGTAAATTCGTAACTCAAATGTTCATAAGTCTGAGACTACATATTGTATGTGCATTATATATTGCGTACTGGTTACTTCCTGTTTTCCCTTCATGTTATAGCAGCTATAAAGAGTCGTTTCCTCACCAGCCAAGAAGCACTCGTCACTTTACCGAGAAGCAGCAACGAAAAAGTGTAAAAAAAAATATATAAATACCTCCGACAGCGGAGACCCCTTCCATATCTATTATATTAATGTCTCCATTTTAGGTTACGAAACCACCGAAACACCTTTGAGCTGTTTGTTATAGAAATACTAAAGTGTGTTAAGGTTAATATAAATCTGCACTACTGTCAGTGTTGCTGTTCTAGAATACGAATCAACAACCTTTTAACCAATCAGAATGCAGGATTCAGTAGAGCTGTGATATACGCATATCAGTGATGCTTTTGTGATTGTGTTCGAATGTGATCTGTCCAGGTGTTCCCTCAGGAGGTTAGGATGAACGTTGGCGTCGCCCACAGCGAGGGGAACCCCAACACCCGGGTCATGAACAGTCGGGGGATCTGGCTGACGTACGCGCTCGGCGTGGGAATGCTTCACATCGTGCTCTTGAGCATTCCTTTCTTCAGCGTCCCGGTCGTCTGGACTCTCACAAATGTTATTCACAACTTGGTGAGTCCTCCATAATTTCTTTTCTTTTTCTCTAATACACAGTTATTCACTGCGTTTTATTGAGCAGCAGTTCGTAAACTACTGCACGTTTTCTGGAGTCCAGTTTGGACAAAGAGGCAGGACGTCGGCGTGACACGGGAGATCGAGTTTCCTGCCATTTTTAGTTGTGCTATAATAATCTTGTTTTGTTAAAGAAGCGGTTTATAACCCCCTTGTGAGTTCCCTTTCAAGGCAGAGGAGCGGGTGGGCCGGAGTCAGGAGGCGTAAAAATGGAAGAAGGAAAAAACTAGCGAGACGCATTGTGTAATTTTATTTATTTGTTTTTTTTATTTTTAAACTCATTGTATTTGCAGTCTTTGCAGTGTAGATCATCATACTGTATTTACTAACCGTTCTGTTGTGACTGATCCAGTCATGTGTATTTATGTAGATGATTTAGCTAGAAGCCCTGAGAGCAACATGAGCATTGAAAACAAAGAACTTTTTAACAAAAACTTCAAATATGGCTTGATATACAGTATGAGGGGTGTTCAAGTCAAACTGGGACTTGTGATGGCATTTCTGGTGAATGAAGGCCTAAAACAGACAAAACACCCAAAGAAGCATTATCTAAAGTATTTGGGGGGGGGGGGGGATTAAATGCTTTATACCTTTCACAGATTTAAAAACAATTTAAAATGTTTATATTAAGATGGCAGTCAGAATGGGATCAATGTTTAACTAACAAACAACAAGAAATAAATCCTGATGTCGGAACAAAACATCCATTTCCTTTTAATAATCGTTAAGAGATGATAATCTACTGAGAGAAAATTCTCCCCAGTGTTCATCATCATGGTAAACCCCTCTGTCCATCAAACATATTTTATTTGACTGTAATATTTCTACTCCTGTGAGGAACTTGCTTTACTTTGAAAAAGCTTTTAACAAGTAACTTATATAATAATCGCCTGTAAATAGCCATAAGAAGTGCTGAAAAAGCACAGAGTGTAAGCTCGGCCTCGATCACTTGACTGCTGCTTAATTAGAAGATCAGGTCGATCTGGTCCAAGCTCTTTAACTTTTCTTCTTTCTTTGTCCGATCCTCTTGCAAAGGGGTATTTTAGCAAAGAAATTACAGAATTCTCTCTCATATTTAGCTGTCAATTACTGTTCAATACATTAACTAAGACTCGTTGAGAATGGTCCAATCACATGAGCCCAAATATTTAAAAACAATATTGATTCGCTAAGTACAAAAGTGGGAGGGTTCGGGGCGCACATTGCTCCGCCTCAAGGATGATTTGAAAAAAATCCAATTAGAGCTCAGCTTCAAATCACATGCTTTTCAAAAATTTACATGCCTACATCGCTTGTCCGGCGCCCCGCGTACACGAACACTAATGAACGTAATACAGTTCAGTTTTTATTTTTAAATTGTAAAAAATTATATTAAGAAATACAGCGGAATATTGTGACTAAATGACTAATTATTTATTTTAAAAATTAAATAATTACATATTAAAGTAGCATTCTTCTCTGCCTCTCTTAACTTTAAACCCAGCGCCCCTTATTGACTGGCTTTGGACGTACTGAGAGAACTTGGATAAAAGTTTTAGTGAAGCAAATGAAAATCAATATTATACGACAGTTCCAACCCAGTAATCTGATTGGACGAGAGGCATTCCACTAACGGTGATGATAGACGGTAACGGCACTGGGACGTTTAACTATATGCATCAGTCCGCGTCACAGGTCAACAGTCGTTAATTATGCTAACTGTCGGTCGCAGCATGGGTGAAAGTCCAGTAAGGTCCACTATAACCACTTAAAACCAGCCACAGAAGCACTTTCATCATTCATCTTAAACAACACGCCGTCTACTTAATTGCTTCTAAATCGCACTGATTTGGCTCTGTTGTTTTATTAAGCCTTAGATGAGCTAGAAAGCTAACAAGACTGAATCCTCAATCTCTCTCTTTCATAATACGTTACAGAAGACACCCTTTTCTTTCATTGTTAGTTTAAATATTTGCGAAACCAAACCCAAATAGCAGACAAACCAGAATTGCCATGATTAAGAATCAGCAAACAGACCGGCAGGTGCGAAAACGTGTTGACTTCTCGTCACCGTTTTGTTGGACGATCTGGTATTAGAGCTCCTGTGACTGAAGGTCACTCATCTGCTCACGTTATATCAGTGTCTTATCTATGAGCTGTTTATGTTTATGATCTTTTTTTTTTTTTTAGGGAATGTACGTGTTCATGCACGCGGTAAAAGGGACGCCGTTCGAGACTCCAGACCAGGGCAAAGCCAGGCTCCTCACGCATTGGGAACAGCTGGACTACGGCGTGCAGTTCACATCATCCAGAAAGTTCTTCACAATTTCGCCCATCATTTTGTACGTATTTGTATGAACGTTTTTTGTGTGCAGACTTTTCTCGTACTGTTAAAGTTTTACATTACTGTGCTTTTTTTTTTTTTATACATATTTTAAGGTGGTGGGTTTTTTTCCCCAGTAAATTTTTTTTTTCTTTCTAATAAGTACAAACCGGATTCCAAAAAAGTTGGGACACTGAACAAATTGTGAATAAAAACTGAATGCAATGATGTGGAGATGGC
>JAQQZT010000036.1:29711403-29739507 GCA_030068275.1 Clarias platycephalus | reverse complement strand
TAGTGTGTGGAAGTCTGTGATTGGCTGGTTTTGTGACAGTGTTGTAACGCTGGACAATGTTGAGCGAGCGTACAGAAAATAAATGTTGCACGCGTTGCACGCAGAATCGAGCTGTTGAGCGCGCAGGGGAGACATTGCTCGCGCATAGACTGCTTTTTCTGCTCTCAAAATGTCAAACCACGCGCTCAGAATTGTGACAGGAATATAACGCCATAGGCATCAAGCTGGCAACCCGAACCCTTAAGATATATCTCCAGGGCCTTGAGTAATCCATCACTCGATTAGCTGGATTGCATGTGAACGGACAGAAATATTAAAGATAAAAATACGTAAGGAATAAAATGTTCTGCTGTAGGAAAATAATCAGTGACAGGGTGATGTGACGAAGCAGAGTCACGGTCATCACTGTTTTATTAAGTAAAAAAAAAAATCTCTACTTATTTGTTGGTTACCACAGCAACACGTGAGCTCTATCCATCTATTTAAATAAAAAAAAAAACTTAACATATCTGTATGTTTTGTTTAACACCCCCAACTTGTTGCTCAGCTCTGCTGTTCTCTGGAGGGGGCGTGGCTCAACGATCTCATTTACATAGGCACTGAAATGGTGTAGTAAAACCGAGGGAATTTGAGGTATAAATTAGTGATTAATTATTTTAGTGACTCGGTTCTTTGAATCTTGTTCATCAAAAAAAAACTAATCTTTTTTTGAGTCATTTAGTTCATTTCGTTCAGAAATTAAATAAAATGTTCACATTTTCAGTAAACAGACCTCCAACACGTCTACATACACAAATTTTGGCTATAGTTCCAGTAATGAAAAAAATACAATGCAGCTAAGGACATATTATAATAAACAGAAAGAGTAGCTCACCTCTCGTATCTTCTGGTCTGAGTCGTTCGTTCTTTTGAATCTATTGCACCAAATAGCGTCTATGGGAGTCACGTGACAAAAAAACGAACAATTCGGACTAGAAGAAATAAGAGTTGAGCTACTCATTCTGTTTCCTGTACATAACCTTTTTGCGATGATTTGCACAGGCGCGCAGAGTAGAAAATGAACGAATCACTCTCCGAGACGACTCGTTCTTCTGAGTCACGTTAAAGACTCGTTCAAAAAGAACGAATCGTTCATGTATCACCATCACTAGTATAAATACATTATCTGAGTTGTTATTTATTTCAGCTGGAGACCTTTAGGTTACATTCACATCACACAAGTCGTTGCTCAGTCAGGATTTTTGCATGTCATGCCGGTTCACATTCACGATTACTGAAACGGCACGGATGCGCACATCACGTCGATAAGTCTTTGCTCGTTCCTTTTAAACAATGTTCGAGATTTTGCTCTGGAGGACAGCGAGCAGTTAGTTGGCTGAGAAGAAAGAAAGCCAGACCATTCTCGTTCAAGTCACATGACTGCGTATCGGATATGTATCCGGTCTAAAAACACATATGAAAGTGACTCGGATCCGTTCTGAAAGACGTGTGTGTGCTTTCAGATGACCCTAAAAAGAAAAAATCTGATCTGTGTCACATCAGGGTAAATGAAAAAAAAAAAAATCAGAATTGAGTCACTTCAGGATCGTAATGTGAAAGAACCTCCTCACCTCATACATTTTAATCTACCTAAAAATGACACGATTATTGTCATAGAAGGTCCCTGTATGTTACATAAGTATAGAAATCATTCTCTCGTCCTCACTCTCTCTTGTTACCATAAAACTAGAAAAAACTCCTGAAAAAGGCTGGATGATACGTGAATATAAAGTAATATCAGGGAAGGAAACGTATCATGTATACTTTTAAGGAAGACTGAACTGGAAAGTGAGATTTAAAGCACCTGGAAGTTGAGGGAGCATGAGATCTACAGTACAGGTGCCGCTGACGCAAATGACAGAACCCGAAGCAGAGGTGTGAAGCAGTGCCGAGAGGGAGTGTGTGTGGAAGCGCCAGATAAAATCAGATGAAGAGTTCGAGAGACAGAGCAAGACCAGACAGGGAAGGAAGCATTTAAAATTTGTTTTAAAGACGGCTGGACTGGAACATGGGCTTGAAGAAAATCATCGCAGTTAGCAGTAATGCAACTTACGGGATTCCAACCACCATTAAACAAAAAGAAAGAAGGAGAAGAAGAGTGACTGATCAGGGAAGGAAGCATTTAATGTTTTTTGGAGGGTCGGCTGTAAACATACCAAAAGGGAGGATGTGAAGAAGATCAAGTGCGTGGAAGTGCCAGATAAAAAGAGGTTTAGACACAGAGCAAGACGAGACAAGATCAGGGAAGGGAGCGTTTAACTTTTTGTTTTTAAGAAAGGTTGGTCTGGGAAACTGTCTTTATCAAGATGGGAAGATGAGGGAGAACAAAGAACAGGACCTAAAGTTGGTGGTAATGTAACCTACTACCATTAAACAACATAGAAGAACACTTCTTTCACAATACATGTTTTTTTTTAGTTATTGTAATATCTTACTTGAACGTAAAAAACTAAACTAAAAAGTCAACAAACATTTAATATTTACAGTAACAAGCGGCTTTATGTCCGACACCGGAGACTCCTGTTATTCAAGCACCTGTGGAGGAGCTGTTACTATAGAAACAGTAATATATTAGAGATAGGGCGTTAATATAATAAACATGCGCTGCTCATCAGGGACAATGTCACAAACAGCAATTTTTTCTCACTCATACACACTTCCATAAATTTTCTTTTCATTTTGTGAAGCTTCTTTGAGACGGTGACCATTGTTACAAGCGCTATATAAATTAGATTGAATTGATTGCTGTCAGAGCTGCACAAATTGACACTTTCTGACCAATCAGAACGCAGGATTCAACAGCGTTGTGATGTCACTACTCTACAGAAGTGTGGGAAGGGTTTCTGTGTTTACTACACTTTGTTTCTCGAAACAAGCATGGCCAAAATCATATGAAAATATCTTTAATGAACAGCCAAGTAAAATTTAAACAAATTAGAAAAGTTAACTAGGGAAATCTTTCCAGTCTTTAAAAACAGCATAAAAAAACAAAATGAGTCATTTGAGCCGAGTCAGTTCCTCACAGGCCTGACTCATGACTCCTTTATAAACGTCGAAATGGTGATTCAACCCTTTCTGGCAGTGAATCTTGTACTTGGTGCCCAAAGCGCCATCTGCAGAAGCCGCTCCGTAGAAAACCCGGCTGATCCTGGAGTGAACGAGTGCCATGGCGCACATCACACAAGGCTCTCTGGTGACGTACAGCTCGTACCCGGTGCAGATGTACGGCTGGTCCTCAGACGCTGAGGCTTCGAGCCGACCCGGGTCCGGGGCGCTGTATCTGCACGCCGGGTGTTTCTCGTACCGATACACGCCTCCTCCTTGCGCCCAGGCAACGAGATCGATACACACCATGACAGCATGGTGAAGAGGATGATCTCGGGTCACGTCGTGACCCACGGCGATAATCTGTCCCGTTTTCGGGTCGACGATCACGGCGCCGGCCGTGTCCATTCCTTCCTCACGTCCAGATCTGGCAGCCTCCACGGCGGCCGTCATGTACTCCTGGATTTTGGCTTTCTGGCTGAACGGAAAGAGCTGTCCGGTCAAACCCAGCGTGACTTGTTTGTCCTCGTGGAAGCTCGTCGGCCAATGCCGGCTCGCTCGCTCGAACTGCGGCCTGGTTAAAGGAGCTCGGGTTGGGATTCGGACCAGGAAAGGTTCTCCCAAGCCTTCGGAGTTGAAGTCTTCCGAGCTCAGGAGATCCATCAGGGCTGGACGCCGAGGTTCTGTCGTGGAGCCGACGATGGTGACGTCGTCAACAAGACACACGATCACTTCTAACGGATGAGGGCTGGACTCGTCCTTGCACGCTCGCACTCTTTTAACGTGCTGAAGATCCGCTAAAGGATGGAGCTCAGACAGGGCTTTGACCAGACGTGACGTCTGCCGTTTATCTGTGATCGGGGCAGCGTAAGCGTCCACTAATTTAACGTCCTCAGACATTTCGTCTGACAGGACAGGAAGGACATGCCAAGAGTCTGGATCGTACTCCATGCCTTTCCTCTTTTTAGGCTCTGGTTCCATTATACACATTCACTATAGACTAAAGCAATGTCACAGCTCAGGAAATCCAAAAGAAATCCACTTTTCCTGCATTTTAAGCACTTAATAAACATTAACTCCAAATAATCTTATTTAGTTTGGAGGCTAAACACAAGCCACGTGACAGAACAACATTAAAAATATATATATTTAAATAAAACATTTGGTCAATTTGGACACTGAAGACAAATGAAATTATAAAAATAACTATATGAAATAAATACAAATTAATTCATTAATAAAAATCGCAGGTTGTAGAAAACAACTCAGACCTACAGTATATCGATGTTGTCCGTCAGAAATTTAGACATCCCTAGAAACAAAGTGGAATATTAAAGGTTCCGGGCTGTTTCACCGAATTTAAATATATTATAAAAAGCATACTAAACTTAAAGAATACTTAAATATTCTATCATTTTTAAAATGTATTTTACTTACACGTTTTCAATACAACAGTATTTGAAACTGCAGCTCATTTCACAGCGTTTCCTTTTTCTTTTTCCAGAGGAACAACATTTCATACTCTTTGTTGCACATCGGAGCTACTAAATGTGTCGGCATTTTAAACCCCGCTCGCATTCCGACCGATCCCGCCTTCTTTAATGAGATTGGTTAGCGCTTGGTCGAATATTCAGCTCGTTGATTGGTTATCTCTCGTCACTCTAGCCAATCAGTGTTCTGATATTCTGATATCAGCCAATCACAGTAGAGGAGGCGAGATTAGAACGAAAGCGTGTAGGAAAAGATAAAAGGTGACGTGAATGTGAAATACGGCGTTTATTTGCGATGAGTTTAAAACGTGGTTTTAGTGTTTTGACAAGAGGTGCTGTTTAAGCAGGACAGGATGATTATTATTAAAATTGTCTTTGATCATTCGGTTTAGTGTGTTGATGTAGTTTGTGTGTAGTGGGCTGGTCTGGTGTCCAGTATGTTTGCAGGTAGAGGACTGTTCAGGTCGGTGCCACGTGTGTGTAGGTGCAGTAAGGGTTCTCAGGTCACAGGCAGGCTGGTGTTAGGCATCGAGACCAGCTGTGATGAGACAGGAGCAGCTGTTCTGGACGAGACTGGGACAATCCTGGGAGAATCTTTACACTCACAGAAAGAAGTGCACTTGAAGTAAAGACACTTGAACTGCATGCTTTCATTCAATTGCACTTTTTCATGCACAGCCTCAACACTTAGAGTCAGTTTAAGGCTGTTTTTAAACAAGAATCAAATGTAAATCACAACAGAATCATTTGACGCATTAACCATAATGTCGCTTCAATCACTTCTCTCATTTCTCATGATCTCGAGGGGTTTATGTAGATGTCTTCGGCTCATTTCGAACCACAAAGAATCACGATGGATGAAGTAGGGATGGGAATCACTGGTCTACTTAGAAATGTCTAGTAATGAGATCATTTATGTCTCACATGTGACTGTTGTTTTGTAGTTTAAATTCATCTTTAGTTTACAAGAGGCTAAACATACTGAGGTTATTAAGTTGTGGCCCCAACATAGTATCTTGTCGCCACTCATTATACTACTTTGTCTATGCCTTGGTAAGTCGTGGCCATGGAATATATTTTTTCCCTCCAACAATTTTAAACCTTTAAAAATGAATCATAAGTAATTAAACATATTCCGTTCATTATAACATTAGTTTTATCACTTAAAAAAAAAAACAAGCGCAGCATTTATCCGAGCAGCGCGTCTCTCTGTCATCCACCGAAAAAAATATTATTTCTAAACAAACTAATAATAAAAAAAATTATTCACTTCTACCACATGGGATGAAAATGTGTGATTAGTTCAGAGTGCGCCACCTGTAGGATTATGAAGAAACTGTGACGTTTTTCGTCCTCAGACGCCTCCAGATTCAACTTGAAAGCGAGCGGGCAGGTTGAGTGGCTTCAAGCACTGGCTTCTAATTTTCAACTCATTAGCACTGACTGTGTTTTGAGACGGTGTGAGTAATGAGTGGGTTTGAGATGCAGAGTTTGGAAGAAAGAGACAGTTTAGAGGCTTATAACGCGCACGATTTTTGATAATGTAGCGCCAAAGAATGGTTTATATCTGAGGCTGATCAGCTGATCACCGGTCACGGCCAATCAAACTGAAAACAGACATTTCTGATCTCTGGCTGATCAACCGGTTCGTCTGTAATGTAAACGTACAGTAAAAGTAGTTTTTTATAGAATGCGGGTTAAGACTCAACCAGTTTCGGTCTGACCTGAGTACTTGACCTATAATCCGAAATGGCTAACAAAATCCATTCTGACTGTTCAAGTACACTTTTGAACTATAAGAAAACTATAATATCAGATAGACTTGACTTTTTTGTTTTTGAAAAACTTTTGAATGCATCAGAAAACCTGTATTGATATCAAACCGGCGTTTGAGGCGCATGTCATGTCAAAGCTTCAATCTGTTGTTTCAAAGACTGAAAAGAAGTCGGTAATGTGTTTGTGTTTGTTCTCTGGCCTGTGTGTTTCTCGGCAGACCCTCCAGATCAAATTGTTCTTGTAATGCGAGTCTCATGTGATCTATTAAAGCTTGATTATGCTTTTAAGCCACTTTGCTTGACGGAGCTTTTGTTTTTGTTTTTTTGTTGTTTTTTTCCTCCCACAGGTCAGGAGGAATCATCCCACCCGTCGCCCAGCGCCTCCATAAAGAGAACATTAGCAGAGTGGTGCAGGAGGCTTTGGACAGGAGTGGAGTTACACCGGGAGATCTCAGCGCCGTGGCCACGACGGTTAAACCGGGTCTGGCTCTGAGCCTCGGTGTCGGCTTACACTTCAGCATGAGTTTCGTAAGGCAACATGAAAAGCCCTTCATCCCAATCCATCACATGGAGGCCCACGCCCTGACCGTGAGGATGCTCCAGCGGGTGGAGTTCCCCTTCCTGGTGCTGCTGGTGTCGGGGGGGCATTCTCTCCTGGCGCTGGCGAGAGGCATCGATGAGTTCCTACTGTTAGGGCAAACGCTAGACGAGGCTCCAGGAGACACGTTGGATAAGGTATCAGAGACACGAGTCGCCTCTAAATGCAGAGACATGTTTACACTCAGCTGTGACGCTGGTACAGCAAACATTATTATTATTATTATTATTATTTCTTAACAAATATTTTGACATGAATGCAAAAATGAATTCTTAGGTTATTTAGTTAAAGCAGTTTCAAATCCATATGTATTGTATAATTGTTTCTACTTGACTTGACTATGGGATGATTTAAACATGATGATGAAGCCTTATTTGTTAGCTATTATTACAACCGATGTAACTTGATATATCAGTATTGTTGCCTGAGAGTTTTAAGCGTATTGAATATTGAATATTAATCAACATTTGTCAATGATTTTTTAAAAGTATTTGGTGAAACCTATGAATTTCCGCAGATACGAACGGACCACGGTTCTACTTCCGGTTCAATCACGGAAGTAACTCACATGTATTGTAAAAAAATAGATACTGGAGTGCACCAGATACCAATATTAATGATTATATACAATATTTTCTGTGTGTAAGTGAATGTATAGAATGTCCAAAGTCTGGTATATTGTATGTACGTGTGCGTGTGTGCGGGAGAAATGAGTCGACGTCAACGGTTTAAATGAATCAGTCCGGGAACACGATGCTATAAAATGTCTGTGCTGTAAAGCTGTCCTGATGGTGAATAATCCTAATTTTAGAAAATCCACAACAAGCCAGAGTTCACAGTCCAATACAGTGGAAAACAGACAAAATGACATCCGGGATTCCCCTAACGATTTAAAGTCACTGAGACAACACTGTTACATTTCACTGTGAGATTCATTTCCTTAGGCGAAATGAAGTTTTTTTGCCACATGATGGCAGTGTGGATAAAGGGTACAGCGATTTAGTCTAATGGATTGGTATGCTTTACATTGTATATTCGTGTCAAAGGTGTATGAGACTTACTTTGTCAGACTTAAGAACAAATCGGACTTACGAACGTGCTCCAGGAATGAAACTCGTTCATAAGTATGAGATTACATGTACTTCAAAAATGATGCTGTTTTCCTCTCACAGCCGGAGGCACAGAGAGAGCTCATTGGCCGAGCTCTCTCAGGGGGGGAGGGATGAGAGGTACTTGCGCTCCTGCATTAATCACGGCTCTACAGGGGGCGTCTGTGAGCTCGCGCACGCGGAAGGAGCGACTAGCGCTTTCCTCCAAGTGTGTTACTCCGCCCCTAACGGTGCGTGAGCAAGCAGTTCGAAAAGATGCGGTCGGCTGACGTCACGCGGTTCGGAGGAAACACGTGACACTGAGTGGTAGTGGTAGCCTTAATGAGCGAGCCCCCTAGTGACGGGGAGGAATTGGCCACGACTAAATTGGGGAGAAAATTGGAAATACCCCCCAAAAAAAAAAAGATTTCTTTCTACATCTGTTTCCGGATGACGTTTCAGGATCTAAAGAATTCTTTAAAAATTTAAATAAAAAAATTATGCAGAGTTAGCCTCCTTGCTCTAGTTTAAACTAAAGAATCAAAGAAGTTAACGATCGGTTAATGCGAAAAGTCATCGCTAACAGTTTGCGTTTTGATCGGACAGGTAGCGAGACGTCTGTCTCTCATCAGGCACCCGAAGTGTCACGGTCTCAGCGGCGGACAAGCGATCGAGCTTTTAGCTAAAGACGGAGACCGACTGCAGTTCCAGTTCAAGTCCCCAATGGGGCAGCAGTACGACTGCAACTTCTCCTTCGCCGGCGTTCGCAACCAAGTGACGATGGCGATAGACAAAAAGGAAAAGCAGGAAGGTAATTATTTGGCTATTTTATTTTATTCGGGACCTGAGTGCGGGGTGAGTTTACGCGGGTGTGTTTCTGACGCTGTGTGTCCTGGCAGGTATTGAGCCGGGACAGTTGTTGTCTTGTGTGCAGGACATCGCTGCAGCAGCGCAGCACACCGTCGCCTCGCACATCGCCAAACGCACACACAGGGCCATTTTGTTCTGCAAAGCCCGTGGCCTTTTACCACAAAACAACCCGACTCTGGTCAGTTCACCACGCGGCAGGGTTCCACACAGGCATTTCACTTTTTAAATCAACTCCAGATCAGATTTTGGCAAAGCCTTTGGTTAAACTTTGGTTAATCTCTCTCTCTCACTCTCACTCTCTCCTTTTTTTTTTCTCGTTTGTACACCGTGCCCTCTGCAGGTCGTATCAGGTGGTGTAGCGAGCAACGAATACATCAGAGAGACACTGAGGATCGTCACTGATGCCACAGGATTGCAGCTGCTCTGCCCTCCGGCTCAATTCTGCACCGATAACGGAGTGATGATCGCGTGGTACGCATAGTGCGCCCTCTGACACGGTTACTCACTCGGAATTTCCCATCTTTGACTAAAAAGAAAAGAAAAGCCACATCAAATCGGAATTCCGGCATGGAAAGTCAGGGAGATCTAATAGCTATGAATGAAGAAAAAAATACAATCTTTAACAAGTAAAAGAAATTGTAATTATTAGTAAATCGGTGAGGTTTTTGGAGGAATAAAACAACTTAGAATTAGCTGTTCTTTCAAATATTTCTTTTTTATTTTAATCTTTTTTTTATTTTTAATGACAACCCGGATCTTTAAATCAGTTCCACTCCTGTGTTTCAGGAACGGTGTGGAGAGACTAAAGGAGGGAAAAATAATCATGTCACACACTCAGGAGGTCAAGTACGAACCCAAGTGAGTCCAAGACATCCAAGCTCATCGTTACCATTTTTATCCACTTATCCGTATCCGTTTGGTGATGGTGTGTATAATCTGTTTTTCTCCCAGAGCGCCACTGGGCAGAGATATCTCTACAGAGGTCAGAGATGCTGCGATCAAGCTTCCTGTGCTAAAACTAAAGATAAAAAGCTAGACTTTTTCTTATTCAGAAAATAAAAAAATCTGCAAAAATATCTCTGAGTATGAGTGTGATTTTGTGGTATCTCTCTACTGCGGTAGGGGGCGATGGGTTGTTCATTAGAGATGGTGATGGGTCATGGTTAAGGTTTAGTGGTTACACACATGGATAAGAAGCGCAGGAGGAGTGGACCGCGCGCCGGGCTCCGGGATCAGACATCCTGCTCGTGCTGGGATGAAGCTCCAGGGCCGAGCGGGCTCTGTCTGAGCCGTGCAACCTGCTCTTCCTCTGAGGTTCACCTGGAAGGAGATGTCAGAGGACAAGAGTTTAATAAATACCGCACCAGAAATGTGTGAAATCTCTGAGGTTCCTTTCATTCACGATAAATAAAAGGGGTTTGATTGGAACGTGAGGTACGGAACGGGAATTCTGGGAACGCCGATGTAGTGAACTTGCATGAACAGAAGCTGTAAAATTAAACGGCTTGTTTATCATTTTAACATTAAGTGACAAAAGGAGAAACAAGACTTAATAAAGCAAAACAACACAAGGGGCGTTCAAGCCAAACCAGGACTTTTTTGATTCTATAGACTGTATGAATATGTGCATTGAAGTACTGTAATTCCTGTAGGACTGATATACAGGTTTAGATTGAATTTCTTTGAATAATGGAAAAGAAACACCTTTAATGTAAATGAATAGATCTGAAGAAAAAAAGACCGTCAAGTCACATACCTCTATTAGACCGCAGACAGACAGTTGAGCTCACTTTTGCCTCAAAACTGTACAGAAAAACATTTTTACTGAACAAACTGTTCCATTTATATCTAAAGGGTGATGTCATTCATTGATACATCAAAAATGTCTGTGGTATAAGAGGAATAAACCACGTCAGGACATGCTGTTACAGGAAAACAATCCACTTCAAGGTGCTAACAGTTTGAGCTTTGATTATTTTCCAACAACAGTAAGTGTTTTATCCCTTACTTCATAACTACAGTAAAACATCTAAGGAATAGTAATGTAATTATTTAATACTTAGGTTCAGACTTCTGTAATTAAGTCTTGACCCAACGATAAAATCAAGAATTTTCAAGAATATCATTAGAATAAAATATCCGGCTAATCTGTCCAGTTCTTATGTCACAAATTGATTTGTAACCCCTTTGATCGATACCTGAGTGACGGAAGTCCCAATTTTCTCTGTCTTTTAAACTCAGCCGTGAACCTTCGGCATATTTTGGCATCTTCGACTAAATGGTCCTTCAGCGCTCTGTACGTCTGTGGATTTTTTCTGCATTCCACCAGCAGGAGGCGATGTGCGAACCGGTTGAAGCTCAGGTATCCCAGGGCATTTGCACACGCCGTGCGTACCTGGGTGAAGATGATGAAGTGTCATCTCAATCACTGTAATGACTCCTGACAAGAAGAGTGGTTTAGATAGATCGATTTGATCAGGTGTACCTCCTCGTTCTCGGAGTACAGGTGGCCGGAGAGGTGCTCTATCGCCCCCATAGTCACGATGCCGTCTGGGATACCTGCTCTGGTGTGGGTCACACTGGCCAGGAACTGAGCTGGAGTAAGACATTGAACGTTACACCTTTTGAGATAACGTGGAATGTATGGTGATGATTTAAAGCCATGTGCATGAACATTCATGTAGGTGTTACGTAGCCATAAGTGTTACATGTTTTTGATTTTTTTTTTTTTTTTTTTTTTTAAGTAACTTTCATACTAGGGTGAGTCAAAAATGATTCGCACTCCGGTTATATTAAATGAATCAATGAATCATTACTGGTGCCGAGACATGGATTCATCACTACGAGTCTGAGAGTAACCGGCAGGGTATGGAACGGAAACATCCTCAAACACCATCCTCGCATCCTCCCTATAGTCCTGATCTTCCTTTATCAGACTTTCACTTGTTCCCTTTTTCTCTGAAAGCAGCCCTACGAGGACGAAGATTCACTTCTCATGAACAAGTGAAGACAGCGGCTTCGTGGCTCACAGCACTAAAAACATATAAAAATAAGGGAATACGAAAGCTTGTTGACGGATGGACAAAGTGTATTGAAAAGCCGTTTTGTATTTGTCAGCCGGTAGAGTGTGGATAATTTTTGACTCCCATACATTAATATGAGATAATGGACTGTATACAGAGTACTGATGTTATAAACTCAGTCAAGTGTTTCTACCTTACCTGTAATGACTACAGTAGTGTTTTGATCAGATTGCAGTAATTTTACCAGAATTGTGACCCCTCTAGCAGTGACTGTCACCTGGTCAGAGCCAGTAATCACTTTAGCCAGCACAATGATCTAAAAACATAATAGTATTCAGTGTGTTATATAACCAGATTAATTACAAAAGCAAGGCAAAAGTCCTGAATATGCCAAAAAAAATCACTGTAGCTACAAATGCAAAAGAAAATTTGTTCATGCCACCTGAAACGCGGCCTTGGCCATTTCCGTTTCATCATCTGAACCTAAAAATGTCTCGAACGCTTGCACAGGAACTCCGCCCATTTTCCTAATAGCTGCTTGCTGCTTTGGATTATTGTATGCAAACAACGCCAGGGCGTGGCCCGCCTCCAGATGGATGCTCTGAGTAAAATGTCAGGATATGAAAAACACTGTTTTGAAATCATGATAGAGATGCTCTCACTCACGCACTCATCTTCTATATCGTTTTATCCTGTATTCAGGGTCACGGGGGACCTGGAGCCTATTCCAGGAGGCTTAGGGCACGAGGCGAGGTACACCCTGGACAGGGTGCCAATCCATCGCAGGGCACACACACACACATTCACACACTACGGCCAATTTGGGAACGCCAATTACGCCTAAGCTGCATGTCTTTTGACTGTGGGAGGAAACCGGAGCACCCGGAGGAAACCCACCAAGCACGGGGAGAACATGCAAACTCCATGCACACAGAGCCGGGAATCGAGCCTGGCGTGGAACCGAACCCGGACCCTGGAGGTGCAAGGCGACAGTGCTAACCACTACACCACCGTGCCGCCTATGATAGAGATGCAATCACTATAAATAAAGAATAAATAACACAATCATTGTTCAAATGACCAAAACTGTATAAAATAGCTGTAATAAACTCTGTGATACTCTGTCTTGAGCTTGCAGCAGCTCCAGAATGATGTCATAGGAGAAGTCTTCTCGATCCCAGAAGATCTTTTGAAGTTCCTGGTTTCCTAGTAGGACGCAAGCCAGAGTCTGAGAGATCTGGATCTGTCGTGGTTTAGAAAATAACATGAAGTGTAAACTAAGTATCACAGTCCTGATTATAAGCAAGAATAGAAAGGGGGGGCTGGGGAATTATAATCCATACAAATAATCCATAGGTAAAATAAATACACACTCGCCACTTTATTAGGTACATCTTGTTAGTACTGGATCGGACTGTACTTTTTTACCTTCAGAACTGCCTTACTTGTTCATGGCAACATGACATTTTTGTCTGTATTGGCATGATCTCCCGTTCCACCACATCTGTGCTCTATTGGATTGAGATCTGGTGACTGTGGAGGCCATTTTTATACAGTGAATTTTCATTGTTGTGTTCAAGAAAACAGCTTGAGATGATTTAAGCTTTGTGACATGGCGTGTGGTCATAAAGGGATGTACACGGTCAGCAACAGTACTCAGGTAGGCTGTGACATTTAAACGATACTCAATTGGTACTAAGGGACCCAAAGTGTGCCAAGAAAATCACCTTCACACCAACACCACCACCAGCCTGAACCATTGATACAAGACAGAATAGATCCATTCTTTAATGTTGTTTATACCAAATTCTGACCCTAATATACGAATGTTGCAGCAGAAATCGAGACCAGAGAAAGTTTCCAATCTTCCATTGTCCAAGTTTGGTGAGCCCATGTGAATTGTAGTCTCGGTATCCTGTTGTTATCTGATAGGAGCAGTGTGAAGGATGGTCTTCTGCTGCAGTAGCCCATCTGCTTCAAGGTTCACTATGTTGTGTTGTGACTGGTTCAAACCAGTCTGGCCAGTCTCCTCTGACCTCTGGCATCAACAAGGAGGTTTCACCCAGAGAACTGGATATTTCCTCGTTTTCAGACAGTCCTCCGTAAAGCCTAGAGATGTTCTTGCGTCAAAATCCAAGTAGATCAGATGTTTTGGAAAACCTCAGACCAGCCAGGACCAACAACCATGACACAATATGTTTAAAATCACTTAAATCATTTTTCTCCCCCATTTTGATGTTCTAGTTCCACTTCAGGAGATGACCGTCTTGACTATGTATTGTCTACATGCCTAAGTAGCTGTTAAGTGTATATTGCTTAAAGATATTACTTCTCTACTATATACAGTATATTCTATAGTAATAACTTATACAGGAATTTGATTTCTGTTGATATGGGGATGCTATCTACTTTATAATATCACATTTATGGAAGGAGTCTCCAGTGTCAGTGATTTGTGACGATCCCTCTGGTTTCTCAGTTAAACACACATACAGAATTCATCATTTTCTTTTATTAACTTTGAACATCAGGCTGTTTACCTTTAGTAATAAGAGGAACTGAATAAATATATAATATATATATATATGTGTGTGAAGTGTTGTTCTTATGTTATTAGTAAAACATTCTAAAGAGTGTTTTGACGCACTTCAGGATGTTCTTTAAATCTGGATTCATCACGACATCCTGCTGTGGAGCATTTTCCTCAGAGCAGCGTCACTGTGTTTAATTCCTCACACACACACACACAGACACACACACACACACACACACATATACTTTTTACCTTAACCTGGAGAGATTTGTGACTTTGGAGAAGCTCTAAAAACGTCGGAATGGCTTTTTCCTCATAAATCACATTCTGGCTGTTTCTGTTATTAGTGTGTGCCACTCCTGTAATCAGATAAAAAGCTCTATGATATCTAAATAAAGACGTAAACAAATAATTTGAACGTAATGTTTCAGAGACTTGTGAAACGTCACCGATGCACAATCTCCCCAGTGCGGTGAGGGCAGTGAGCAGGGTTCTCTCCGTAGTACGCGACCCACGCAGAAGTCGCACTAGCGGCGGCACGCAGTTTTCCCCACACAGTCCGTTCTGATGGCTGCGGCAATCCCGGCTGAGGGCTATCGCCGCCTGGCATCCTACGAATCATAGAAGCAGACAGGTTAAAAAGAAGAAAAAAAATGGAATGAAAGGTCTAGGTGACCTGCTGTATTTTATAGATCTAATGTGAGGACGACTCGGGCCTAGAAGGATTCAGCTACTAGACGGAAGCTTTAAAACAGACCTGTCACACTCGAGCGCCAGATACGAGGAAGTGTTTAAAACCTGGTAGTAAAACCTGGGAATATCTCCCTGTGACCGTGTCATGTAAGTAATGGATACTGATGGCAAAAACAAGTAGCGAGACGCAGCGTGTTTTTGTTTTTTTGTTTTCGTGAAAACGAGCGGAATCCCGACGGGGGTCAGGTATTCCTGAGTGCAGGTCTGAGTGCCTTAGCAGACGAGTAGCATCTCGAGACAGGAAGTGTTGCTCGGCTTTCCCAATGGACCGGACGTGAGCCATCTGACGGTAGCAGGAGGAACGCACGGGCCATATGGCTGTCCATCAACGTTCGCTGCGGCTAATCCAGGCCCTGTCATCGCCGTGTCATCGAGGACTGGTTTTACTGCGCTTGGCAGTACGAGTTGTTAACCTCGTGAGATTGGACGGGATGACAGCCTCGCTCGGAAGGTTTTATCCGGGATTTACGAGCGCCCCAGGTGCTGACAACAAGATTCTGGAACAGTACGCGCTCAGTAACAAGCTGAGCTCTGTCCGGTCCCGTCCCTGCAGCCTTACCCACGTATTGCATTTTATCCGACGTGGACAGGAGCAGATCCAGGACGAAACGGTAGCTGATGAGCTCGGCTATGTACTTCTGCTGCTTCGGCGTGTGTCCTGCCAAGGCCCAGAGAGCCGTCGCACCCTGTTCCCTCACCTCCTGATCGAAAACCTGTGGCACCAGAACAGAAACATATTCTCGCTCTTAGGCTGCGTGGTTTATTAGATTAATTTTTTAACCAAAACTAATGACATTATCAGCATAGGTCCATTTAATCAGCTTAGTATTTTTCTTTTTCCGTATAATTTCACAGCATGCACCCGACTCTATCGTTGTAGTTATGTAGAAATCCCTAATAAATGACGGTATTAGAATAAAAATTCTGGCTCTGGATTAACACAAATCTTGCCATAAGTCAATCTTTGATTAAAAACAGTTACCTTAAGAAGGAATAAAAGATGTCTGGTGGCGGATTTGTTCAGGAATTGTTCCTGTATGGCACGGTTTTGGTGCGCTATGGCTTCGAGGGCTCTGGCGGCTTTCACCTGGCATGAGATCTTTCTCGAGCTCAGGACCTGCACCACAGAGCTCACGGCACATGTACCACTAATCAGATCCTGATTCTCCCCGTGGCCGCGCACCACCTCGGCCAGAGCCAAACACGCCTCTCCTTGAAGTAGTTCTGTCTCACACAAAAACACTCTTCAAATTCATATGCAAGAAGAGTGACTACTTTGCACCATCCGACCAATCGTATTCAATAAATCAAGAGTTACACACGTTTTCAATTAAACCAAGCTATTTCTTGTTTCTTAGTATATTATGAGTTATGAGAATACAAATACTGTGATCTTATAATGATGGTTGCTATGGCGACTACTGTACCAGAGTTCACGGTGAGTAAATCGACCAGTTGTGGGATGGCTCCGCATTGTGCCACCGTGGTCCGATTTTGGGGACAAGCCACACACAGCGCCCGGATACACCTCACTGTGTTCACCAGCACGTCCTGGAGGTCAGAGGTCAGCAGCTGTACCACTGGGGCAACCCCACCCTTATTGAACACATACATTATTGAAAGAAAAGTGATTCATATTGTAAACCTGGGTGGGAATAAAACACCATAAAGTTATAATTTATTGGGGGAAAAAAACTATTTGGTTATAAATCATGATTATATCGCCACACCATAGATCAAAATAACAATTATATTCATCTGAAAATAAGCTGTTATAAGCTGTTGTAAGGACTATTCACTTATAGCTATATTGTTAACATGGTTCTTAGTATCATAACGCTATTTAATAATGAAAACACTGCAAATCATCCCCAAAGTTCTGTATATGTCTGATACTTGTACCATGAATTCATACCCATGTAGACTCACCAGCTGAGCGATTTGAGACTGGTACATCCTGCTGTGACGAGCCAGGTCTGTCAGTATAACGGTGCAGCGCGAGTGAAGCTCTGGATGATGGCTGCTGAGGTGTTTGATGAGCACTTGGACTGCACTGAAGTGCACCAGCTCCTCACACACCGGAACGTTCTTGGTCATGTGGCACAAAACGGCCGCGGCTACGCGCTGGAACAGCGGTCTCCCGTTGAGTAAAATGTCCACTAGGACTGAGATCCCACCTGTTACAGGAAATACAAAGTACCAGTTTGGACTGAAAGTTAGTTTTTTTTGTGTTAGAGATTAATTTTCTACATTGTGGACCAATACTGGAGATTTCAAAACCATGAAATAACACATATGGCATTAGGTAATTACTGTAAGTAATAATAATGACAGTCAGTTGTTACTTTAAGACATGAAGGTTAGCTGTTCTGGAACAGTTCTTGCAAGAACAGTATTGTGTCAAGTGCATTTGTAAAACCCATCAAGCTCCATGATGAAACCATGATGTCTCTCATGAAGACCTTCCCAGGAAATCAAGACCAAAACTGACCTCTGCTGCAGAGGAGAAGTTCATTTAGAGTCACCAGCCTCAGAAATCACCAATTAACAAACAGCACCTCAGATTAGAGCCGTTGTGAAGGTTTTACAGAGCAGAAGTAGCAGATATACATCTCAATATCTCAAAGGAGATTCCTGCATATTTTGGATGCCTTCAGCATTGTTTTAAAGTGTAGAAAGAAAAAAAAAATCAGGAAAGACCATGGAGTTTGAAGGCCACTTCAATGAGCACTATTGGGTGGCTCATTGGGTAAGAGGACAGCGATTTTTGTGTTACTGTACAAAGAAGACAGCGATGTTGATTTCTCTGTTTTGATTTGTCAGCAGCATTTCTGACATTATTATTATTTCTAAGCTGTTATTCTTATTACCTTCAAAATACATAATAAAGAGAGGCAGTCCAGAAACGACTATTTATAACTGTTACATGGTGAGAACTGAAAAAATAAAAGTAACCATAACTGGATAAAAATGTGTCTTTGTTAATTGGAACCTTCATAAATGTACAGATTTTGAACAGAGAGGATAGATGGTTTGAGAGAGGGGTGAAAGGAGTCTTTTGGCTGCCCCCTTTGAGGAACAACTTGGTACAGGTTTTTCACCCAGATGCACAACCCTCCCATTTTATCCAGGCTTGGGACTGGCACTGCATCCAGCTGCTGGGAATCGAACCCATGTCTTCTGCATGGCAGGCGAAAAACCTACCACTGAGCCTACCTGTCTCCTACTTTTCATGCTGCCCTTTCATTCTTTTCCAGGAAGATCAAAATCTCTTCACGGGACCACCAGAAAAGCCACAGTGAAGAAATCTCTCTGGTCATTACACCTTAACCACTCTCCACAATCTCTCTCTAACGGTGGTTGTTCTTAACAATTCGCTCCACCTATTCTCTAATGACTCTCCCTCCTACTCTCACCTTCTCCGTTGTTCATGTAACGAGATGGGGAGGATCCTTTGATCCTGGAGGATATAAATACGAGGAACTTACCAACTTCACTCAAATTGTAGAAGCTACTTGGATGAGTAGTGAAACATTTCTATCTAACAAGAAAGAAGTCCAGTTGACATGATTCAACTCCCAGATAATCTCATCTGGATGACTATGTCATTTGTTAACGACTAAGAAATCAGGATTAAAGATTGAGAATTAAGGAATTAAATTGCTGATAAAGCAGACTAGGTGATACCAATAACGTATCCCAGTAACCAATAAATTATGACACCACCTTGTCATTGATTATATTCCCCTAACAGCATGATAACATACTGTAGAACAACATACTGTAGAACAAATACCACTGACCTTCATCCATGATGTCCTTCCAGAAGGGGTCAGCGTTCACACAGAGAGCCTCCATGCATCTGAGGGCCATCTCTAACCTCCTGTTCTCCTCACTCCGTAGCATTTCTGCGGCCACAGTCATTATGAAATCACCCAGCACACCTGATTTAATTACTTGACTGATTAACTGTCTTTTCTGAATTGAAGTGTGTATAATAGAGCAAGGAAAACACTGCAACAGAGATCTTCAACTCCAGTCCTGGAGGGCCAATGTCCAGCACAGATTGTTCACCAAAACCTAAACACACCCCCTAAACCTCGTAAGTAACAGATTAGTTGAATCAGCTGTGTTTGAGCAGAAGAATCTCCAAACTGTGTTAGACACTAGCCTTCTAGGACTGGAGCTGAAGATCCCTACTTTAATTGTGCAAGAAAAGGGGGAGTTTTCCAGGACTAGGGTTAAAAGATTTTCTTTTAGATATTCTAATATTACTTTAAGATGAAAGGGTATGCTTGTCGTACTTCAGTTCAAATTGAAAACATATTTTCTTGGGTAATCTTTCCGAAATTCCTTGATTGATGATACCAAAGCAGCTTTGATACATGGCACAAACTTTAAACTGGACCAAATATGCAAGTTTAGTATTATTATACTAGTTTTATATTGTCTAGCAGTCAGGATTCCCAGTATGAGAGTGCCATTTTATTTGGGCTCAAACAGTTAAGTTAGTTAACTATTGACATTGGTTATTGACTAGGAAATGGGAGGTCAAGCCTCAACAGTGGCACTGTTGAGCTCTTGGGCAAAGCCTTTAACCCTATCCAGGCCTTGTTTTCTGACCCCAGCTTTACTAACTGGGAAATGCAGGGGGAAATAACTTCACAATGCTGTAAGGTGACAAAAGATTGAATCGCTGTATGGAGGCCCATACAGCTTATGTGGTGACAGGTTTCCTGTTGAGTCTGGTTTGTCTCAAGGTTTTTTCCTATTGCCCTTTCAGGGTCTTTTACCTTGCCACTTACGCCACTGGCTTATTTATTAGGGACAATTGTTTTCTTAGGGACAATCTGATCATTTTGATTCCTACATATTTTCTCACACATTTCATATTCCTTTCCCTAATTTTCTGTTTGATTCTGTAAAGCTGCTTTGATCTTTGTTAAAAACTCTGTTGTTGGTGGTCTTTCTGCTGCTCCTGTCAAAGGGTCGCCACAGCGGACCATCTGGTCCACACATACATGCTTGGTACAGGTTTTACGCTGGATGCCCTTCCTGACGAAACCCTCCCATTTTATCCAGGCTTGAGACCAGCACAGCATCCAGTGGCTGGGGTTTGGGCACTGGCTGGGAATCGTACCCGGGCCTTCCGCATGGCAGCCCTTCCACTGAGCCACCAGTGCCCCCACCTTTGTTAAAAACTCTATATAAATAAAATTGAATTGAATTGAATTCTATATTTCAAGAATTGTTGGTCCATAACTAAACTCATCTTCTAACCTGCTAACTATTTAGCTTGCCCCAAAAGAGAAACTCACAGACGTGCATATTTTTCAAAGAAGAAAGCCAGTTAGTGTTTCATATTGTGTGTGTGTGTCATCTTGCAATTGGTAAAAAGTTCTAAAAGTTACTGACACTTTAAATATATTTTTACAATACAGTAATTATTAATGTGCAAAAATGCAAAGGCAAAATCACATGATTAAACAGTAAAAAAATTTTAATATTTAAATAAAAGGATGCATATCTATGGAAGTGATTAATTCTGAGCTGTACTGCAGCATACCAATGAGAATCTTCCACACAGGAAGGCCGTCCAGATTCAGCTCAATAAGACGCCTGAGAATGTCGATGTGGAAGTAAAGAGCTGCCAGCTGAACCACATTATTGCCCTTGCTGTCCGTCGCTCTCCAGTTTGCCCCCTTTGACAGCAGGTAGTCCAGAGCCTCTAGAGATCCTGACATGGCTGAGAGTAAAAAGGGAGTGCTGCAGTACCTACAGTACAGTACGACACACCAGAACGGTTGTGACTCCCTCTTGAACACTTTATACAGGTGTAAATGGAGATAATCATAGTGTTGAAACGTACTCTGCAGATGTGTTCATATCCAGCGAGCTGGGATCTTTCCTGCACAGGGCGCGGACACATGAGACCTGGCCGTAAAAGGCAGAGGAGTGCACAGCCAGCCAGCCTCTCCTGTCCGTGAGTGTGTAGTCGGCTTGCAGAGCAATCAGGCAATTGAGGGCCTCGAGAGATCCGCACTGAGCAGCCAGGTGCAGCGGCGTGTGTCCTGACGGAGAAGTCGATAACAAAATGATATGATAACAGCCAAACCTCCTGTTTCAAAAGGAAATACTTTATATCTACATATGGGAACCAATTATAACCCCCGAGCCATGTGCTGAAGTGTGTGTGGTTACACCTACCGGAGCAGACAAACCCCCCAATGCATGGTTGGTTAAGGTTGATGCCAGCAGCTGCCAGCTGGTAAATGATGTGCGGTTGGTTACACATAGCAGCGTGGTGGAGTATAGTGTAGCCTCGCTCATCAAGCGCCCCCAGGTGGCTCAGAGTGTTTCTACAGCTCAGTGTGTGAAATGCAGCAGAGAGGCCGCGCTGCGCGGCTGCACGCAGTCCGTACGGTACGCTCTGTGGGGAAGTCAAACTTCAGCTCCAACTACAATTCTGTACTATGATGGTCAGTGCAAATCTTATTTATAGATCTTGAAATGTTTCAAAATGTGAACTAATGTAAAGTGAGTTCTAACCATAGTAGACAAGTGAACTATTGGGATTTCTTCTCAATCTGTGGTCATTTTTCATGTTTACTAGCAAGTGCATGGACTTACCATTGTACTGACGTGCAATGTCGCACACTAATATTTCCTTGGACCTCCTTTTGCTTTGATTACCGCCATGATATCGTTTCGATAAGATTATCAGATGTAATAATATTTATTACATTCAGTTCTCCCTAAGATCTTGTATGGATGATAGGAGACTCTGTGAGAAAGGTATGTTCCATGGCCACATTTTAACAATTTCACAAGCCTGATAAATCCAGACATCATCATCAGCTTGGAATATAGCCATGGCATCAGGTAAGAAAAACTTCACTGATGGAAAAACTTGATCATTCTGTATATTCAGGTCGTCAGCTGACCTCGTTTTTTGGTCACATAACATTGCTGAACCTAGACATGACCAACAGTAGTAACTCCAGATCATATAGAAACTCTGCCCCTACAGGTTTGTACAGTAGGCATGGTGCATCACTTCTCCGCCTTTCTCCTTACCCTGACGCACCCATCACTCTGAAACAGGGTAAATCTGTACTCATCAGACCACATGACCTTTTTCCAATGCTCCACAGTCTATTCTTCATGCTCATTAGCAAACTGGTAGGCCTGTTTTTCTGGGGTTTTTTAAAAGATTTTCCCCCTATTTTTCTCCCTATTTTAGTCGTGTCCAATTCCTCCCCATCACTACGGGGCTCCCACATCAAGGCTAATACAACCACTCAGTCGGGAGGGCCGAAGACTATCACATGTTTCCTCTGAACCACGTGACGCCAGCCGACCGCATCTTTTCGAACTGCTCATTCAAGCACTGTTGGGGGCGGAGTAACACTCTGACAGACGCCCCAGATCGGCTGTAGAGTCGTGAGTAATGTGGGAGCACTAAGTACCTCTCATCCCTCCCCTCTGAGAGAGCACTTTTTACGAATGTATTTTTTAAGGTAACACAACTGTTTAGTCCCAACCCCTTGAGTTATCTAAACATAGCTGTGAGTTCTACTGTTGGTTTTTATCATTATGGTTTGATTTGGTTTCTCATCACACTCATTCAGGATGCTTTTCCGATCACATTTCTTCTTGAAAACCTATCCTTTAGGTTTTAATAATGTTTTGCACAGTTCGTAACCCAATTTTTGTAGTTTCAGCAATCTCCTTAGTTGTTTTCTTTGCTTAATGTATGACAATAATTTGATCCTTATGAAACAAAAGAACATTTTTGCCAAAACTGCAGGAAACAGTCTTTTGGCATGGTTGTTCAAAAATGAGAAGATACTCCCTGTAGCCGTTAGGGTTAAATAACTTGTTGCAGCTGAACCATATCAACCACTAGGTTGTGACTTTTTTGCCGGCTAGTGCATTATATTACATTTGACATGAATAAAATTCTTTATAGCCAGTGGTCTAGACAATATATACAAATAATTAAAAAAATATATATTTTTATGAATAACAAATCTGCCAACTTGAGAGGTATGAACTTTACTCAAGACATTTTAATAATCTCCGAAAATCCCAAAGTGTCCCATTTCCCCATGTAAATACTGTTGCTCTGTTGGTTTACAGTTCACACTTTCCACACTTATTCCACATTACCTTGCACTGTATGGCCTTGGCATAACCAAAAGTAGCCTTAAACTGCTCATGAAGCTGAAAGTCAGTTAGCGGCAGTTTCTGTTTCCTCATGGTTTTGATGGCCTTGTTCATGGCTTCCCACCACTGCATGGTGTTGGGTTGGGGATAGAAGGATGCCAGGGGAATAGAGATCACACCGTAGCTGTGGAATGAGAAAATTATTTCAGCACAAGGTGACATATCGTACAAATGATATGAAGTAGGAATCACTACCTGTTTTCAGAAATTTCTCTGAGGGGGATTGGGAAGTGCTCCCTGTAGGTGGCGTCTTGCCGGAGAAGGTAGTGTAAATTGTCCGCTGCTAGATTCTGTAGAGTTATTAAAGCAGCCTGGACAAAGAAATATCAGTCCTGGTTATTCTGAAATTGACTTCTTAATGAGGTACTGTAATAAATAAAATGATTTAAAAAACAGAACCTTCATTGAATTTCAATTAGATTGTTTGATCTCTAATGAAAATCAATCAGGAGTGACGAAAACATACTTAAAGGTCCTCTATTTCTTTACCAAGTTAACACAGTGTGTTCATGTTCCAGTTTAAATATGCCTGAGATAGTGTATTTCTGATACCTCCCTTCATTTTACTCCTCTTCCAAATGCACCATTTCAGTGTCTATGTAAATAAGCTACTGCCGAGCCACGCCCCTACAGAGAAGAGCTGAGCTGAGCAACAAGCAGGGGGAGGGGATCTTCTTATATAAGGTCACAATAGGGAAAATATTTAACTGGGTTGTTTAGATTCCTCTCATAAGAGTTTCCTCCTGGACCCTTATTAGCTTGTCCTTGGGGAATCTTAAACATGCTTGGAAGATTTTCAAGGTATCTGAGAAGGCTCACAATCAGAGGAAATTGTGTTTCAGTGATTTATTGCTGAGGAAATCATGGCTTAAACCTTGTGGGCTCTCAACCTCACCTCCATCTCCTTTGTGATGTGCTCCAGCTCAGGAGTCCCAACATCAAACTCAATCCCTCCGTGAAGATGGAAATACTCGTTCGGTTTGTAGGGAAAGTGCTTACAGGAAAACTTAGGTCCAAGAAGAAGAGGTGGCAACTCTCGCTCAGTTTTCAGCAAGTCATCTGTCAAAAGAAAAAAGAGGAATACCCAGTCCATCTAGTGTTACAGTACCAAATGTGGCGCCTCCTGTAGCACATAAAGTGAAGCTTAATCTACTGTAGGTTACTGATTCTTGTTCAAAGCTCTAACAATAAAATATCACTATTTGTATAGAATGATAATGTCCTATTTGTCCTAATTTTCAAGATAAACAGCCAACCATTTTAAGGGGAAGTTAAAGAGCTGCATTAAATCATATAGAAAATACAAAAAGAATAAAACATGACCGGATAAACCACAAATCTTAAAATGCATAATTTCCATGTAAACTCATGCGTACACACTTGGAATAGGTGGGAGCATTTGAGACAGGTCTGGAATCCTCATCTTCTTCCTCAAGCCGATGAGGAAGGGCACAAGGAAGCTGATGAGCTTGAGGTAGGCCAGGTCCCGGGCCAGCTCCACTTTGCACCCCAGGTGTTTCTTCACCAGCTTGGTGTGCTGAGAGAGCCTCTGCTGCACCCGCTGGTATGTGCCCAGCTCCAAGACGTCCTCCGTCATCCTCATCACGTTGGACAGGCTGTGTGTGCCTTCAAAGGTGAACAGGTTATCGTGCTGACGGACCGACGTGAGGTATGAGGTGATCTTTAGCCGGATGTTTTCTGCGTACTGAGAAAAAAGCTTCTGTTCCTCTGTGCTGTCGGGCTCGTAGGTTGGGTCGGGGTTGTGTTCGTCTTCGTCGTATATGCCTCGGTAACATGGGTCATCGGAAATGTCGATTAAACCTACAAAAAAGAGAAATGTTCTCGAAAAAGAGCTTCTTGGCAAACAAAAAGTATGAATAAAAATTAATACAATAAAATAATGAAATACAGCAATGTGTTGTGAAAACAGAGGTTCATTTTCAATAATTATTAAGCAGCAGTGCATTACAACAAATAAAAACAATAAAGATTATTTACAACACCGATCGTCCTACATTCTTCAACCTGTTTCTCAAATAATTTTGACAAAAATTGGACCACCGTGGTGTACCCATTGATTGTGTCTTCATTTTGCTTAAGATTCAAGACTCAAGTCTACCATTTAAACCTAGTGAAACATAGAGAGAAAAAGAACATTAGATGACCTATAAACTACATTGAGATAGATAGATAGATAGATAGATAGATAGATAGATAGATAGATAGATAGATAGATAGATAGATAGATAGATAGATACTTTATCTAGACATCTAGACATCAGTGCAGACCTGCTGTAAGAAGCTCAGCGAGACTGTGTTTCTTAGCCTGTGGAACTCCACTGGGATCTGTGTCCATGCTGGACCTCCACAGCTCCAGGAAGCAGGGGCGTTTTTCTTTGGAGATGTACGCTCCATGCCACAGGGCCTTCATGGTGTAATCGATGTTTACGAGGATCTGCCCCACTCTGGTGTCGGTGTAGGCTGGGGTCAGGTGGCACGCAGAGCTCTGATCAAGGTTGGGCTCCAGGCTGATGGACGGTACCTGGTTGAAGCAGTATATTCCCACCGTGAGCTCTCGTACTATCTGATGGACCACCCTGTAGTCCATGGACACCCCAGAGTCGTCACAGGGGGCCAGGATGATGGCGTTGGGGTGAAACACGGCCTGGATCTGTCTAATCATCCCAGGTGGAGTTTCAACAGGCTGAAGGACACCTTCTCCACTCAAAAACCAGCTGCACGAGGTCTGACTGAGCAGCTCCTGCGCTTCTCTCCAGTCGAATTTCTCAAAGAAAGCTTGAGCTGACAAAAAGTTGAACTCCATTCTCCATGAAGGATTTATCTCAGATAGGAATAATTGACTTTTGTGTGTTAAGTTCTCTTCTAAATAATTATTACATATAAAGCAAAATTAAACTAATAAAGTAACAATTTAAAAAATTATTGCACAGCTAGCATGATTAGCGAGCTGTCTGATTTTGACAAACTGTCGCTATGGCAACAGGAGTGGTGGCAACGCTCAGGTGCGCTCAGCGCGTGCGTTGAGCTCTCTGCGGAAATCGACCACGAGATGGAGCCGTTGGACATTTAAAAAAAAAAATGGTTGTGTAGTGACGCGCGATGACGTACGCGGAAGTGAGATTCCAAAGTTACTTATTAAAAACTGTTCAACGGAGTCGTCACGACTTGTCGTCATATTTATAGATTATATATACAAATATATTTGTTTTTTTGGCATTCTGGAAAGAAAAAAGAGTGTTTAAATTGTGTTAGGTTGATGTTATAGGAAAGAGTTGATGATGAAAGCTGTTGTTTTGGCTGCAGGTTACGGGACGAGGCTGCAGAGGGACATTGAGCAGGACCAGACCGGAAGCTTCGAGCATTTACACGGGGTTGCTAAACCTCTACTTCCGGTTGGAGACAGTGGTCTGATCTCCCACTGGCTCAGGGCTCTCACTCAGTCTGAGTGTGTAGAGCAAGTGTTTGTGGTTGTGAGTTCTGTCTCTTTTCCCAGAATATTTTAGGATTTTTTTTATTTATTTTTTTGCATCTGCATGAAATAAAACACAAAAACTGGTAAAGGTTGTAATAAAGGCAAAAAAAAAAAAAAAAAGTAATTTAAAATGAATTTTGTTAAAATTGGAGGCACACCAACAGGCCACCGGGTTCGATTCTTTGCCCAGAGTCTGTATGCGTGGAGTTTGCATGTTCTCCCTGTGTTTGGTGGGTTTCCTCCGGGTTCTCCGGTTTCCTCCCACAGTCCAAAGACATGCAGATACGGTCGTTCCCAAATTGCCCGTAGTGTGTGGATGAGAGTTAAAAATTATTTGCATGTGCAATTTTTGGTTTACCGAATCATTTTAGTAATGTTACTAATGCATTTTGTTATTCTCAAATACTCCTGTTATCTTTTTCGTATTTCTACTTCCTGTGTATAGATTATAACACTGTGTTTGTAATAGTAATGAGGGTCAGTTTAGTTATGTATCCGATTCACGTATAACCACACTGACTCCAAAATGGATTAAAAAAATAAATAGATACATTTATATGTATAATAGAGATGAACTGATCGATCAGACAGTGACCAGAATTTCAGATATAAATGATTTTGTACCGAGCGCAGAAGCATCCGAGTGTTACCGTGTGTGTTAGAGGCTGCACGGTCAAAGAATGAATTATTTGCTAAGTTTGTTTAAAAATAATAATTATGGTGGAAGAGTCGTATTGTACAAGACTGTAAGTTGCAGTAGGATTATACGTTGCTGGTTTAGAAAACTTTTATATTTTTTCTTAATTGTTGTACCCATGGAAAAGTACTGTAGCCATCATACATATATTATCATAATAATAATAATAGATTAACAATAATAACAATGTAATACTGTAGAACAGTGTTTCCCAAAGTGTGAGCCTCCTAGTAGGACATAAAGGTACTGCTGGTGGGGCACCTGATCATTTATAACAAAAAGTAAATAAAAATAAAAAATAGGTCAATAAAAAGTTTTAATAGGAAATTAGGTTCAAATTAATAATTAGGTTTAAAATTACATTCTAATATTTCAGATCTAATAAAACAAATCCAGGCGGCACGGTGGTGTAGTGGTTAGCACTGTCGCCTTGCACCTCCAGGGTCCGGGTTCGATTCCCCGGCCAGGCTC
>JAQQZT010000036.1:29675279-29703265 GCA_030068275.1 Clarias platycephalus | reverse complement strand
TTTCTCAATTTTTTTATTTTTAATAAATTTGCAAAAATCTCAAGTAAACTTTTTTCAAGTTGTCATTATGGGGTGTTGTGTGTCGAATTCTGAGGAAAATAATGAATTTAATCCATTTTAGAATAAGGCTGTGACATAACAAAATGTGGAAAAAGTGATGCGCTGTGAATATTTTCCGGATGCACTGTATGTAAAACATATAAACATATAAAATCAACATTTATAGATTTATATCTATAAAGATAATATCAGAAAGGAGCAAATACTTTAACAGCCCTGTAGTTATGTTAGTTGTTTCTGCCTACCTAGCCATCACAAATTTAATTCTCCAATCAATTGCAATCAAATTAACAGATCGCAATCCATAAAGCTGGTGAATTAATAAGCAATACCCAAAAGCCTTAATGCTGATAAAAAAAATAATAATAATTCCTACTTTCGCTGTTGAGCTGTGTGCCCTCTGTTGCGTTCCCTCCGATACGAAGCCGGTCCCTCTGGCCGCAAACCACACGGCACACCCGATACTGTCGTCCAGAACGGTGTCTAAAGGATGCACCAGGTGGCAGATGTTCTTCTCCCGCATTTCCCGAAGCTCCTCTTGAGTAACGTTGATCTCAACGAAGTTCCACCTCCGTGAAGGACTCAGACTCGCGAGTTCCCGCAAACCCTCCCGACCTGTGATTCTGTCCGGAACGTCAAACCTCGTACACTGCTGTGACGCCGCAACGTCGTGACTCTTCTGCTCTTTCTTATTGTTTCGTCCTTTCTTCCCCGACTCCTGAGCCATCTTTGATTCCTGGAGTTTAAAAGCCACGTTGAGGAGGTCGATGGGTTGGTCCGGAGGTACGTAGCGATCTGCGAGAACAGCCAGGATCATGGAATCGATTCCTCCCGAAAAAAGGATAGAGAGTCGTGCTTGACCGGGTTTGGACCCGTGGGGAAGGTGCTGTACTCTCCTGCGTACAGCCTCACCAAGGACGTCTGTGAGACGGCAAACCGTGTCTCGCTTCCTAGTGTTTTTCAGAAGCTCCTTAAGGTCATCCAGTGGGGTTGGACCAGAATTAGAAAAAGTGGATCCTGTATCGCTTACGGACATGTTCATCAGGGGAACCGGGGACGACAGGACAAGTCCAGAATCGTTCACGACAAAGGAGACGGAACTGGGAAGACCTTCAAAGGTTAACCCAGACTCAAGGTAACCCCATGGATAAACCTCGACTTTCAGACTTTCCTCCTTCACCCTGCTCTTCAAGTCCAGTCTGTAAACACCAAGCACTGGTACTTCTGAACAC
Organism: Clarias platycephalus; assembly: GCA_030068275.1. Lineage (NCBI taxonomy): Eukaryota > Metazoa > Chordata > Actinopteri > Siluriformes > Clariidae > Clarias > Clarias platycephalus. The sequence continues at coordinate 29,701,973 of JAQQZT010000036.1, read as the reverse complement.
TTCGAGGGACTGAGAACAGGCGAGCGACAAGACACAGACGTGAGCGTAAAAGAACTATCGTCCGACTCCCAGCTCCAAAGCAAACTCCTTCTCCCGAAGAAATCCCTCCCAAACCAGACACAATGTTCCTGCTCCTGGTAATAAATAATGGCCCATGGTCCCCTCACCTGACTCAGGACACGCAAAAGGTCAGATGACGTTTTGCACGAGGACAAATGATCAAAAATAACTTTGGTATCGTTCTCCTCGGGTTCCACAGTTAAACCGTCAAACACCTCACCGTTCCAGAGGAGGACGTTCCCGCGGTCGTCTTGCAGAGGCTGCGGGGTCGGGCTTCCCCTCATGTGGAGGACGTGAGCAGAGAAAAGGCAACTGTACTCTGGAACCGAGGACGTTTTGGCAATGGCCTGGCTGTGATCGGGCCCGCGACGACGCAGTCTTTCGTAAACATGATCGTGAGGCGTACACTGAGACGAGGTCAAACTCACCACACAACAGATCCCACACATTTTTCCCCTCCAAACATACACACACACACACACACACACACCTAAGCTCTACATGTCCTGGTAGTCTTTTTTCATTTTGTCCAGATTCTCTGTATAGATGAAAGAAAAAATTATAAAAATCAGTTCTGCACATTATAAATAACTGATATGAGAAGGACAGTATGAGGGGAAACTCACTCCTGCAGGTGCTCAAGGTCTCTCCTTTGTCTGCCAGGAAGAAGATGTTGCTGTTCGGCTGCTGGACGAAGACTTTCTGTTGGAGGATAAAATTTTTTTTAAAGGTTTGACCTTTTTGGACAACCACACAATAAGAAATAATTTTTGAGAGATGGTGATGTTTGCTTTCACGCCTAGTGTTCCTGGGATAGGTTTCTGCAAACTCTCCGAGCTAATTAATCTCGAACCCGCTCATTATTTGCTAAGTTTGTTTAGATATAACAATTCCATCCATCCATTTAGGAACATCTGTGGTCAAACTAGGGAGGCCAATGGTGATCAATGTATTTATTCCCATTTTTATAACCGTGGTAGGACCTCCAGTGAACACTTTGGGAACGACACTTAGCCTAATCAGCATGTCTATAAAAGAAAACCAGAGTACCCGGAGGAAACTCACCAAGCATGAAGAGAACATGCTAATTTTGAGCCTTGCAGACTACGAGGTGGGAATCGAACCTGGACCCTGGAGGTGCGATATGAGAGTGCTAACCACTGTGCCGCGATAGAAATAATAATTATGGGCGATGAAATAACAGATACTCGCTGCTCAGTAACAATGTAGCCTTCTGTTTGAAGTTAAGTCTTGAAGTTTATATGTTGCGCTTGGTTTTAAATGAGAAAAGTAACAGTATAAGGAATGCGGTGCATTAATTACTCATGTTCAGTTCAGTTGTGAAGCTGTTGAATAAAGCTAAGGTATAAAACTTTAGAATTATGACTCAACTTTTAATTTATAAAAAAGGTTCAAGTTCTTAAAACCGTAACAAAAATTTTTTTATATCGAATCGGGATATTTATAAAATCGTGATACAGAATCGCAATTAATAGAATCGACACCGAGGTTTGGTGATAATATCCTATCAGGAGGTGACGAGTGATTTCTGTCCCTAGTGTCAATCACACTCTGTACGTCCTCTGCTCTATTATGAGTGAAAGCTAGATTACCATTTAGTTCATTTGTCTGTAATTTCATCAGGTACAGGATTACAATTAATCTCTGTCTTAAATGTCAATCCGAGGTTAGATCCGTGGGATTAAAGTAAATCTTGGTTTGCTGTAAACCTAAAAACAGGATTATGATTTGTTTAAAACTGGGTTTAACATCTGGACCAAGTGGATTTACACTTTAGATCAACTTTATGTTAATCCAGGTTTATGTGAAACCTTACCCTGTTCTTCTTCAGGTTAGACAGCTCATCAATCACAATCTTCTGTTCCTTAACCTGCAGAAATGATCATGAAGGTATAAACGTGTGTCAGGAGTCAGTCCATGAACACACACACACACACACACACACACACACACACACCAATGAAACAGGAAAAAAAGGTTTTAAACATTCATTCATCTTCCACTCACCTGCTTATTTAGTTCTTCTTTGGAAGCGCGCTCTTCCTGAACAAGATCAGTCGACATGTTTGTTAAATATTTTCTTTGATGTTCCAGAAAGCATTGCCGGAAGTCTACAAACGGAAGTCGTTACAACGTTCGCTACACTGTTGCATATATTTTTTTAAACCCTATCCGTTTTCCGACATGTCCCGCTTCCTTCGCTACGATTGGCTAAACTGTAAATCGCGGATTGGATAGTGAACCTGTTCCGCGTGTTCTGATTGGCGCGTTTCTGAAAGAACGTTAATCTTAAAAATGATATACATTTACATTTGCACTGTATTTTTATCAATAATGTTTTTTTTTTTTCTTTCTTTGATCCATAATTATGAGGAAATTAAGTTTTTTTTTTATTATTATTATTATTTAATCGTTGGACTGTATGAGAATTAATAAATAACACTAATATCACGTAAACATCTGCAATGTGAATCGATATTTCTTTTTTTTCAGGGAAAGTAGTATTAATTAAACTTAGAACTGATTATAAAGAAACATCATTATACTTATTATTATTATTCTCATTATTATTATTATTATTATTATATGGGTGTTGCACCCACCCACACACACACACACACATGCGTGAAATGTGCATGACTGAAATGTGTATACATGGTAAAGACAATCTGCTGAAGTTCAAACCGAGCATCAGAATGGGGAATAAAGGTGATGTAAGCGTCTTTGGATGTGACATGGTTGTTGGTGTCAGAGTCTTTTTCCGGTCTGAGTAATTCCGAACCTGCTGATCTACTGTTATTTTCATGCACAACCTTCTCTAGGGTTTACAGAGAATGAGAAAAAGAGAAAATATCCAATGAGTAAGTTAACTGTATTAAATCTTCAGAACAAATGAGTTCATACTTTATGTTTACTTTGTAATATGACAAAGTGCACTTTTTTTTGCTGTGTACTTCTGAATGTGACTAAGCACTGTACCGGACACTTCTTCCATAAATGTTAAATCAATATTTTTATTCTTAGAGAAAACCTTATTGTATCAAGAGTTATAAATGTGGACGTACGATAATTAAATAGGAATCTGTGGTTTTGATCTGGACTACACAGCAGAATCCCTAGTGTTGAATTAACACCATACATGGTTTATATAAGTCCATATATACAGTATATTGACCTGCAGTTCTCCAGGCGAAAATGTCTTGTTGATGCCAGAGGTCAGAGGAGAAAGGTCAAACTGGTACGATCTAATAGAAAGGCAACAGTTACTCTAACAGCATGTCGTAACAACCAAGGTATGCCGAACACGTCGAACATTTGGCATAAACGACAAGAAGGCATGGATCCATCCGGCCTTGGATCAGCAGTTCAGGCTGCTGGTCATGATGTAACGGTGGAGGGGGAGATTTTCCTGGCACACTTTGGGCCCTTAAGGCTAATAATAAACAGATAAAAAAACAAGTTTCTTAGCAAAGAAAAGGCATGACTGTTGTCTCCAGTGTCAGCACTTTGTAAATCTTTAACTTTAAAGTTTCCTGACTAAAATGTTTAGGACACTTCATGTTTACTCAGTAATATGACAAGCAGAAATTCTTCGTCTCATCAACTTCAAGAAAGATTATCTAAAAAAAAAAAAAAAAAAAACATAACTGTTTATAACTGCTATAACATACATGATTATAGAACATTCCAGAAAACACTGTTAGTGGAAATTAATCAGTGTTGCAGTAGGAACAGTTGGGCCAAATTGCACCATAACAGCATGTCTACGTTTCTAAGATCATGTACTAAGTACTTGGGAAGACTGCTGCTAGGCAACTACCTGCTAGCTTTAGCTACTCTAGCTAGCACATTAGCCACTGAGGCTTTTATACAGAATGTAAGGACAGTGCGCATGGAAATTAAATGACAATGTTTTTTTTAGAAACATAATGAACACAGGATAAACAAAGTAATTTGTTTTGTTAATATTACAAACATTAGTAAGCTTTAATTTACAGTTTTTAAGGAATTAGTTGTTTACAGTGGCTACTCATGATACTGCAGTGTTTGGCTACGATAGATAGCTAAAGTTTTAGCCTCGGTCATTTCATAGTTGCTTAGCAACAGGGTTCTCACAGTTTTAATCAGTACAGAAATGAGTATCTTTATATTTAGAGCTTGAAATTTATATTATCAAAATTCTGAGACAGTCTGGTGACCAAGTACATTTGGAAATATTAATCTGTGGACTCAAAGACTTAAATATTTTTTAACTTTCAGAAAATGTAATTACACATCATTAAAGTGACAGAATCGGCCAGTCTTAAGCCTGAACGCTTAAATCTAAGTGCAGGATGCGTATTTGTTTGCACAAATCCAGACCAGTTTTAAAGTTCTTTCCCAATCCTCTCTTTTGCAATATTCTGCATTCATAAATAACTCACAATCATTTACTGATTCATGGTGTTTGTGTGTGTGGTGCGCTCGAGTTCGCTCGGCTTGTACTGTGCGCTGTAGTCCAGTTGATCCCAGTGCTTCTTTAAATGGGCTTAGTGGTTGACCACGTGGCCCGTGTTTGCTCGAGTGACCCTTCTAATGTCACAAACACACTAGTTTGCTTAGCCTCAGTCATGGACAGAGTGTAGATTTCTCTATTGATTCTCTGCACACCTGTGTAACGTCTCTGTTGCTGGATCTCGTCCACATTCAAGAGGTTTTGCTCTATTTAAAATGATGATTCAGCTTTTTTTTTCATGAGAAAAGCAGAATTGAAAATATGAATTTGCAAAATGAAAAAACAAAGAGGACACATTTTTCTTGATTGCTCATTTTGAAAATAACCACTTCCACATGGAATGAATTAAAATAAAAAACATTTACAATCACCTGATCAACCAAGACACCTAGATCTATACACAATCGGCTAAAACAAGGCCTCGTGCTGGAGAACAACATCACAGTCACCCGCCTGAGTAATCTGTTTTTTATTTTTCAGATTTCAGGTGTATTTTTAGTGCTGTGGTCACCGAATGTGGCCACCGTTTTATTCTATAACCACAGCCAAAGGTGTCATTGTTTGTAAAGGAAAACAACAAATGCTCACAACCAGCATAGACAAGGAGACACTCCAGCGCAGTCGTTTCTCTTTGTTGGACAGCGTTGCAAAAGGTAACTTCACTAAACCACTAACCACAGGATAAGACCTCATATTTCAGCCTCGTGCTTACAGCATTCTTACAGCAAAAGACTGTTTTGAATAAAAGCGCTGTCAGTATTTCAGTAGTTGGAGACAGCACTAACAGTTATAAATGAAAGTAAATAAATAAATCAACTGTAAATTCACAATTCCCCCCAAAAGTTTTTGCTTTACCTCTGACTGTGACAAAGCACTTGAACTGGAGACTCCTTCCATAATTGTTAAATAAGCACATTTGTCCTTCAAGAAATCTTCATCATGTCAGTGATTGCAAATGTGGATATACAAGAATCGATCGTTATAATTATAATAAACTGATCATTATAATTTATACATATTTACCTCCCAGAGTGTTAAATTAACACCCTACTGAGTTTATACAGTATGAGTTCTTATGAGATAAATTGAAGTAATAAATCAATACTAAGAGCTTTACTGTAGAGCTGCGGGTAAAGAAAATTTGAGAACAGTGCGCTGTTATAATAACCTCATTATAATATCACATGAGTTAAGTGCTTATAAAATAGCTCTAGAATAATCAAGCGTTTGCACTTTCGTGGCAGATCAGCGTGGTCAGTGTGTCTGATTTTAAAGAAGTTAAGATACAACGAGTATAAACTTGTTTAAAACTTGCATTTCAAATAGAGCAAAAGAGGAAAAGAAACAGGGAAACATTACTGATAACAACCAACTTGAGTCACGTGGATCGTATACAGCATTTTGTATGTAGCTATCTAATAGGCATAATACATTTCAGCGATTTTGTTATCGTCGCTAGTCAAAGAAAGTGAAGCAAATAGAGGAGACGGGCTCTGGGCCAAAATATGTGGAAATGACTGTCAGAGATCCAAACCTTCTGCAGTGTGTTTGTGTGTCAGAGAACAGAAAATATGTCCCAATAACCAAAGAGGAGTGATACTGTATGTAGAAAGTTCTGTATGATTGTCTAAGAGAGATTTGTTCAGTACACTGATTTCTGTGCATGAAGATGAAAGCAACGATGCGCAAATCAGTCATGTACTGCTGAGGAATGGAAAGGCTTGGGGAAAAAAAACAAAAAAAAACAATAGGAATCTGTATACACCCAGTAGAGAAAGTCGTGCCAGGATTATTCAGAGTTCTGAATTTCCTAACAGATTGCAAGACTCTGTGATCCTTTCTTAGTGCATCTTAAGAGACTATACTTGTATAAGATTAAAATCCTGATGGTAAAGATTTTTTTTTTTTAATCCTCAAGACGAGTTTACAAGTGTCCACACTTTCTCTAAAATGAGCGCAATCTTTAAAACAGCAACCAGGAGTCTAAAAATCAGTTAAAACTCTGATCTGAGATCTTTAGACACATAATCATAACCAATCACATAAAATCCAGGCCTTGATTTGAAGGACATCAGCAGGGGAGAATGAGCAGAATCATCACGATTTGTAAAATCTACTACGCCCTTGTATCGCATTGTGCACTTTTGTGTTTTGTCATTAAAGACAGAAGCAGGATTTGTGTGATGTTTGTGGCTGATGTAATGCAAGCAAAACAGAATCTAATTTGAATCGCAGACATTCCACGACTTATTACAAAAAGTGTGAAAAATCTGAAAAGAGAGAAAAATGTGGATAATCATAGGTTCTCTTTTTCATGGGGATCTGGCATGTTTATGAGAGCGATAAGCCTCTGTGTTTCCAGGTAAAGCATCAATAAAAGGGCAGAGAGACCAGGTATCTGTGTGCTCACTGATCACATCTGGGTGAAACCATTTCTGTTTGTTTATGAGTTTACCATTTGAAAGATATTCTCACACACACAGTGAGAAAAAGCATGAAATCATGGAAAGAGAGAGAGAGAGAGAGAGAGAGAGAGAGAGAGAGAGAGAGAGATGTAAAACACAGGTTTACCATTAGTGGGAAATCATGAACATACATAGACCGAATGATCAAAACATGACCTTTCAAATCAGTAGACATTTCAAAAAGTCTTGTTCATCCTAATGATCTCTGATGTCTTATTTGATTTTAATCTCATGGTGGTCATTCACCCATGAGCAAATGCCCTACTGGGTTATAATGAGTTTCAAAGTAACAAAGAAAATCCCTGCAGGAATCTGATGGAAACCATTAGGCCAGTTATCACAGAGTGATGGTTAAGCAGTTTGTAATGGGGCTGTATTGTACGTCTGGTGGTCTGGAATGGTAGCTTTATATTATTCTGATGGTATTCATCTGTGCCATTGGGTCTTATTGGTGTTTAAAAATGAATTAAAAAGACCTTGATAGAAGTCTGATGATAGGAAACTGATGGAAGCCTATTTGAGTATAGAAACCACATTATCACTCTTCCTGTTCTAGTTTTGATCGCAAATGTTCATTTTCTCATTACTTTAATCAGGTATACAGTATGTACTGTAACACATTTTTTCTTACTTTCTTACATCCACTTTCTTTATATCTTTTTTTTTTTTTGTTATCTGTGCCCCTTACATCCTTGTAGTAATGTCATACACAATTCTAGGCTTGTTACACAGCTTTCATCGATGTACAATAAAACTAAATTATTGACAGTTTGAACCTGTTATCACTTTTGCTTGGTGCTGGTGTAACTTTGTTTTTAATGAACTGTATGTGTTCACCTTACTCATGCAAATAGAAAGAAATGTGAGGGCATGTTACTCAAAAGAAAAAATCTATTTCCCCTTGTGTAGCCTTTACATATTGATATTATGTCAATTTTACTCAAATAAATTATGTAATGCAACTTAAAATAAATGTATTTAATGCAACTTAATGAGTCTAACATTAGCACATCAGTATTTATCGTTGTTTCTGTTCTTGTTTTTGCAGTTGTACTTACCGGTGCATATCAAAGAATTTGAATATCATTGGAAGGTGAATATTTGTTTGTAATTTAACTCAAAAAGTGAAACTTTCATCTATTCTAGATTCATTACTCATAAAGTGAAATATTTCAGCCTTTTTTGTTTTCATTTTACTGATTACAGGCTTAAAGGTCATGAATCTCAAAATAGTTGGAGTAAATTATTATTCGTACAGTATACACACTGTGTATCTCTCAGTCTAGTTCAGTACACGCATAGAGAAGACTGCGGTTCTGACAGTTCTCCCAAAGACGAGGGGCATGGTACAGAGGTCATCACTGCAAGTTCTGACTGTTCACAGAGTGTCAAACTGAAGCATATTGATGGAAATTTGACTGAAAGGAAAAGTATGGTAGGAAAAGGTGCACAAGTAACAAGGATGACCACATTCTTAAGCAGATTGTCAAGCCAAGCTAATTCAAGACCTTCAGCATGAGAAACACCTGACCCAACAACACAGACGAGCTGAAGGCTGCTATCAAAGCAATGTTGCCTCATCAGTGCCATAGACTGATCGCTGCCATGCCGTGTGCTGTATTGATGCAATAATTCGTACTAAAGGAGCCACAACCAACAAATGAGTGCATAAATGAATATTTGTTCTTGTAACTTGTAATTTGATTGAGCTACAGAAATATTGTAATATTCTGAGAAACAGGATTTTTACTGTAACTGTAATTAAACAAATTTAAACAAAAAAAGTCTTGAAATGTTTCACTTGTGAGTTAATTTTTTGAATGAACTTTTAAAACATCCTAAAAATAGTTTCCCATTGTTATAATTTTTACCCTAGTATTTTACTTGAGTGGAAATTATGCCCTATGTTTAAATATATGAATATGTTAATCACTTTTTTCAGCGTAATAAAGAAATAATAAGATGTTATTATCTGTGTCATTATGTGAAAAAGACAAAGAGATATTATTAATGCCCTGAACTGTGTCAGAAGAACACTGGACTTTAAAGTAGTGGCTTACGTCATTAAAATACAATGCACATTCCTGAGGTTCTCCAGGTCTGAGGTTGAGAAACTATGACCTCAGTGAGGATGGCACGGTGAGCAACGACACATTTCTTAGTAATCACATCAACACTGTTTGCAAACAGAAAAACTAGCCTTTTTTAATCACAGTATTTTAGCCTATAATTACAGTTATCATGTATTGCAATAATACAGTGATCACTTACCCTGTTCCAGGAGATCTGCTGAAGTTTTTTCATGAAGGCAGATCTCCAGAAACGGGATCAGTAATCAGGGCTAATTATATATCTCCTGAGCTGCACTAATTACCATAAAACCTCATAATATTGTTGACATTCTTAAAAAGAGTCGTAAAGAATGTGCATTATACACAGTGGGCTTAATTAAAAGCAATTGATGTGAAAAGTTCAGGTTAAATTCAGGCTTGTTAGGAAAAATGGTACTCTATGTATAATATTCTATAATTATACAGTTAAGTTTAAGGCAAAAAGTTGATGATGACACTCCGTACTTCCTATCTATGCAAACACCAGCCACCAAACAGAATTTCTGTTGTACTGGTGGCTCAGTGGTAGGTTTTTCACCTGCTATGTTGAAGGCCCGGGTTCAATTTCTACCCAATGTCCAAATTTCAGCCACTGGATGTAGTGCCAGTCTCAAGTCAAGATAAAATGGGAGGGTTGCGTCAAGGAAGGGCATCCGGTCTAAAACCTGTGCCAAGTTGTGTGCTGATCGAATGGTCTGCTGGCACTGCATCCAGTGGCTGGGGTTTGGGCATTGGGTGGAAATCGAACCCTGGCCTAGCACATTATTTTTTTTTTAAGTTAAGCCTTTATTTGTCAAATATACATTACAGCACAGTGAAAATCTTTCTTCGCATATTCCAGCATAACTGGGGTCAGAGCACAGGGTCAGCCATGATACGGCGCCCCTGGAGCTGACAGGGTTAAGGGCCTCACTCAAGGGCCCAACAGTGACAACCTGGCTGAGCTGGGGCGCGAACCGCCGACTTTCCGATCAGTACCTCAGAGCCTTAACACACTGAGCCACCTTCTTCAATTAGTTAATACAATTTTGTTTCAACAGGTTTCAAATTAAATTAAGGAAAAAACATTGCACTATTCCTGAAGCCTATCCCAGGGCACTTAGGGCATCAGGGTACAACTTATTTGGGGTGCCAATCCATCACAGGACACACACACACACACACACACACACACATGCTCATTTACACTGGGAACTACAGATGATTTGGAAACACCTAATCTGTGGAAGGAAACACACCAAGAACAGAGAGAACATGCTGTACACACTCTACACACACAGGTTCAGAGAAGGGAATCGAACCCGGACCCTGGACGTGCAATGCAAAAACTCCTAAAACTCAATTCAGTATCAATACTTTTAATGCATTTAAATGATTTAAATAAGTTTTTGTTCCAACCGGTTTCTAATTACTGTAAGTACAGAGAGAGAAAAAAACAAGTGCAGTACTTAATTTGAAACATGTTGGGATCAAAAAAAAATTTTTTTTTCTTTTTTTTTTTTTTTTTAAGTTAAATCATTGAAATGCATTAAAGGAATTGTCTTTTAGGGATGATTTGTATTGTATGTCAGGTGCAGGGCATGTTATTGTTGTTGTCAATGGGGTGCCAATAATTCTGGCGTTTACAGAGATAGTCCCAGACCCCTCTTAGTATGTAGACCTACAAATCTTCCTAAATAAAGATGATTGTGCAGAAACAGCACCGGAGGAGGAAACATGGCAATGACGCAGCACATTTCGTTTCCTTCTAACGAAGCCCATGCAGTAAACAAAGCACCGCGAACGCGCATTCGCTGGTCAGCTGGTGTGGGTCACGTGTCCACCCCGTGCACGGGTGCGCGTTCATAAATATCGTCGGCAGCGCGCAGAAGCGTGAAAGCGCTCGGAGGAGTCGTCTCGGTATTCCGTCTTGTTTTGGGCGACAAAAACCTCGAAAAAAGGTTTAATTTCTTTCCGACTTCAGCTACAGTGATAGCTAAGTTTGGAAGGAGCGAATAGAGGAGTGTTCGTGCTGTTCGGAGGAATTTAGTTCTGCATATTTTGCTGGGAATTGTTCGATTGTCCGCAACCCTGACCAAGGATTATTATTATTACTGTTATTTTCTTTATTGCACAAAAACTATCAAGTGAAATCAAAATGGAAAACTCCAAAAAGGGCTGCTGTGGTAAGTGATTTTTAGTTGCAAAACAACCAATTTAAAAAAACAAGAAGAAGTAACAATATATGTATAGTGGTTTGTTTGTTTGTTTGTTTATTGTTTTGTAACAAAATAAAAGTAACATTGTTTCCTTTCAGATTCCGTGCGTAATTTTTTTACCTCTGCGAAGTTTCTCATCTATCTCGGACATGCATTATCCACCTGGGTGAGTTTACTGTAGAATTAACTGATAATAAACAAATAGATCCATATAATGCATTAATTTTATATCAATTTTTCATAGTTTTTTTTATTTATTAACAAACATTTATTGGCCCTGTAACTATTGAGTATTATTAGGAAAATAATCTGCAGTTAAAAGTTTGTTTATTTATTAAATTATTGTGTTTGAAATGATAATGCATTTTTATTTGTAGTTTTATTATTAAACACATAACCCTTTAGATAACATTGTAAAAAATTTGCCAAGCATTTTTTCCCATTGGTATTGTTATTAGTATTTAAAACAAATTTAAAAAAAAAAGTGTAAGTATAGTTTAATAACCTTTGATTGTACAGCCTAATAATAAAATCTTATTATAAGTGCTATGTTATTTAGATAAAAATTTAGGTATTTCCATGTTATTTATTATATATTAAAAAAATATTTTTTTCTAACTAAAACATAAAACATTTAGACCAAGAACACATCTCGCTGTCCCTCAGCTGTAATCTGACATCGGTGGTGTTTTTTTGCCCTGCAGGGGGATCGCATGTGGAACTTTGCCGTGGCTGTGTTTCTGGTCGAGTTGTACGGGAACAGCTTGCTCCTGACCGCCGTGTACGGCCTGGTGGTGGCAGGATCGGTGCTGCTCCTCGGAGCCATCATCGGGGACTGGGTGGACAAAAATGCTCGACTCAAAGGTAAAGGTTTCCCCCTTTTCACTGTTCCATGTGCGTGTTTATATACAGTACACACAGCACTGCTCAGGAATAATAAAGCAACTTCAGACGAAGCACAAGGACACAATGTCACTTTTATACAACAGTTCCACAAACGGCAACTAACTTATCGCAACTAGTAGAGCTGGCGACCAGCAGTGAGTGTGATTAATAGGTGTGATTAACAGTAGTGCACTTGATCAGAGGCTGGAAAGCGATTTGTAATTCAGCCTTGTATTAGGCGTTGGTTAGCTTTGTCTTTTATCCCTTTATCCCCCCATTCTGCGACCGACAGTTAATGTAATTAACGACTGTAGAACACCAGGGACCTGGAGTGATGCATATCGTTAAACGTCCATCCTTCTGTTGCATTATCGTTTACTGTCACCCCTGTGGGAATGTCCCTTGGCCAATCAGATTACTTGGTCAGAACTAACTGTTGTGTTATATACATCATGTAATATGTAACATTCAATCCAACAAAAAATACAGACTTCAAGGTGTTGATTAATATTTGTTTCCAGTGGCCCAAACGTCCTTGCTTGTCCAGAACTCTTCAGTTATTGTGTGCGGTATCCTGCTGATGCTGGTTTTCCACTTCAAAGAAGATCTCACACACCTCTACAACGGATGGCTGCTGGTGAGTGTTTGATTACTTGTGGTTTTAAAAGTTAGCAGTAAGTATAATACTTTATTATAACGTATTATAACAGGTTATGTGTTATTGAAGTACCAAGTAGCATGTCATTTTGCTCAAAGTTCAAAGTTTGTACAGGTTTTCTGTAATATTTTAGCAACAGTTTTTCAGGATTAAGTATTTTTAACTACTTTTTTAAGTAGTGTATTTTTAGATACACTTTTTAGTATTCTAGGTAGGTTTTGTAGCTACCTTGGTGTTAGGTTTTTGGGGTTAATAGTTTGTTAAAAGTTCAGTTTTATGGGTTTTAGAAGGGGTTTTTAACTATAGTTTTGGGGGGTTATTAGCTTTTTAGCTTGAATTTGAGTATGTTTATCTATAGTTATTAGCTTTTTAGCTCGGTTTTGTAGCTACAGTTTTTAGCATTTTTGTGTTTTTTGCAATAGTTTATGGGGTTAATAGCTTTTTAGTTAAATTCTTTGGGGCTTTAGTAGTTTGTAGCTACAGATTTTGAGATTTGGTTGTTTTTTAGCAATAGTTATCTTTTTAGCAGTTTTTAGCTGTATTCCTGGGATTTTAGTAATTATGTAAATTTAGAAACATAAAAAGAAAGGTTCCTTCCTTTTCAACTACGCTGGATTTAAAATAACTAAAGTCAAGTTCTTGCAGACAAGCTCATAGGTTAAAGGGCAAATAGCAGCCCTAGTTCGCCTGGCAACAGATATGGAGCACAAGGCATTCTGGGTCACTGACACCTTATCTTTATATAATGGATCTTCTTGTGCTAATTTCAGCTCGATTTTATACCCTTATATTTTGAATTTGTTCTTTATATAAAAGTATATCATTCAGTAAGTACAGTGATATTTCTGTGATTTGAACTGGGTTGAAGATAAGGTTAAAGAGGCTGTCCCACTGTGTAGTCAGCAGAACACAGTGACCTCGATGTGTGCAAACGAAGCGTTTTTTTGCAACGGTATTCGCACACGTCCCTGTTTTACACAAGTGTAACCTGACCACGTAGGGAAAAAAATTACTGACATGTCTCTGACTGTAAACTGGCTCATGAAGGTCCAATATAACGCTGATAGTGTGTGCCATTTTAGATAAATGGGGTTGTTGTTCTATTCTGTGATTGAATGTACGCATTTATCCACATTCTAACGTGTATTATTATCATTAGCTTTAGATCACACAGTTATGAAGTCTTGTAGATTTCTTATGGTGTCTATTTATGAGATACGACTGATAAAGGGCTTCATCGAATACATAACATGTAAAGAATACAACACTTACAATGAATTAGACATCTGTATTATTATTAGTAGAAGTATTAATAGTATTATAGTATTAGTATTAAGATTTAGTAGTAGTAGTAGCAGGAGTAATAACAGGATTAGTACTAGTAGTAATAATACTTATGAGAGTAGTTGTAGTAGAGGTAGTAGTAGAGTTTATAGTAACAACTGGGGTGGTGTACTGGAAATAGTGGTAGTAGTAGCAGATGTAGTGGTGGCAGTAATAATTAGTAGTAACTAGTGTTGTTATTTGTAGAATAGTAGTAGTGGTATTATTATAAGTCGTAGTGTTAGTAGTAGAAGTAATAATAGTAGTAGTGGAAGCCAGAATATCAGTTTGTTTAGCACTTGTAATAAAAGTGTCAGTGATATTACTTGTAGTAGAACAGTTAAAACTAATGGTATTAATTGCCATAAGGGTAAGAATAATACCACTAGTAGTAGTTGGAACAATAGTATTAGTATGGTTAGTACTATGAATAATAGTGTTAGGGATTTGTATTAGTCATAGTAGTAATAATAATGTTAACTATACAGTAGTAGTGGTAATAGTAGTAGTAGCAGTAGTGTTGGAAGTAGTAATAATTGTAGTGGTTGTTACAGTGTTCTCAGTACTAGTGATAATAGTGATATTAGTATAATCTATTTTATATCTTATATAATAGATGTGTGCTAGTAATAGTCGTAGCAGTTGTTGTAGCGGTAGAAGTAATGCGAGCAGTAGTGTTAATACTAGCAATAGTAATTTGTAGTGGTAGTTGTAGATGTGGTAGTTCTGGCAGTAATATTAGTCTGCTGTATTTGTAGTAATAGTAGAATGAGTAGTAATTGTATTAGTAGTACTATAGTCCTGAGGCCTGCAACTGTGTAGTACTGTTAGTGGTAGAAGGAGTGTTAGTAGTTTAATAGTAATATTACTAAAAAGAAATCATAGTACTAGTGGTAATAGTATTAGGATGATTTATTAGAGTAATAATAGTAGTAGAATAGTAGAAATATTGTAATCTTAAGTTGTAGGGTTAGTTATAGCATTTATTTTTGAGAGCAACAGTCAGTGCGGACTGATGTATCACCAGGTTGTTGTTGTTGTTTTACAGACGTTTTGCTACATTATGGTTATCAGCATCGCCAACATTGCGAACCTGGCCAGCACTGCCATGTCCATCACCATTCAGAGGGACTGGGTTGTGGTGGTGGCTGGAGAGGACCGCAGCGCCCTGGCAGGTCAGAAGTCATTTTCTTTCTACACACTGTTATTAATGCTCAAAAACACTATGTTTTAGTATTGTAGTGTCATTTGAATGAAAACAGCTGTGTTGTATCTCTTTATATTTACATTTTAATGATGTGAAACATCCGGAAAAGAAGCTTGTACTTCTTATCACTTTTGTTATAGCAGTTATAAAAAGCCGTTTCATCATTTGACCTCTTTGTAATAAGACAAAAAAAAAACCCATGGTGTCATATTACCGAGAAGAAACCATATTTTTTATAATAAACCAATGCAAAACAGAGTAACTGACTTTAAACACCTAAATCCAGAAGGTCATTTCCTCACCATGATCATCATCTGCAACAATTTTGGCTTCATAAAAACTCAAGATAATTACATTTCCAAGTTAATTTGTAGTTTGTTAATCACTTTATTTGGGAGCTATAAACTCACTGTAGGAGAAAACCTGCCGCCGCTGGAGTTTATGGTAGCTTCCAGTGCGGTCACATAGACTGTGGATTAAAGAACAGGAAACGCTGAAGTCATGATCGTATTCAGAAATTTCATCCACCAGAGGAAATAAGGATTATAAAAAGTTATTATAAGATCATTTGTTGTTTGGGTTTATTGTATTTGAAGTGTTTTTCTGGTTAATGATTTTCCGAGAACAGCATGACATTAGGTTTAATTCTCATGCAACACAAAGTTCACCTTATCTGTCACAGGCGAAGAACATAAACCTAATCTTGTTAAGTTTACATTGGGGGAAAAAAACAAAAAAATTAAAATAAAAAATACATTTTCAACAGATTTTCTCTGCTTGCTTCTTTAAAGTATGAGTGAGAGTTTTTATCATTTGTTTGTTTGTTTGTTTGTTCTGTTTCAGACATGAACGCCACAGTGAGAATCATCGACCAGCTGACTAACATCCTGGCCCCGATGCTGGTGGGACAGATCATGGCGTTCGGTTCCCATTTCATGGGCTGTGGTTTCATCTCGGGCTGGAACCTCTGCTCCATGTGTCTGGAGTACTTCCTTCTGTGGAAGGTGTACCAGAAAACGCCAGCGCTGGCCATCAAGGCAGGACAGAAGGACGTTGGAAACCAAGAGATGCAGCAGCTGAATATTCAGAAAGGTAAGATTTTAAAGAAAGGCACAATTTTCCACAGTTTGCATTTTCTCCCAGTGCTTGGTGGGTTTCCTCTGGGTTCTTCGGTTTCCTCCCAGGTCCCAAAGACTTGCAGATTAGCTAGTGTGTGAATGAGTGTGTGAGTGTTGACCGGAGGTCCTACCACGCTTGTAAAAATGTGAATAAATCACCAATCAATCAGTCACCATTGGCCGCCACGTTTTCTAGTTGGACTACAGAGGTTCATCGATGGACGGATGGATAGAGAAGCCGTTTTGCTTATATACTCTATGACTTTGTCTCTAGATATACGCTTTCTCTTGTGACTTTCTTTCAGAACTGCAGAATGGTGAAGGCCTGGCTGAAGGTTCACAGTTGATGAATGAGGGGTCCGTGGTGAAGTCAGATGAAGAGGAGAAGCAGAGATGCTGCTACCAGATGTCTGAACCCATGCGCACTTTCCGTGACGGCTGGGTCGCCTACTACAACCAGTCCATCTTCTTCGCCGGGATGTCGCTAGCCTTCCTGTACATGACCGTCCTAGGCTTCGACTGCATCACCACGGGTTACGCCTACACACAGGGCCTGAACGGCTCCATCCTCAGCATGCTCATGGGAGCCTCGGCCGTGTCCGGGATCTGCGGCACCGTGGCCTTCACGTGGGTGCGCAGGAAGTGCGGCCTCATCCGCACCGGGTTCCTCGCCGGTATGGTTCAGCTGTCCTGCCTCATGCTCTGCGTCGTGTCTGTCTTTGTCCCGGGAAGCCCCTTCGACCTGAGCGTCTCGCCCTTCGAGAGCATGATAAGCCATCTGCTAGGGAACACGCCGCTGCCCGACGCTCCCACCATGGCAAGCTTGATCACCACCGAGTCCCCAGTCAACATCACCACAATGCAGGCGGAGGAAGTCCCGCAAATCAATTCATATCTGTCCGTCAGTCTTCTCTTTGCTGGAGTTATTGCTGCTAGAGTGGGTATGTAGACTTTAATTTTTAATAAAATTTATTTAATTTAGCAAAAAAAAAAAATACATAAGGCGCATACGGTGCAGAAGGTTGGATAAGATGAAGATAAACTATACCAAGACTGTGAGTTGAGTTTGTTGTTAAATAAATGCTCAACTCATTTTATAATTCAGTCTAAAGAAGGAAGAAAAAATTATATATATATATATTTCTTTTTATTCTAAGTGCATTTCTTTTCTTTATAGATTTATTTTATCAAAGTAGTCAATATCACTATGAATGATGTTCATCTCCTGTCCCTGGAGACATTGATTTTAAACGAGTTAAATTGGACAAAAAACACAAAGTGACATTAAAAGGACTTTAACAAAATATTTTAAAAAAAATAATAAATTCCACAAAAATTTTGTTGTATTAAAAAAATGGGGGATATAAACTTTTGCACTAAGTTCCTCATATGTTATCTTATGCGATGTAAGATGTACAGAATGTGGGTGCTTTGAAAATCTTTATTATTTTTGTTAGTTTATTAAAAAAAATAAAAAAGTAGAGTACATTTTTCCATCGTTTAAGAACACAGTAATTCTTAGACAAAAAAAAGGTCAAATCTAATCTGTCCTGAAAATTTTGGAAAAGTCACAGCTTTACCTCTGAGTGTTTCAAAGTGCCGACACTGGAGACTCCTTCCAAAACCCTTCATCATATCAACATATGTTGTGGATTGTTTATTGTATTCATCCTTGTGATTGAGTTTTAGTTTAAAAATTATCACGTATTTCATTAATATCTGGCCCAAAGGTGCGTCACATGAATGAACGCCATGCTTCATGTACAGCAGTTATCTTAATTACTGGGTTATTGGAAAAAACAGCAATCGGTAGTCAACTGTCAGTGTAACACAACAACTGTAAAAGTCAACCTTTGAGGCCAATCATCATTCATGTTTATGTGGCAGTAAAACAATCCAAAGAGCTGTGTGACACCGGTTATTTCCGACGCTCTCTTTCAGGTCTCTGGTCTTTCGACTTGACCGTGACCCAGCTCATCCAGGAGAACGTCGCCGAGGCAGAGCGAGGGGTCATCAACGGCGTCCAGAACTCCATGAACTACCTCTTGGACCTGCTGCACTTCATCATGGTCATCCTGGCGCCCAACCCCGAAGCTTTCGGCCTGCTCGTGATCATCTCCGTGTCCTTCGTCGCCATGGGACACATGATGTACTTCAGGTTCGCTTTCAAGAGCCTCGGGAACCGGCTGTTCCTGTGCTGTTCACCCGAGCAAAAAACGGAAGCGTACCCTCCGTCACTTCCGTCCGTGTAGACCACCGAGAGGGAGCGTGACGACCTGTATTACTCTGAAACACCGTGCAAGGGACTCGATTATACTAACCACTCTTGCATAAGCCAGTGTATCTACTCTTATTTAGCACTGTTCACCTCTACGCAAAGGAAGAAAAAGAAAAACGCCATCACTAGTTTTCATTTTTATTGTGTCATGTGACTTGTATTTATTCAGCTTAACTACTAGTGCATGCTTTATCAGTAGAGTTTTAGCAGTGTATTGTTACTTGATGTTTTTTGTTTTGTTTTTTTTGTCCCAGGGGTAAAATGTCGCATTCAGGAATACGTACGATCCGCAATTTGATATTGTATCTGATCTGTAGTGGTGCTAACGTGTTACTGCAAAAGCTATGCACTCACTCAAATGTATATTTTAAATCCAAAGATAATTTAAAAAACGCTTTAGGGTGAGAGAGCGAGGGAAAACACACATCTGCCTTGATTTATACATTCCAGCTATAAATAGGTGACTATAATAATAATACTAATAATAAAACAATACAGTATAGTCTGAGAATAAATAGCCATTTTTACTTTCTAACCAATCGCATGACAACATAACTTCAAAAGGTTTTTTGTTTTTATTCTTTTGATCTTTCATTTTACTTTTCACTCAGATAAAAAAAAAAATCTGCAGTGCATTAACCTGTGATACATTATAGTATATATTTTAAAATAGTTATTTCTATTTTATTATAACCTGTTGCACATTTTAATTCTTTTTTTTATTTTATTATTATTATTATTATTATTATTTGGACCATTTCGTTAACCTGCACAAATGAACAAAATTACATACTTTTTTCCCCTTTTTTTTTTCCTTCCACAAATATTTCAAACACAAGCACTTTAAGTGGTTAAGAATTACGCGCATCAATGCACATTCAGGTCTGTTTAACATTTTGCACGATTTCCCGTCAGAGCAGAGGACCAGCTGCCCAAATCCTGTTTTAATAATCCTTTACAAGGAGGGGAAAAAAAAGAACTTTATATTTCGCTTGTTCAGGAGAAATTTAAAGTAATAAAAATAATCACGTTCTGTCTAGAATTCATTGGGTTTTCTCAAACACAAAGTGAACACTGTGCATTGGTTTAGGCTGGAGAGATGAGCTGAACAACCTGCCAAACCAGAAAGTGCAGATGGCAGAAATGCGTTTCTGCAGGATATTTTCTTTGTGAGTGTGTGTGTGTGTGTAATAACGAAGGTTAGCGAGGAGAACAAGTCTGCTGTAGAGGATGCCTGAAGGCAGGGAGGGCGTTCTTCAGCCGAGTGCTGAGTCAGCGTTGAAGCAAATGAAGGGCAGCTGTACTCTGTGTGTAGACGCAGGTGTTTTAACCCAATGCAAATCGACCCCAGGACGCGAGCACATATCCAGCAACAGGACACTTAAAGATTGAGATTGTTCTTTCAGGACTCAAACATTGACTTTTTACTATTTTGCCGAATGTTTGTGATGAAATATGATGTTTCTGTCTTTGATATGACGTTTTTGTACATCTGTAAAGTTTTTGTTTTTACATATACATATACAAACATACATATAATACATATGTATATACATATCTATATCTGTATATTCTAATGTTATGTACTAGTGAAGAGTTGATCGTTCCTGCTCCTGCTGATTGTTTATAATGTTATAGTGTTATAATGAAACATCAGTGTAAAGTGCTGTACGACACACAGAATCGAAGGTGATGGAGGAACAGCAAACAGCTCAGGTGTTGTGTGTTTCACATGCTTGCTTTAAAAAAATTTAATAAAGATGTTTTTATCCATTCACGGCCATGGCGTGATTTCTCTAAGCACCAGGAAACTAAAAAGCTGATCTGATGAAAGTTTAGCCCTGGCTGGGGTCCACCACCCGTGTTGAAGTGTCACGTGCCTGCTCTCGTTCGGAGCGGCCTCTCTCTCTCTCTCGCTGTGAAAAAAGACACAGATCAGCTCGATGCTAAAAAGTGCCAAAATTTTGCTGAATGTTTTACTTTGTTCTTTCGCAACCCATGTTTAATTTTCATGTCTAATAATAAAAATAAAAAATAAAAAATATATATACACACTGCCTGGCCATAAAAGAGTCACGTACCCAAAGATCTACTTCCAGAATCTTTAGCTTTGATGTGGTGGCCAGTTCATGTGTGAAAATGATTCCTCATTTTTCCTCCCACTCTTCCACGATCTGAGTTCTGGAATATGTTCGTGCCATCAGTGAAGTTAAACTCCACAGATGTGATAACCTGGTGATTCAGTACATTCAGGTCGTCAGCTGACTTCATTTTATTGCCCCATAATGTTGTTGAGTCTCGGCCTGAGTAACTGAAGCAACTCCAGATCATAACCCCGCCTCCAGAGGCTGGTACAGTGCATCACTTCATGCGCTTTCCTTCTCACCCTGACATCACTCTGGAATAGGCTCAGTCTGGACACATCAGATCACATGACCTTTTCCCATAGCGCCAAAGTCCAATCTTTATGCTCCCTAGCAAACTGAAGCCATTTTTTCTGATGAGTCTGACCAACAAGTGGTTTTCTAATGGACACACAGCTGTTTAGTCCTAATTTGTTGATTTCTTATTACATTGTGTGTATGGAAATGCTTTTAGTTTCACTATTAAACAAATCTATGGTTTTTCCTGTGGATTTTTGGATACATATCTGCCTGTACTTCTCTCAGCATTTAGGACACCATTATTCCTGACCAAATCTCCAACACTATTTGCAGAAATGCAGCCCTAATGCAGGAAGGAACCTTCACCATGCTTTCCTGCTGCGGCCAGACACTCATTATTCTATCGCTCTCCAGCCGTTCGGCAAACACCCTGCCTGCCTGCCCGCTGCTACAGCCAAATACACCAAATTTTCTGCACCCCAGTTCCCATGTTTATGTGCATCTAGCTGTGTCACTTAGCCCTGTTTCCACGTTGGTCCATGAAGTGGTCCACTTTTAAACACTTAGACCTCTCTGGACAGTAGATGGGTGTGCCTGGGTCCCAATGTTTTCCATCAGTTCTTCGCTGATGGCAGTGCTGGACCTCTTCCGATGTCAAAGGAATGTAAGCATGACGTGTCTTTCATCTGCTGCACTAAGTTTCCTTGGGCGACCACTTCATCTACAGTCCTCAACAGTGCTTGTTCCTTTGTGCTTCAGTCTGCTTTGGAACCTTGCTGATGTAGTAGAACTGCACTACCCTCAGTCTTGCCATGACGTATGACCTGTGAAACGAAAGTGTCCTCCACAACCTCACCTTAGTAGCAGACTTTGCCGGTTTCTCAACCAGGTTTAAGCCTCCGACACAGCTGTATCTGTTTCAGTTAATGACTGTATTTCAACCTACAGAACGTATACCATTGATGATCATCAGCACATGCTTGGTATAATTGGTTAATTATACTAATTGGTTAATTATACTAATTGGTTAATTATACAAGTCTAATAATTACAATACATTTAAATGTGATGTATATACACACACTGCCTCCCTTCAGACAGAAATCGCAAACCAACCATATCACCATATCTCAGACAACATCTAGAAATCTGACAAAGTCTATATTTTAGGTCTTGTTCCATCTACAAACAGGAGTCGTTGGGGAAATGCTGGCGCGAGACCGACGTGCTGAATCCGAGTGTTTCAAGGTCCACTCACATTTACTTAATCTCGAGATAAACATGAGGAAAAGATAAGATAAAGACACTAATTGTCTTTCTCTCAAAGACGTGACCTAAAGAAAGTGATAATTATGGCCTGTTCAGCCATAAAACGGGATTTATTATATTAAATAAAATGCTGCGACGTCAGAAAGTGAAATGTGTTTTTTTTTTATTTAAATGAATAGCCTTCTTTATTGTGAATGCAAAGCCATGACCTGTGATTGGATTTCTTGGATTTTATTTTTTTGTAGTGTCATTTTGGCTCAGAGTCGACTCTTCTGGTTTCCTAAAAACTGAACTCACTAGATTTGAATTCCACTGTGATGTGATCCATGCAGAGCATAGCGCTTAAAGAAACTGTTGCGAACATTGGGGTGCGAGACCCCACACCCCCCTGAGACCCTGTAGAGCCAAGCTCAGGGCAGTGTTAATGGTCTGAGTTACTGATCGGAAGGTCGGCGGTTCAAGCCTCAGCTCAGCCATTGTTGGGCCCTTGACCGAGGCCCCTAACCCTGTCTGCTCCGGGGGCGCTGTATCATGGCTGACCCTGTGCTCTGACCCATATGTGAAGAAAGAATTTCACTGTGCTGTGACGTTTATGTGACAAAATAATGGCTTGACTTTCATGGCATTACCAACAACAACAAATACTAAAAAGGTAAAACATCTGCATTGGCTCAAAGAGTCGACTTGTTCACGAACAGCACATACACATCAGCCAGTGACCTAAATTCCACTGTTCTTGAACAAAGTTCACAGTTGGCTCAAGATGCACTCCATGAACTCCTCAAGTGGCAAAAAACATGAAAAGCTTCACACAGCAGTGACACCGTCTCAGTTTATGTAATGTGATGTTTGAGTCCCAGCTGTGTCTTTTAACCAGAATGACCTAGTCTTTAAGAAAAAAAATGACAAATTACAGTAGTGGTCGACATGGCAACAGCACCAGATGTGCAATTTGCACAAAAAAAAAAAAAAACACGACTGCAGCAGATGCATGCTTTCTGTATGTCAGTATGTATTTTTGGAGGAAGTTATTAGCTCGTACTCTATTGAACACCAATTTTATCATATTCACTGCATGGCTAAATATCACAAAGTCATTTTAAATTAAAACTAAAGATTGATTATATTATTTCTTACATGGGTAGAAACAGTGAGTACCTCTACATACATACACAGACCCGAGGAGGGAATCAAACCCTGTGTTACTTTACAGACACATCACACTTTACTCAACATTTATTCATGTCTTTGGACTGTTGGAGGAAACTGGAGTATCCAGAGGAAACCCACCAGGCATGGGGAGAACATGCAAGCTTCACGCACACAGACCCACTGCGGGAATCGAACCTTCAACCCTGGAGATGCAATCACATTGTTTAATATTTGTTTTCTATTTCTGTCTTCTTTTAAATAATTTTCTACTTTTACACACCATTACACATCCATCCATCCATCCATATAACTATTTATTGCAAATGTTTTTTTTAATAGATGTAGGCGACATCATTTTTTGGAAAGATGATCTAGGGCCAGGGGTAGCTCAGTGGTTAAGGCATTGGACTACGGTTCAGAAGATCCCTGGTTCAAACCCCACAACCACCAAGTTGCCACTGTTGGGCCCTTGAGCAAGGCCCTTAACCCTCAACTGTTCAGATGTATAATGAGATAAAAATGTAAGTCGCTCTGGATAAGAGCGTCTGCCAAATGCCTAAATGTAATAAAGATGCTACTGTAGAGACTTAGACTTTGCAATACAATCAACATATTAAGTGTCCCATCAGGGAAAAGTCCAGTCTATAATACTGCTACTGGTTTTAAGGTCGCTGCCCGCTCTGTCGCCCCAGCTTACAGTCAGTCTGATTATCATCTACTGGCCTACTGTCTTCCTCCCAAGTACAAGCAGAAATCTGCTAGGCGTGGTGTCACCACCCTGATGAGATAAGACCATGGAGGCTAAATGAAATTATAGGACAGCTTTGATGCATGTGGGAAACTACAGTCGATGATGTACAGTAGATGAGCCCTCTGCCCCTGACAACTTTTTGGAGCAACAAACTCACCCTGAGCAGAACGTGTAAAAGTGACAAACCATGAATTACCTAAAAACCCAGACCGGTAAGGCAGGAAAAGGAAGTAGCGACATGGCCTATTACAACATGGCCAGAAATACACAAAGGAAATCAGAGTAGCCAAAAACAACACTAAAGCACGTCTCCAGCCTGGCATCTGTGCGGCCTCCAAGTCCTCACCGTCTAGAAGAAAGCATTCGTTCAACTATGCAAACGTGTGTCTGGAAGGGTCTTCCTGCTTCCCAATATCCTCTAATGATCCATGAAGATTGTGTATGTCTAATCTTTAAGACTTGACAAGGTCTTATCCTCCTGTCTGAAAGTCAAATGCAGATCAACAAGCCTCAGCCTACAGTCCGATTTTCAATCGATTACTGGAGCTGTGTGTGTAGGAATAGGACCTTTGCTCTGCTATCTGTAACGGAAGCAGTCGGTGAAACCTGTTGAAATCACCCAAAGGTGCATGCTGACCACTGATCTTCTCTGTCTACACCAGTGATCTTCTGCAGAGCTCTCTGTATAGATCCTGAAATTTGCAGATGGCCTCGTGAGCATCAGCCTTATTCATGATGAGACAACGAGGTCAGAGACAAACAGGAAGTTTATCAGCTTATCTGTAACAACAGTCCGCATAAGAATTCTCCATTCTCAACGCCAATGTGAGTCACAGAATCCTGATGTTTTCTCTAAAGCAATATTTGGCAAGACGTAAAATGAGACTAATGAAATCATAATCAATCATAAAGGCGACACAACAGGAGATAAACAGTACCAAAGGACAATACTGTAGATTTCTAAACTATGATTAGGATACGAAGGTCAGCTGTTCTGGAAAGAACAGTATTGTGCATTTGAAAAACCCATCAAGCACCATGATGTAAACTGGCTCTCATGAAGACCTTCCCAGGAAAGCCAGACCAAAACTGCAGCAGATGAGAAGTTCATTTAGAGTCACCAGCCTCAGAAATCACCAATTAACATCCAGCAACTCAGATTAGAGCCGTTATGAAGCTTTACAGAGCAGAAGTAGCAGATATACATCTCAATATCAACTGTTCAAAGGAGATTATTGTGTATTTTGGATAAACGCCTTCTGTATTGTTTTACAGTGAAGAAAGAAATAAAAATCAGGAAAGACCATGGAGTTGAAAGATGTGTCCAAACCTTTGACTGGTAGTGTACAACCTGCATATAAGGACCTGCTGTGCCAATTCTGCAAAGCTCTCATCAAGTCCACCCAAATCATATCTATAATTGTCTGGTTTGTCTCTGGTACGGCCAAAAAAAATATTCAGGACAAAACAATTGATCGTCAACACCCACCTGTCCTTCTTCAGGAGGCTGTACTTGTCCTGAGTGAAGACATGGGCAGTTTTGGAAAAAAAAAAAAAAATGCTTGCAGAGAATTCCTCAACTCTAGAAATAGCCTGCTCAAGCTTGTCCACTTTGGTATGTGCAGAAGAACACCAGCCATCACTCACTGGAACACTCGCCCGAGTCATGGGCCTTAATGTTCTCTTCATTCTTACTCATCCTGCTTCGTGCAAGCGTTGATCTCGATGAAATACTTACAGCACTACTGAACCACTATTACTGATTATCAACTGTATTTCACACCTTAGCTTTGATCTACGTTTACCACAACTAGTGTGATGTGAACAACGTATCAGAAATATTGCACAAACCAAAGTGATGCGGTGCGGGCTGCGCACGTTTATACACACCGGCCGAGCATCAGAATGATGACGAAAGGTGATTTTGAAGGTGGCATGGTTGTTGGTGCCAGACTGGCTGGTCTGACTATTTCTAAAACTGCTGATCTACTGGGATTTTCACCCACAACCTAGTCTAGTGTTTACAGCAACCAGCAAATCTGCAGCAACTGTGCGTTTCCATCATGTCAGTATGGACCAAAATCTCTAAGGAATGATTCTAACACCTTGTTGAATCTGTGCAATAAAAATTCATGAATCCAATTCAGCACTAAGAAGGTTTACCTAATGGAGCGGCTGGTGAGTGTAGATCACTCACTGAGTGGATAGATAGTGAGTGTGCGAACTGAGTGAGTTTCATAAATAGATTAGCCTTAGGTAAAGGAGCAGATCTGGGGGACTCATGGACGTAGAGTATTACAGTGAACTGGTATGTTTAGA
>JAQQZT010000036.1:29622799-29642901 GCA_030068275.1 Clarias platycephalus | reverse complement strand
ACAATGTAGAAAGAAATACAAATCAGGAACCATCATGGAGTTAGAAAGTGTTCTAAAACTTTTGAACGGTAGTGTGTGTATATATATATATATGTATATGTCTTACCCTGTGCTGTAAATTCCCCAGTGTTGACTGAATACTTTCACAACTTTCCAACTGCACTCATGTAAACACAAATCAACACTTGGGAATTTTCTGTATGTGTATATATTGTGAGATTTGTCTTTCAGATAAATTCAGGGCTGAGTCAAATCAAATAATCAGATTCATATTTGATCTGGAATAAAAATATTTTAAAAATACCATTTGGAAATATACACAGCTATGATATAACACATTTAATTTTGCATTTATAACGCAAAACAGTTTACATCAATATATTTGTTTGTAGCCTGTACAGTTCTCAAAGAATATTTGATCTATTATTTGTTTTTCTGTTTTTTTATTTTTTGTTTTTTATAAACATATATAAAGCCCAGGATTGTGCAGTATAGAGTGACATATCCTTTGTTTTTTTCAACACATCTTAGGCAATATGATAAACTGAATATTATTTTATTTTATCCAACCATAAAACATGACAGAGCTTTTATTGTTGTTTTGGGGTGTTTCTAAGACCAAAATAATAATAATATGTTCATTTTGTTTTGAGTTCTACATTTATGCAACGTCATTCCAATATTCCGATAGTGGTAAAATTGTACCTTTATAAAAGTAATGATAACTTTTGCTCTACCTGACATATCTGAAAAACCCAAATACACAGTGTAAAGTCTGAAGCCTCCCTGTTACAAACTACCAGCAAGACCTCAATATACGCGAATAAAGTGTGTATATATTTAAATATATATAATAAATAAAGATTTGTCTTTCGGATGAATTCAGGACCGAGTCTGATTTAATAATCAGAATAATGTTAGTTTGCTTTGATCTGGTATGTCAGGGAAAAATCTGCAGATTAGACATTTCACTGGAAGTGGTTTGAATAAGATAATATGAGATAAACATTCATTGGTAATTGAGTTTACAGAAGTTTTACATCAGCTTACTTTTGTAAGATTAGGATAGTAATGAATACAATTAAAGATAAATGAACAGAAATTGTTAACAGAAAGGCTAACAGTACGAACGGAAAATGTGCACCAAAACAAAAAGAAAGTAGTGGTGCCTTATAATCGGAGGATTATCCGTGTACAAAGGTGCACAAGTGACAGCATGACATTTAACAGGAAGGACTATTACATGAGCTCTTTTGTTCACGTTGCTCATGAACAAAAGTGCGAGCCTGCTATCCTGTATTGTCTATTCATTTAACAAAAACCACAACAAACCCAAGGTACCCAAATTCAGTGAATATTAGCTATAAGCATCATTTAACAAAGAAAATGGCACAAATCACGAACGAAACATAAATCTCAAATACAGAAAAGATTTTCATTTTAAATGACTGGCTGATCCATTTGAACACTTTGTGTCTTGCTGTTACAGGAAATTAATCAGTGATGGTGATAATGATGAGACAAATTTCCATTTAGCCCCCCTGTAGTTAAGTACTTTCCTATAGCAGCATGCCCTGTACTATTTTATTCCTCTAACACCACAGCAACCTGTCAAACATTACAATTACATCACCATCTGATCAATCAGAAGGCAGAATGCAACAGGCATGTGGAGCACAAGTACCTGAGCTTTTCAGTTCTACCTGTTTTTGTAGAGTGGTTTGGCCTTTGTGGTTGTTTCCCCTCGAAATCAAGTCTGTTTACACAGAGAGTTTGGTCGAGTGTGAAAGCAGAAATGTGATAGGTTAAACAAGTTCACAATGGCATGGAAAGGCGTGCTGTGGTTTTAGATGAAATAGAACACTATCTAGATCTTAAGAGGGAAGAAACAAATAAAGCCCAAGTGACTAGAATTTAAAAACAAAAATTGTACATAAATCATTTGTACAAACAAAAACTTTTTATTATTTGTAAAAACAAACTTGATGATGAAGTCCTGTCTGACCCAAACTCAACAAAAAGCAAGTTTTCTGAAAATGTATGAAAAAAAAATGTCATTAATTTCTACTCATACGCAGCTCATATAGACTGACAATAGCAATGTTTATGCTTATATTTGAGCCCCTCCCTCATTTCTTTATTAGAAATTAAATTAAACAGGAATGAATGTTTTACTGCAGCAGGGTGCAGTGCAGGGTGCAACCTAAAAAAGGTTGTTTCTGTAACAGCCTCAGCAGCGACCTCATTTCCCCTCTCGTCTGTTTCAACCACTCGGCATTCAGCATCAGCAGTACACTAATCACCGGCCTCATCATCTCTCATCATCTGCACGCTAAGTTAGATGTTTTTATACTTGATTGATTTATAGGTCACTGTGAGGCGCAGCAAACAAAAAACATTCCTCTAAAACAGCTGAGGTACGGGACTGGCCTGAAAACAACGAGAGAACTATTCCTCAAGACTACATAAAAAAGTCTGGCTCTTGGGTAGCAAAATATAAAGAAATAAATGGTTTTCACAGTACTGTATATACAGCGCCTTCCACATTTTGTTATCACACAACCACAAACGTGAATATATTTTATGAGGATTGCATGGATCAATACATTTACGCTTGTTATTGTAACTTGATATTGTAACAAAAACGTGGAAAACTTCCAGGGGTATAAATACTTTTGCAAGGCATTGTATATTTCTACTTATACTAAGCATCTTTCTGTATGTTTTTGTTTTAAGGGAAACAGCAATGAATCATGAGGCCATGGCCATGGTGCTCTTCAACAATTTCCTGATCCAGCTGGAGAGTCACTGCCAACAGGAACCGAACTTCCTGCACAGACACAACCTGAAGAGGATATTCCAGCAGATACAGGTACGAGAGATCGGCAAGGAGCACCTGAGCTCGGTGGCAAAATATGTCAAACCTTCAACATTGTTATTATCCTTCATAGTAGTGTAGACATCCTTGAGTTCACATTCAAAAAGAGTGTTTTGGGTAGCAGTTTGGGATAATAAGGACTGGATCAAATGTTCTTAAGAAAGATTTAAAGTTCCTTGAATGAAAGAATAAAACATGGATTTGTACTTAAAGCCAAACATTCAATAAATATCTCTACAGGGCAAATTAATTGTGTTAAAACCTGTTTAAGGTAAAAGAAAAGATCATAGAGACTGGGATTTTCAATAGCTTCTAAACCAGCAATAAAAAAACATCAAGGATAGAAAATAAGAACTAAATCCAGTACACACTTTAGTAAAGACAGCATGCTTATGTTTATAAGAATAGCCTGAATGAGGAATCATCTGCCACGCTTGTGTTAATTCATAACTGCATTCCTACAGCTTAAGGTAAGTAAAATCTCTGTTCTTGTTTTTTTTACTTTATGGATTTCTAGTATGAAACATGCTTAAACCTCTCCCCGAGTGGCGCATTCGAATCCCGGGTGATACCGTAGCGTCTCGTACCAGTAGGCCTAGAGAAAGCTGGTTGGTCGAGATCTCTCAGAGGGGAGGGATGGAGGCACCTAACACTCCCACTCTTCTGTGAGCTCACGCAATCCTTCAAAGAAGAAAAACAAAAACAACAAAAAAAGAAAGAAACATGCTTAAACCAAGCATTTTTCATAAGTACAACAAAGACGTATTGCAACAGAGTGAGCATGGCGTTAGCTAGCTGGTTAGCCTGGCTATGCTAGGTAGCTGACCTTTTAAAACTCTAGCAAATTTCCACATCCAGGCTTCGTTTTTCTTTGGCCCATGATTAAAATAGTTGAAATTATTATCAGACTTAGCAAAAACATGCTAATGTTTTCCAAATTCTGTCACCTACTAGCAGTTTATTGGTTAATAAAGTATTAAGCATTTCTTGTGATGTAATTGAATAATGTTTCACTCCTGCTCGCACGCAAATGGCACCAAACCACTTTATTTCCCTAAAGTTCCGCATGATCAGGTTTAATCAGGCTGATCAAGACATTCATGATCTGAAACTATGTTGACTTGAGGAAGTCATCAGACCATGGCTGAGATATGATACACCCGAAGCACTTATCTGCTCTTCGAGGTTTAGGTTTCCCTGCTTCTGCTAGCTAAAGATCTGTCTGTTATCGGTCTTATTTCAAATAGTTTTGTCAGAGTAAGCATGGGCATGCGTTATCGCTTAGCAACCTTTCCTACGCTATTTACCGCTCTATTGAGTGTACAGATTTTAGCGTTAATACTACATCAATGATGTAAAAAAAGTATTAATGTCACTTTTCTGATTTTCATTCTAATTTATGACAGAGAAATAAGATGATATAAATTAGCCCAAGCTAAGATGTTACCGAAGGTTGATTAGAGCATCTGCACCCGGACGGTGCTATTCAGTGATTATTGTTATTATTATTATTACTATACAAGATTCTACAGTGTATTCAGTATTTATAGACAAAGTAAAAGGTTGTACAAACAAATGTCTTTTTATTTTGTGGGAAATTTCACTGCGGCTTATTTACACACATTTACAGTGGCCCAGCGTACGTACTCACACACTCGCAGCACTCTCTGTAAAGTCATTGAGGAATGTCTGCTGGAATGCAAACATCTGATTCAACTGAACAAGCAACAACATGACAACCAGGAACACATGAGTATGAATCAGTTATGGATTCATCGGTTGTAAAAGTAAATAAAGGTTTTAAATATTTCTTTAGCATAAATCTATGCTAAAGAACCATGGGAGACTTTTAAAAAAAAAAATGTTTTTACAACTGGTGGTAACTAATTACAAACCAAAAGACGGAGGTGTGAAAATGATTCAGATATTCCTGGGGGTTCCATGTAAATGAACAGTGATTCAGTGGGCGGAAATGTTGGAACGATTTCCTTTTATAATTATGACTGCAATAAACTTTAGCTGTTCATTATTTATCCAGTATGGGAAATAATCTTTTTTCAAGGTTTAATAGGTGATTTCTTTTTTAATTAATGCTAAAAACTTGCTTGAGGACAGACATATAGTCTGGATTAAAAACAGAAAACAATGCATTCAGTGCAGAGCGCTCGTCTGTGTTTACCTGGCCTTCTGTTAGCCTTTTAAAGCCACGCCCCAACACCTCTTCAGTCCACCCACAGGGCAGTCTGGTGGACCCGGGAAAGCACCCAGCACAGCCACATACTGTACTGTGAGCTAAAAACACTTTTCCAAAAACAACTAACTGACAAGAAATATGGTAAAACCGAAAATAAACTGGTACTGGCAGCGTGGTGCGAGGACACGGGACTCGGTTCGTGGCAATGACGAAGGTAGAATTGGTGACGTTTCTCCTTCCCAGGCTTTTGATAGATGGTTTTACATAAATCATTTACTTTAAGTTGTTTCTACAAAACAAGTTATGAATATCAATGTAGTTTTTCAATAAGCAACTTTGCAAACAACTTTTATAAACAACAATAACAACAATAATAACGTATTATTAATACACACATTTCATTGTTTTTATATTTAAAAACCTATATCGCAGTATGGATGCGTGCAATTATTTAATCTCTAAAAAGATGCGGGTCATACAGGTATACACATAGACTGGAATTTATACAGAGTTTGTCAATAATTTAAGTGTTTATTTGAATAAATTTTGAGTTGATACAGGTAATAAATATTGGCCAACATCGTCTTAATGAGACCATTTGTCCAGTTATTTAATGTTAGCCAGGGACAATGTGATCGTCTATAAAACGGTACATATAAGAGTTAAATATCGCAGTTCAATTCGCAATCGTAATGTGTGTCAAAGTAAAACTTGAAAAAAGAATCCAAAAAAACAGGAAAATGTGTACAAACTTAACATCACGTGACTTGCTTCCGATTTAAAAAATTCAGACGAAACTGATCAAAATCTCGTCATCTCTTCCAGCATTACTATAGTTTTGCCTAATTGGCTGGGAACAGGAGGCAGGTTTAAGGTGTAAACAAATCATTCCAGTGCTGTTGTGCTTCACTTGACTGTTTACGGCTTTATTTAAAGGGACCTTTATATAAAGACACACTGTTCTGTGGAGCATGCATTCGCACCCATGTCTCATTGTGTTACAGCTAGATTTAGACCTTCACACCACTTCCTACACGCATAGGGGGAAGGGATAGTGTATTCTATTCGCGTTTGTTGTGCTCAGTGGTATCGCAAACATCATGGGGAAGTGAGATGGCAGCATACGTGCAAACAGCCGGCCATCTGAGGTTTATACTGTCGTTGCTGTATAGAGGCGCCATAGTGTGATAACAAATAGTTAGGGATAAGACTTTAGATGTTGCGTGTTTCAGAAGCATATATCAGGACGAGATCCGTATAAGAACCAGAAGCCTTAGTTATACAGTGAAGTCTTAAAGAAACCAATTATTAACAGGACTACTCACCACTAATTAATTCTGGTTTTTTGTAAGTGCACAATTACACGATGTCCCGAAATGAGTATGAGATGACCGTGTGTGTTTATAAAGTACAGTACGTACTGTCAATCATGGAAAGAAAGTCTTGTAAATAAAGTTAAAATAAAAAATTTGAACTTCCCCAATGGTTAGAGAAACTGTAGAAACATCATACTTTTAGTAAGGATGCAGAAAGCACTTAATGAGAGTACATCTCTTATTTAAACTGACTTACCGTCTGTAGAAATCAGGGTCACCAAAGCTGTGGTTTTCACACAAAGTTTTGGAACTTTGGTTGCGGGTAAATAAAGTCTGTGGGGTATTTTTTTTTCCATGGTGGTTGTCAAGGGGGGGGGGGGGGGGGGCGGGGGGATTATAGTCTAGATTTCTTTAAATTAAACATCCAAAATTAAACCCTAATACATGTCTGTAAATGACAGGTTAGTGAAGGAGAGAGTGTTGCAAGAATCATGAGTTTTGCGTGTTCGGTGGTTAACTTTTGATTTCTGCGATATTTGAGCAGTTTCTGTAATGTAGTCAATCCATCCATCCATCAATCCATCCATCCATCAATCCATCCATCCATCCATCCACCTATGAACCTCTGTAGTCCAACTAGGGGCCATTTATTCCTATTTTTTGACAACTGTGGAAGGACCTCCAGTCAACATTCACACATTATGGGCAATTTGGGCACGCCAGTTAACCTAATCTGCGTGTCTTTCAAACCAGAGTTTCTGAAGGAAACTCACCAAACACGGGGAGAACATAGAAACTCCAAGCACGCAGACCCGGCATGGGAATCGAACCCAGATTCCAGCCTCATGAAAGGCGACAGTGCTAACCGCTAAGCGCTAAGCCACCAGTCTGGCGTAACGTTGCAAACTGGACATTTCGCTGAGACCTGGCAACCGTGGATCTAATGCATAAAGTTTTGAGCTCTGCCAAGTTACAACCGTTTCCAGCAATCTAAGCTATTTTATCTTGTTTTTTAAAGGCCCCTGCTAATAAGAAACAAAAATTTAATCATTTGATAAACCTAACGAATTTCATGCAACTGTTAAACCAAAGAGTTTTGACTGGCATTAAAGGCAGTCTTCTTAATAACAGAGCAAAGCATAACGGTACTCAGATGACCTTGGTGGAGCACACCAGTGGTATGGTTGATGAGAAAGTAAGGTGGGGGAGAGACTACAAGGGAAATCCCCTAAAAACCAAGTTTAACGTCTGGAATAGATCAGCCATGCTTTTTATTATAGACCACGTGATATTTTTAAATGACGAAGATATTTTAACAACACAACCTTGTAGCTTCTACCAGCTGTAACTTGATGCTTGAGATATTTGAAGAAGATTCGTACACACAAACCGTTGAACAGCATATAGATTTTTTTTCCCCATGGCTGATTTGAACGCTGGTACTAGACAGTTATCTGAATGAAAAAGTTATAAATATGAAAAGAAGACTTTCTGGAACCTTGTTTTACAGTAAGAGTACACAGCGATGCAGGTCAGGCATCACCAGATACAAATTGTGAGATGCTATTACATTTAAAACCACCGTTTCCGACCTTCGTTGTAATTGCAGTAGAAGTGCGCCTCAGCAGAATATAAACTTTGTGGTTTCCTGCTATCATCTGGTTTTTTTAGTTGTTTTTTTTAATTTTTTTCTTTCACGCGAAAGCCTGAACACGATCATGGAGGATGTGTGTCATCTAAAGTTCTCCCTCGCCTTTACAAAAATCTGCCGGTTTTTGAGCGCTTCTGATAATTGAGGGGTTTGTTGAGGTCTTGAATTTGGTTCCTGAAAATCCCAGTAATTTTATATCTTGACAGTCGTGATATTTATCAGAAATGCCGGCGGGCGAGACATGAATCAGAGGTGGTTTTTTTTTACATGTGGGTGGATTTGGGGATTTCTCAAAACAATTGACGAAGAGTCAAATGTCAGGGGTTTTGCTCAGGAACGTTTGAATGTTTATGGTTGGACGTCGTGCTGCCATGCCAGACTAAAAAATGTAAAAAGCCAAACAGGAAAGTGTGTGTGTGTGTGTATGTTTTTATTTATTTTATGCTTTTCATACTTCTTTCCAGGTACATTTTTGAAAAAAAATAATAAATTGGTCATTTTTTCCCCTAGGCTGTCTCGACTGTGTATTCGCCTTTTTTCCACTGCATTGACTGTTAATGACTTCACAGCTTTAAACGTTATGAATCGCTGGCAGTTTGGTTTTACTTTCATTAATGGATTACCTCAGACATGCAAATCTGCATTCCTTATTGAATAGAGTTCCTGGAACTGAGCAATACCTTCCACTCTATGTTTGTAACTCATTTTGAAGGTATTTAAAACTTTAAACATTCTAAAGCACTGATGCATGAAGGACCGTTTAAAAGGGGTGGGTTCACTTTTTTTTACCCCTTAATCAACTGCATTATGGGAACTTGCTTTTGCCGCATATTACCAAGTTGTTCTCTATTTTGTACTTTGTTTAGTTAGAATATTTCCAAGCTACTTGAGATACAGGTGGTTGAATGACTCGGCTAACGGATAAATCAAATCTACGTAATCAGTTGCAGTTAAACACCATCATAATAAAAAGGAATGCGTAAGCGTACGTAATTGAACCTTTTCTGTGCAAACCATGGGTATGGTGATTTTAAAAAGCTGAACAGATACAAGGAAAAAGCTCTAAAAGTCTCATTTGTTCCTTTTTTTTTTTAAAAAGAAACCACTAATGTTTTTACTGTGTTTAACCTTGCTGTTATTCACATAATTGGTGCCAATAATTTTGGAGGTAGCTGTAAATGTCTTTCCAGCTGCTCTTATATCTATATATAAGATATATCTTATATCTTATATCTATTAGGAACATTTACAGAAGACGTCAGTAAAAAATATTTCAATAGTGTAGAGGGCCTCCGAGTGGCGCAGTGGTAAAGCGCTCGCCCTAACATCCGGAGATCGCTGGTTCGGTTCCCGGGTGATGCCGTTACCTCTCACAGCCGGAGATCTCGAGAGACCGAGCTCTCTCAGAGGGGAGGGATGAGAGGTTCTTAGTGCTCCCACATTAATGACGGCTCTACCGCCAATCAGGGGCGTCTGTGAGCTCGTGCACGCAGAGGGAGCGGATAGCGCTGTCCTCCGAGTGTGTTACGCCGCCCCTAACGGTGCGTGAGCGAGCAGTTCGAAAAAAAGAGGTCGGCTGGTGTCACGTGTTTTGGAGGCCCTCCTGGCTGAATGGTAGTAAGTAGCCTTAATGTGGGAGCCCCCCCCCACAAAACCCCCTCCCTCCGGCAGTGATGGGAGGGAATTGGACACGACTAGATTGGGGAGAAAAATCGGGGGAAATATATTTCTTTTTAAATAGTGTAGAAAACTTAAAGAATGTCCTTGGCTCGGAGCCCACTTGTAAAATTCAGCGAGTGGAACGTCTGATCCTTGAAAATCGACGTCGCCAACATGTGGAAGAGTCTCATCTATCTGTGGTATATATCATCACAACTGTATATAACACCAACTGCACATAACAAAAACTCAGCTGGGAATTATTGCCATGTCCACTGATCCGTCTTGATCTCGCTCAAAGCCATTTCCACATGTTTGTATTGTTAAAGGAGGCCAGTGTGAAGCAGGCAGTCTGATCATTGCTTTGGTGTACTTTACTTTGTAAAGCTTTTGAGAAAACTTTCTGCCTTGATGGTGTCCAAGCGCTAGTGAAACACTGGGATAAGTGCATCAGTGTATCAGGGGATTATATAGAGAAATAAAGGGAGTTTTTACTCTCATAACTGTGTTCTGTTATTCTGCACCATCAAAAGTCCCAGGTTAACTTGAACACCCATTTGGACAACTGAGTGATAATTATCCAAAACAATCGTCACTTAGTTTTCAAACTAAACTTAGTACAGTCGAAAACTGATTTTTACTTTCTTGTAGCTTTTGCATATTGACATTATTTACATTTTACTAAACAAGTTAAGGAGTTAAATGTATTTTATTATGATAAATGTATTTAACATTAACATACAAATTTCTATCATTAATTATACTATTATTTATTTTTGTTCCACTTGCGCATTTTACTTGAGTGGAAATTCTGTCCTTAATTTAAATATTACATTTTTCCCCTGGAGACGGTAAATCTAACTTTACGGTTATACGTGGGCAATTCCATCCCATGGTCAACCTTCAACCTTCAACCTTCAATATTCATAGGTGCCTTACCAAACTACAGTATACTGACAAGCTAAAAATTCCAGCCAACTACGCGTGCTTACGCTGACAAAACTTTTAACTTAAAATGCTTAGCACTAAGAAAACTAAAAAGGCACAAAATCATGAAAAGTACAAAGAAAGAGAGGGAAAAAGTTTTTTTTGTTAAATTCACTATACAAGCTTGTTCTCTGTATAGTTTTGTAGAGAAATGATTCAGACACGACACTATACATTCCATAACCTAAAAAAAGTCACATCTGTAATGCCAGTTTTTCCTAATATATCATTTATTTCAAAAACACCTTTTGTGTTCATTCAAGTCTACATAAGGACATACATTGGATGATGCATTTTTAGATCACATAATAATATTAATTAACAATTGATAATATTTTTCTGTTCTTTGTTGTAGTCCTATGCACATGAAATTATCTGATGCTAAACTTGTCCATACATTGAGGCTTTTTGTTCACAAATTCTACAAATGGCACAAAATCTTCCTAGTGAAAAAAAGCACCTGGACGTTATTGCAGGAGCTATTAATGAAATCTAAGGATCATGGACAAATTTTTAATCATAATTTTAAGCCGTGTGTTTTGT
Source organism: Clarias platycephalus (assembly GCA_030068275.1). Classification (NCBI taxonomy): domain Eukaryota; kingdom Metazoa; phylum Chordata; class Actinopteri; order Siluriformes; family Clariidae; genus Clarias; species Clarias platycephalus. Next base: position 29,631,673 of record JAQQZT010000036.1, on the reverse strand, counting down.
ATTTGTATTTCAGTTGAAATACAAAGCCAACCCTCAGAACCTGTCGGCCGTCATCTCCAACTGTCTGAGAGAGGAGAGACGCATCATATCAGCCGCCAGCATGCAGGAGCAGGTACGACTCATGGACACTCTCAGTGAGGATTAGTGCTCGTGCCTTAGTGTTCGTTTCCCCATGCTTATGATTTTCTGATTTATAAATCTTCATAAATCTACAAGAATGTATTGCCTTAAAAGGGACAGGAAAGTCTGCACCAATTTGGAAAAAGATAATGGATAATGGATGTTTAGATTATATAACAATATTATTTAACAATTATACATATAACAATATTAATCAACAATTAACAATTTTTTTCTGCACTTTGGTGTAGTCCTAGTTTAAAAGGATCATTTTTGGATTAAGTTTCATCTTTAATAAAAAATAAACTAGGTCAACAATCATTTTAGAACTAAACTTGTCCAGATTGTGACACATTGATAAATTGTTTTCCACAATACACACGCACTGATGAGATTGAGCAAAGGGGACAGGGATTTTAAAATGTTTCTGCCAAGTAATACTAAACTGCAGCACAAATTTTTATTTTTTTACATTTGGGATTTGGTCTGGTGAAAAACTAATTTAACAAACTAACAAAAACATCACTGTATATAATGTCAGTGTAATTTCTTGTAGAGATGATAAAATTATAATACAGTGGAACCTCGGATTACGAGCATAATTCGTTCCGAAAGCGTGCCCCAAACACTCGTAAACCAAATTGCATTTTCCCATAAGAAACAATGGAAACTCAAATTATTCGTTCCACAGCCCAAAAAAATAAATACATAAAAATAATGAATACAAAATATAAAGTAAAAATAAAACAAATTAACCTGCACTTTACCTTTAAAAAAGTAAAAATAAATCCCGACAGATAAGTGTTTCCATTTATGCACGCAGGCGCTGTGTGTGTAATGTGTGTCCCCAGCAGGGGAGACGATTACCCACAATTCCGCAGCACAAGAGAGAGAAAAGCAATGCTCGTTTTTCAAGTCAAAATTTTATAAAAAATCTTTGCTCGTCTTGCGGAACACTCGCAAACCGCGTTACTCGTAATCCGAGGTTCCACTGTATTTTTTTTAAGACCCCAGAGTGTAGCACAGAACAGTAAATCTCTTTAGACTTCCCTCTATGGTTAACACATGACATCACCTGTCCGTCATGCTATCGGCAGGGTCCGTTGGAGAAATCAATGCAAAATTCAGCAGCTTTGGAGAAGCAGAAGAACCTGGACAACAAAGTGGCAGTGATCCGCAGCAGTGTGCAGGTGAGCCCGACGCAACATCATGTTACTTACTAAAGAAAAAGAATTAGAGGGAGCTTACACATTGCAGGTGCTTGGTAAATTAAATTAAAACAAATATGTAGGTCAACATGTTTCATGGGCTTTCCACGATCCTTAGTGTAACTACAGTATCAGTATATACAGGTAAAATTAATGGCTTTTTTTTTTATGTAGAGTACTGGGATGTACAGGTATATGAAACATCATATGATTCATAATATCCATAATTAGATTCTCATAACATAATTAAGCGATATCACACAAGAGGCAGTGCTGTTAGTAATGAATATCAGCACAGCTGTTATGCAGCCGTAGGCACGAGGGCGAAGCCCGGACGAGGGTTGTGATATTTGGCTCAGATTACTTTCATTGTTCCGTGACTTCACGATCTTTCACGGTCGGTGAACAAAACAGGATCATGATTCACAACCAAGACATGGGGTAATGTACTTATATACGCCACAATTTGGATTTAAGACCGGCTGGAAAAGGCCCAAACTATTCCTTTGTGTTTATGTGTTGTATTGCGTGATTCTTCTTTTCTGTTTATTTTAAAATACATTTTTATATGTCTACATATGTGATTTATTATTTATTTCTTTATTGTTAAATAAAAAAATTAACAATGCATTTTCATTTGAATTCTTTTTTATTTATACTGTGCAAAAACAACGCATATAAATGTACATGGTGTATATGTGCAACCCTGCATGCTAAGTGCTTTATAAAATATATATGTTTTTCTATTTTGGATTATGTTCTCAGCTCCTGGACCAGTCTGTAAAGTATCTGGAGGACATGCAGGATGATTTCGATTTTCGGTACAAAACCCTGCAACTCCGAGGTGAGTGATATATCATGTACAATGCCACCCGGCCATGTTTCATATGGAAGCTTGTTAGTATTTAATGAGAGAATACGTTTTTATGCATGACTAGGATTGAAACTAAAGCCTGTTCACTTTTGTACTTCCGTCCTTCATTGGGCAAATCCAACCAAAGTGGCTCAGTGTTGCGCTTCTACGCAGTCTGTACAGGTTGTGCTCTGTACGCCGGGATGGATGCAAAGTTATTTCTCGGTTCAGAGCAGAGATTAGGAAGTGAGTAGTTCATGGCAGGTTAGATTTGACTAGGCAGGTTTTAAGTAGTTGTTCTTCTTTGTATCCTTGATCTTTTGTCTTTCTTGATTTACCTTTTGTTTTATTTAGTTTTATCTGTACAGCACTTAACAATAGACACCATCACAATGCAGCTTTATAGAAATCCGGATGTAGAGCTAACAAACCACAGAGACGTCCTCAAGATGACATGAGGATGAAACCTTTAGAGGAACCATACTCAAACCAGAAAGGAACATGTCGTCTTATGGTTAAAACCAAATAGTGGGGTTTATAAATCAGTGGAAAACATAATTAGATGGGGAAAAAATACAAACAACAAATACAGAGGATGTTGTGTATGACTGAATAAGAGTTAAATCGGTTAAAGCGGTTTGATTTTTAAATTTGATTATACAATTGAATCAATCTTTTGTTGGTCGATTCAATTAATTGAGTTGATGGATCAGATTTTAATTCTAAATTATTCTGACTTTTTTCCCCAAATTGTTTACAAATGTTAAAAGGTTTAAAATTGACGAGTTCCTGCAGAAAAGAAAAACCGCTCTCGTCGTCCACAACGCATTTTGCAAGATTATCGCTTCGTCTTCTTCTTTATAGATTATAGGACCGTTGATCCAGTTCTGCCACCTACTGGACTGGAGAGTGTTGCAGAAGTTTGTTTATTTAAAAATATATTATTACTTCAGAGACATGTCATGACATGACCTTTTAAACAAACACCAACTAAAGATATAACGCATGCCAGTGTTTATTAGATATTTAAAATATTTTTTAGAAGCAACCATCTACCTAACATCAGAGTATCTGCTGCACCTTCATTTAGAAATCTAGGTTAGTTTAGGTGTCTGTGCCTGAGTAGTACTCCAGAGATCTAGGTTTGGATTTGGATTTAAATCCTAGACCAGAATGTTTTTCTTTAAACAATGCACGCTGAACTGCTTTAAAAAAAAAAAAAAAAGCAAGTGAGGTGAGGATTAACTGTTTTCCTGTAGATCCAATGCAGTAGGTGTATCATTCATGTCAACAGTGAATGAATGCATGCATGTGGAAAAAAGTTCTGAATCCTTTCTTTATATATGTTTGTGTCCTTGCTGCAGACCCAGCAGAAAGAAACTCTCAGAACATGAAGCAAGAAGTCATGACCCTTCAAGAAATACTCAACCGTTTGGATTTCAAAAGGAAGGTGGGTTCACCCAAACTTTCGTCCACTACTAATACTCCAATAATATTTTATAGGAGTCGAATCTACTGAGGAATTTAATCTTACCATATTTTTCTTAACTTGGCTCATTCAAGGTGTTTCGACACACCAGTTCAGATGAAATAAGTGTGGTTTTTTTTACACCTCCACCTTAGTGTAAGGCCTACCCAAGCATTTCCTGTCAAATGTCAAGTCGAAATGTGCACAACTTCACTTCAAGAGCTGAAGCAGTCCCACGGCAGTACGATTCTTCAGAGAAACAATTCAGAGAAAACACCACTGGCCTGTTGACATGGTGACTGAGCCATCCAGCTTGCCCTAGATTTTAGGTGATTTGAATTCAGTGTCAGTGTCAGTGACAATGTCCTAAACATCAGAGACATTTTTTTAAATCGCTAAATCATGTCTTAGAAAGACTCAGAGGAAAGTTGTGTGACGACAGGAAGTCATGAAGAGGACATATTATGAAGAGGAATCTTGAGCATTATCTTTTAACCAAGCTGTAAATGAGAGTGGCAGGATGTTGTACAAGAACCACGCTGAGAACTCTACCATGCTGTCTGATATAGTGCTCATCTACTCAGAAAACCCTCTCCAAAAACTCCTGTGTAACCAGTATTTCATTACTAGGGGCTATTATTATTATTATTATTATTATTCATTCATTCATTCATTCATTCATCTTCTATACCGCTTTGTCCTATATTCAGGGTCGCAGGGGACCTGGAGACTATCCCAGGAGACTTCGGGCACAAGGCAGGGTACACCCTGGACAGGGTGCCAATCCATCGCAGGGCATATTATTATTATTGCACTTTGTAATATATAACATAGCACTTACATAACATAATGTGTAGCCGGGTCTCCTGATTGCTCAAAAAAACAATGTAGCAGATTTGTCAAATCGTTCGGTAGTTACCAAAACCGAAATCCTCGTTCAGTAACACGCAGTAGACTTGTTACTTGTTACTCACTCTGACTATTTTTAGATAATTCTGCCTAAATGTAAACTTTTTTAATATTGCCTTATACACAGAGAATTCACATACATACTGTACCTAAGCCCGTCTTAAGAATATCTGCCTTAAGAACTGAAATTTTGCAAGAAATTAGAAAATTGTTCAGCATACGAGTGACTGAACTGAGCCGAACTGAACTCTGGCTAAGTTACGCCGTCGATCCGGCAGTCGTTCAAAACTTGTTTGCGTCAGTGGAAATCCAAACAAAGCGAGTTTACATTTATTTATTTATTTTTGGAATTTTTTCCCGATTTTCTCCCTAATTTAGTCGTGTCCAATTCCTCCCCGTCGCTAGGGGGCTCCACATTAAGGCTGCTACTACCATTCAGTCGGGAGGGCCGAAGACTATCACGTGTTTTCTCCGAACCGCGTGACGCCAGCCGACCGCATCTTTTCGAACTTCCACTCGGAGGAAAGCGCTATCCGCTCCTTCCACGTGCGCGAGCTCACAGACGCCCCTGATTGGCTGCAGAGCCGTGATTAATGTGGGAGCACAAAGTACCTCTTATAACGCCCCTCTGAGAGAGCTCGGCCAATCAGCTCTCTCTAGACCTCCGGCTGTGAGAGGGTACAGCATCACCCGGGAATCGAACCAGCGAATGTTAGCAAGGACGGTAGCAAGAATAAAACGTAGCCGCTTTCAATTTCGTTTTTAAAGCAGCCAGTGCCAAGAGGAAATATGAATTAAGTTTAAGTGAGGTTTATTGTTTATTTATTTCATATTTTGTTTTTTATATTTAAAAATAGGACTATAGTGTTGTCAATAGGTAATATTGGTAATACTGTAATTTTAGGCTGCTGGAATGGATTATCTGCATTTACATTATTTCCTATGGGAAAATGCGTTTTGCAATACGGAATTTAACCTTAAAAATTCGCCTCCGGAATCCAATCAAATTCATATGCAGAGCTACCACTGTAATTGCTAGCATTATAGTAATTAATAAATACAAAATATGAATATGCCCAGTGTCTTCCCTGTTTAAATAATACTAACTAGGTAACTTCAGTCTCAGTACCTACAAGGACAAAATAACTCATACCTGGTCTGAATAAAATGTTAGTGATGCATCTGTAAATAACAGCATGTACTCCTTAATTAATGCATCCTTTATTTTCTCTTCACAGGAGATTCTGTCCAAAATGGGAGATGTGTTAAAGGAGATAGACAGCCTGATTGTCTCTCAGCTGATGCCTGAGCTACAGGCGTGGAAACGTCGGCAGCAGATCGCCTGCATCGGCGGCCCGGTCCTCGCCGGACTCGACCAGCTCCAGAACTGGTACTGCCTCACAACACTCCAAGTATACATTATCGGTTTCTATTTCACACTATGTAAATAGAATATATACAGTATATATAGCTTTAAATACACCCGAGTGATCTAATCATACATTATATACCTGGTATAGTTATGGTTCCTACTGTATGTACTCTATACAGTTAGTGTGAGCTACATAAGAAGAGCTGACTTCCTTCCAGTGATCATGGACCAGAACCTGAAAAAATAATAAAAGCAATGATTTGTAACCCCTGAGGAGAATGAGCACTCAGGAGGCAGGCGTGACAGAGAATGTGGATGTGTTGCTTTTGTTTTCTACCCCACGTTTCAGGACGGAAAAATCTTTTCCAAAATGAAACTGCCACTTTCACACATGCACAAACACACACACAATCTCAGCACAATCACAAGTTTCTCTTCTTGGCAGCAGCATCGCTCTTTATTTGGAAAACCCTCACCCTGCAAGACACACGTATGCAAACGTATGCATTAATTGAATGCTATTTTGTCAACATTAATGCAGCAGAAATGACATCATAAAAGTCCATTGGGTCGGTTTTACTATGTGCAGTTCTGAAACTATTGTCAGCTAGATTATCATGAGTTGGTAAGATAATCCAGAGCCTTACCCAGGAGCACAGGTTCTGAGGGGCAGTACACCCAGGGTGAGATGTCCAGCCCACCATCATGCTGTTCAGAGGTGAGAAGAAGCTGAAGAACGTGGAAACCCAGATGGACGCGGGTTGAACCTCTGGGTAGAAAGTTACCCCACATCCTTGAGCTACACTGCATTGTTTACAGTATAATTAACAGTAGAGATTCATTTATATTTTGGGATTCTTTTCTGTGGCAAAACATGTACCTCCACATTTGTTTGCATTTGTGGTGGTACAATGTTGGAAAATCTGGAGAAAAACGTATATGTATTAAAGCATAAAACATACAGAATCACAATACAAATCGAATCGGCACCTAGATATTGTGATGATATTGTATCAACTGGTCTTTGGTGATTCCCATGACTTCCGGTTTCAAGTCACGGGGGTCGAGGGTTCGATTCCCGCCTCGGGTCCGCGTGCATGGAATTAGCATGTTCTTCCCAAGCTTCATGGATTTCCATGGGAACTTCGGTTTCCTCCCACAGTCCAGGGGCATGCAGATTAGGCTCATTGGCGTTCCCAAATTGCTTGAAGTGCTTGAATGTTGACCGGAGGTCCTACCATGGCAAAAATGGGAATAAATACAACGGTCACTCCATTGGCCTCCACGTTTCCTAGTTAATATTGTTGTTATAATAACATGCAGATCAGACCATAACTCTTTCGTCCAGTATCTTTTCTTATCTGTGTAGTGTTTGTTTCATCTCCATAGGTTCACCATGATGGCTCAGAGTCTATTTCAGATCAAACGACAGCTGGACAAACTGGGAGAGCTGATCGTGAAAGTGACGTATGAAAGTGACCCCATCCCTCTGCAGAGACCTCAGATGGAAGAACAAGTCAAATATCTCATATATCACCTTATCAAGAGGTAACACACACCACCTACGCTACAACAACAGCCTCGACACGTTCACAGTTTATAATGCGGCTCACTTCAGGAAGAGGATTAAGCAAAAAATACAGAAGTGAAAAAAAAAAAACATGAGGCCCTTGTGGGTATTATGTAGAATCCAAATAAGGCAAAGGCACAGTTAAGCACAGATTAGAGATTGTCGAGAATTATTTTTGTAGATACAGTTACACATATACACTTACTGGATAAGTCAAAAGTTTGGACACGCCTTCTAACCTCATAGTCTTTCTTGATATTTGCAGCAGTACGTCTTTCTACATTTCTTGTAAAACAATGCTGAAGGTGTCTAAAATATGCAATAATCTCATTTGAACTGTTGATATTAAGATGTGTCTACTTATGTTCTGTAACGCCTTCATGTTTCTGAGGCTGGTGACTCTAAATGAACTTCTCCTCTGCAGCAGAGGTAAGTTCTGGTCTTGCTTTCCTGGGAAGGTCTTCATGAGAGACAGTTTCATCATGGAGCTTGATGGGTTTTGTAAATGCATGTAACAATACTGTTCTTGCAAGAACAGCTCAAGAACATTCCAGAACAGATGAACTGTGTCCAGTATTGATCTGGAATGTAGAAAATAAATCATTCGGCCTCCGAGTGGCGCAGTGGTAAAGTGCTCGCCCTATCATCCGGAGATCGCTGGTTCGATTCCCGGGTGATGCCGTTACCTCTCACAGCCGGAGGTCTAGAGAGAGCTGATTGGCTGAGCACTCTCGGAGGGATGAGAGGTACTTTGTGCTCCCACATTAATCCCGGCTCTAAATTAGGGAGAAAATCTGGAAAAAATCTAAAAAGAAAAAAAAGAAAATAAATCATTCAACAAAAAACATTTAATAAGAAGGTGTGTCCAAACTTTTGACTGGTAGTGTGTAAATAAAGTATGGCTGTTTATTATAGCTATCATTTAATTCACATTTTAATGCAACTATAATGCTGTTTGCTTGTTCAAGTTTTTAAAATCACTTTATGTTCGTATTTAAACAAGTTTGCGTAACTTTGAAAGCTCTCCAAAATGTGTCCGTTAATGTTCCAGCTAAAACACATCTCCCATCCTGCATTCCGGCTGCTTCATTTTCTTTCAGTGTAAATCCTTTTCCAAACACACTGTTTTAGTGTCTGTAGCTTTAAATGAATGGCCCCCGAATGCAGAGACTGGAAGCGTCCATATTTCAGCACTTATTAAGCATTGCCCATTTGTTATGAGGCCTTCCTCCCAGTATTTCTGGCTAATAAAACAAGAGAAAAATATATACTGTATATAGGATTGTTAATTCTCGATAACGGCGGCACGGTGGTGTAGTGGTTAGCACTGTCGCCTTGCACCTCCAGGGTCCGGGTTCGATTCCCGGCCAGGCT
>JAQQZT010000036.1:29606613-29622699 GCA_030068275.1 Clarias platycephalus | reverse complement strand
CCTGAGTTTCCTGGGATAGGCTCCAGGTCCCCCGCGACCCTGTATATAAGGATAAAGCGGTATAGAAACTGACTGACTGACTGAATTCTCGATAACATCCTCCATATTTAGTGGTATTAAAATTAAATCCGGCTAGCCTAGTGGGGATCGAATAACCCCTTTTGATTAATGATAGCCTTCTTTAGCTAATAATAAGTGATGGGTTAATATGGGAATAAATACAATGGTCATACATAATATGGGAATAAATAAAACAATATACTATTGGACTACAACAGTTTCAATATGGATTGAATGTCTAGGTTAGGAGTTAGCTGTTAGCCATTAAGAATTAAAAAAGGCTATTGTTAGCTAATAATTGTTAGTCGGTATCTGCTAACCTAGCCTAACTTTCTGTGGGCTTTAAAAATGGTGCCCAGAGAATGGCAAGCTGGGCAGAACTGGAATTAGAATGGATTATAAACAAATGACACATCACACTTCAATCTGTTGCTATGGAAACGCTCATCGTTTCAGAACAAGTTCATTAATACAGTAGATACATGTGATTTGCAGGTACTGCATGAATCTGCAAATTCTGACCAATCAGATTCCCAGAATTCAACAACTCTGTGGTATTTTGGTTGATTTGTAAAAACGATTAACAAGATAACGAGTCTCTGGTTGATTTGCAGCTCGTTTGTTGTGGAGAAGCAGCCGTGTATGCCCACTCACCCTCAAAAACCTCTCATCATTAAAACCCAGGTGCAGTTCACCACTAAAGTCAGGTACGTATGAGTCACACCCTGCGGAAAACCTGCACGACAAAAAATCGTGTCGATTTCACATGATAGTAAAGTAGCACACGTCAGGCCGTTTAGGTCGTTTTTCAAAGTTACAGTTACTTTGATTGTACGAGCAACGTTGACTACATGACTACATGGATAATGTTAAATGAATGCCCAGAACACAATGTTGTAAATATTATTATAAAACAATGTTTATTTGTATTTCTCAACCGCACCACATTCCCAAACTGTTCTTTTTTTTAACAACTGAGGCAGTTCCCTGACCAGAACTCAAACCCGGGATGTGCTGCAAATTAGACGTTGTGCAAACGGATGTTAAGCAGCATAAATCCTATATTGCTGTGATATTCTGTTGTTTTTTTTAAGGTTTTACTTGCAATCTCCAGTCATTATCTCAATGTTATCATAAGGTTATTTTATCAAAGTAATTTTAACTTCAAAGGTTCAAAAACAACCTTGTCCTTATGTGATGGAATGTATGGACAACGTCACAGCCTAGAGTATTTACGACTACAGTACTGTACATGACGACGTCAGATGACATTGGGGTTCCTGCTTGGAAATTACTTTAAAGATAAGGGTTTTTTTCTTGCCACCATCGCCTCCGGCCTGCTCTTTAGCGACAAATTTATAAAACTTTTCTCAATTGATACCTAGAATTTTTTTTTTTTCTGTAAACCTGCTTTGCAATAATCTTAACTGCACAAGACAAACACGTTTGAATTAAGTTTAATTGAACTTTCGAATTTTCTATATCATTTATAGCATAAATTATTCTTAAACTTCTTGAACCAACCCTTATTTCTTCCTAATTTGCTTCCAAAGAACCAGACTTTCTTGTATTTTTATTGCAGTCTTGAGATCCTGTTCTCCGGGATTCCTGAAGGACTTCTTCTAGCTGTAGTTTTTGACACGTTTTTAGGCTTTCATTGTCGTCATGTCCCTGTACCTTACCTGAGTAGTTTCATTAGATAAACAGGTGTTAGTATTAGTATACTGGTGATTCTAAATGCTAAGTGGTTGGAACAGATGAGAGGGGAAATAAGGTTGCTGCTCAGGTTGTTATATAAACAACCAATTTTTTAAATTGTATTTTTAGGCAGCCTGTCATCGTTTTGTTCCCTTTTCTATGATTTATTTTACATCATATAATAAAATTTTATACAAAGAGTGGCTCAAGACACAGTACTGTATATATTCAATAAAGTTTAAGATATTCTATATCTTACTATTTTTAATACATTTAAATTCTGAGAATGATTAAATGTTATCAGTAACATTAATAACATCAATAACAGTTTTTAAATGTTTTTAGATTGTTGGTTAAACTTCCCGAAGTGGATTACCAGCTTAAAGTGAAGACAACTTTTGACAAGTGAGTTTATTAAATGCATTTTTATTATTATAATTATTGTTAATAATAAAATATTGTCACACATCCACCTTTAAAAAAGCTTGTTTGACTGAAATGACTGAAAATTTCCGCTGACAGTTTCATTGATTTCCACTTTCCACTTTTTTCATAAAAGGACCCTTATAACTACCCCCTTATGCCATGGCAGGACGGTGTCTTAGTGGTTAGCTCTGTCGCCCGAGTTTGATTCCCGCCTTGGGGTCCAAAGACATGCAGATTAGGCTAATTAGCGTTCCCAAGTCAGCCGTCAAGCTGGCAACCTGTCCCCTTAAGTAACTGCCACAGAAATGATGGTCAGTGTGCTGGATAGCACGTAGACGGACCAAAATACCCCCAAAAATATAGAATGTATTTATTGTATGAGCAAAATGTTAGTCTCGTTATTTAAATCTCTACACAGATATTTTGACTATTATTTGGTTTGAGCTTTTTTTATTCTAGCATGTTCCACTCACTAAACCTATTCGTATCCTGATAAGTTTTTCTTAAGTGGTGCAGTTCTTGTGGTTTGGATAAGCATAAAGCCTAATAAGTAATTATTACGACCCCAGTAATAAATGCGCTACCTTAGATAAAGTCTAGCCGTGAGTTCCATCACTGTACAACAAACCCAAATGTACCCCAGTTCCATTAGAACTAGACATAAGAGATATAAGAGATATAAGATATTTAAGAGATTAGAGATAAGACAATGGTAAATGTTGAGCAACCAAACTTTTAACCAAATGATGTAACTTTTTTCTGTGAAAAGATTTCTTGTGAATATTTTTTATATGTTATAAAAAAATTCTATACTTAATATACATACTATAATATAAACATAGACAATTTAGTCTTAACCCAAAAACACTTTAGTGTAGACGACGTATAATATCTGTCTCTCTCTCTGCTTTATGTCACTCCTAAAGATTGTTCACTTCCTGTTTATTCATTATTTTAATGACGCTCTACCACTTCTGATCATAAATATTTCATTTAAAGCACAATCTGTTCTTTAACCCTCAGGGTCACACGTGCAAATGTTCTAAATATAACTTTTTCTTTCTGTTCTCTCTTTTGTAACACCTTTGTGCACAGGGACCTCCCAGCCGGCAAAGTGTGAGTACACTCTGAAACTAGTGAGAGCATCGACTTCCTGTTGTTTCTGTGTGAACATGTGAATGTTGTTTTGTAAAGTTCAGAGCTACAGAGCTCATAGTTTGGGGGGAAAAAGTTCTTGAGACAAAAGGAACTTAGACAGTATCTTTGAAAAAATATTTACCAATACACTAAATCCATGGACCTGCCTTCATTCCAGTCTAAATGATTGTGTTGTGTTTAATCCACACTTGTAACATTCTATAGTACCAGGCAATTCTTCATCCCCACCAACAACACGAAAGTGATGGATGTCGAAGAGTCGTCCAACGGATGCTTATCAGTGGAGTTCAGACATCTGGTATTTAACCTTTAAATCTGTCTTTACAAGAATTCACTCCAAGCGAAAGTAATACAGTGGTACCTCGACAAACCAACGCCCCCGCCTTGAGAATTCTCACCTTAAGGACTAATATGAAGCATTTTCAGCATATAAGAAACCAAGCCGGTCACGCATACTTCTGTTTACTTCTCGCATTTTTTGCAAGATTTGATGAAGACCTAGCACCATAGGTCCCAAGAATGTTATGAAGGATGGTAGCAAGAATAAATTAGAGCCATTTTCAGTTTCGTTTTTAAAGCAGCCGGTGCCAAGAGGAATCATGAATCTATACATTTAACAAAACTGTAGTGTAAAGTTGGAAAAATTTTGGGGGAGGGGCGTAAGATAAGTAATAGAACACATTAAGATGTTTTTTGGAAGTTTTGTCCGTCTGTTTGTTTGTGCACGCATCACGTAAAAACTACTGAACGAAATTTTAATAGGGTTTTCACATGTGTATTTGGTCGAGCTTTAGGTAACATATAGGCTTTGTTTCATCGCAATCGGCCCACAGGAAAAGAAGATATGCTACTTTGAAATTTCAATGGAAAATGGCTTTAACGCTTAATGTCTATTTATTTCAAATTTTACGTCATTTACTTGTCTTTTCTAAACGTTTTGATTGTTTTATATAAAAAAATATGATTATAGCGTTGGAAATGGGTAATATTGGTAATATTTTTTCGGTGGCTGGAACGGATTATCTGCATTTGCATTATTTCCTATGGGAAAATGTGTTTTGCAAATACAAGATTTCGCCGTAAGAACTCGCCTCCGGAACGGATAAAATTTGTATGCCGAGGTACCACTGGATTTTGAATGGCCTAATCTTTCCAGAAAATGTAATCTATGGACATGTGTCTCTATATATCAGAGAAAGGTTTCCAAATACTATAATACATGTAGTCATAACCAATTGTATTAAAACAACATGTATTATAGTTCTCATCATTATTGTATGGATTGGATGGTCCACTGTAGCGAGCCTTTGACGGCAGCAGCTGAAAGACCAACAACATTAAAACAATGAATTTTACTTTCGTTTTAATACTTTTGGCCACGACTTTATGTTAAACATGTATTATTAATTTCAATATGTGGTGAAGTGTAGTATTCTTTATTAGAGCACCTTCTGACCAATCAGAATCCAGAATATAAATATACGCAATGTTTTAATGATTGCTAGATGTCTTAATGAGGAGAATGTGAGTCAGAGAGAGTTAATGATTCTCTTCTTAACAGCAGCTGAAAGAGAAGAAATGTACAAATGGAACCAAGGGAAATGAGGTAAGAAGAAGCGCAGAATCACACCTTTCAGATTTATCCTCGTTTTTGTGAAAGGCATCACGACTGAGTTTATGATGGTGATAAAGCAGACGGGTGTGTTTGTCCGTCCCAGGGTCCGCTCACGGTGACAGAGGAGCTCCACTCGCTCAGCTTCGAGGCCATGCTGTGTTTGCAGGGGCTGGATATTGACCTGGAGGTGTGTTTTACAAATCTGTGAAGTTCTGATGATGATTTAGGATCATACAGCTTTACCTCATTTAAGACTCCTTCCTTAAATAGTTTTGCATTAACACTGGGATCTAATGCATTTAAAATTCATTTCATTTGGTGCAAGACTTTTTTAAAATATAAAATCAAAGATAATTAAATAATATATAGATTATATACTGTAAGGGTGCCTTGACTGTAAATTGTATGTTTTTATGTTTTTGTAAAATCTAGACGTGCTCCCTGCCGTTGGTGGTGATCTCGAACGTCAGTCAGCTACCCGCAGGCTGGGGCTCGGTCATGTGGTACAACCTGCTGACAGATGATCCGAAGGTGAGACACACAGCTGCACGAGACACCGCGGGAGAACCCAGGCACTGATCTTATCATGCAGGATTATTTGCATGGAACCGAGCTGCATGCAACAGCCAGGAAAAATGAGGATCTGGCATCTTTAACTGCTTCCCTTTAACCTAAAATGTCCCTTAATAAACATTGTCACTTGAGACGAGACACTAACAGCGGAGATAATATGTTTAACACCAGTGCACATCACTATTAATCCTTTGCTGGCTGATTGCTGGTATTTACTATATTGTATTGTAACGTTTCCATTTAAGCAAACAAGGCTTTATCTAATTGAATATATATATGTAATACAACTGAATATCCAGTACTTGGGTGACGTCACAGTTGAAATGTTTATTTTATTGCAAAAATGCATTCAAGAAAAAGACATTTACAGAAGATTAGCTTATAAACAATTAAACACTATTTTGTTTTAGTACAAAATCAAACAGTCTAAAATATAGCTGCAAGCAGCGATGAGCGGGACCAAGCACCCTGCGTCATTGCCCACATGAATTTAAGGAGGACATACCGATATCATTATGACATAATTTTAGAAAAGTGAAAATTATGATGCTGGAAAAAAAAGAAGAAAATTTTTTTTGCATCCTTAATATATTGAGATGACGCAGGCCCAGTTTGTTGGCGACCGTATAAATCCCCTAGGACGAGTACATCAAAATCCACTAGGTGCGTTTTGCAAACGACCCAAAATAACTGACTTCCTGTTGAGTAGATCACATGACATGTAATATGAAATTTGTTCGGCTCAATGAGCTGTAAATGTCTACCGGGTTTCGTGTGCATATGTACA
The DNA here is from genome assembly GCA_030068275.1 of Clarias platycephalus. NCBI lineage: Eukaryota > Metazoa > Chordata > Actinopteri > Siluriformes > Clariidae > Clarias > Clarias platycephalus. Next base: position 29,616,382 of record JAQQZT010000036.1, on the reverse strand, counting down.
AGTGTGTACAGTATGAGCTATGAAGCAGAATCCTGTGTGTGCCGCACCCGGGGTCCAGACTTTCAGGCATCCTAATGGCAGCAGATTCAAGATTCAAAGAACTTTATTAATCCCAGAGGGAAATTGTTATTCTTGGTTACAGTTGCTCACAGTTGTTATCCAGTAGAAAGGAAAAAGTAAAAAATAAGGGAAAAACTATAAATAAAATTAAATTAAAGTACCTAATTGCACACTAAACTTTTTGAACACCTTAAATCTGACCCAAGAGCACTGGTAAATATTGCACAATTAATTAATGATTACTGTATTAGTAATCTAATACAGGTTATGAATATAATATTGTATTATTATATGTAATGTTCCAACCCGACTGACGATTTTCATGAGTTTTTTAAGCATTTTAAGGCCATGTCCACACGTAGCCGGGTATTTTTAAAAACTGCAATTTTTCTCTGCGGTTTTCGCCTTTCGCCCACACGCAAACGCAGTTTTGGTCATTGAAAACGAAGCGTTTGGAAAACTCCGTCCAAAGTGAAGATTTTCCAAAACTCCTTTTCAGTGTCGTTATGTGGACACAGGGAAACAGACATTTTGCCTTGTTGTAACGTCACCTTGTGCCGATGATGTAATTGTCTGTGTGCCAGTCTCCTTGATTTGACGTCAGCTTTGTTTATGAGGATGTTTTCTGCAATGGTGTTGGTACGTACAGTAAACTAGTAACTGTGTTAACGTTGCATACTGGACTTTTTGCATGCGTGTACATACACACACAGTTACTCACACATTACGTTAATGAACAGAGGTGCCTGAATGTACTACTAAGCTCACTGCTGCTACATACTGTACAAAACTCTGACGACACACAGACCACACAGACAGGGACTTCTACAAAGTGCAACCGGTGATGATGTTTTGTCTAGGCTTCTGATTGGCCCCCTGTTGACTAGAGAGGCTCCTAATAGCACTTAACAGGGCGTTTTGCGTTTTCATGTGGACAAAGATATTTTTTAAAACGTAGGTCATGTGGACAGAATTATTTTTTAAATCTCAGTTTTTAAAAATACCCAGCTACGTGTGGACATGGCCTAAGACTCCTTAATTAAAAAGCCCTGGATGGAACTTTATTCCATCCAGGGCTTATTGTGTGTGAAGGCCCCTGGAGGGCCCTTCACACACAATAACATCAGCACTTTCAGAAATCAGAACTATATGACATCAGCACTTTCAGACATCGGCACTATATACTGTAGCAGTGACAATGATGTAATAGCTATGATGTCATCATGATGACGTCATAGTGCTTGGTCAAGTTAAAATTTTAAGAACTTATTACGAGTTAGTGGTGCTTGAATTGCATCACTATTATTAAGTGTGCCGGCGCACACTTCTTACTCTTCTCCCCTAGAAATCATTGCGCAATCGGTTTATTATATCCCTAAAACTTTGCAGCGTTTCTCGTCCCGCAGTTTTGAGACGACCCACACGTGTGTTACACCGTTCTGTGCGGCTCGCTCGGGAATGGTGTGCTATGACTTTTAGTGGGGGGTCGTCGGACGGTGCTCCCAAAAATCCCCAAAAAAACGGCCCCAAAAAGTCCCATAGACTTAACATTGAGTCCGGCCTCTGCTGTGACATCACGGCCGTGACTGTGATGCATCGGAAGACTCGACCACGCACTGGATGGTGTTCACGCACATTAGCAGTGACCCGGCCGTCGCAGAGGCACACTTAAAATTTCTTCAGAAATTTTCGCTCTCTAGTTCTCTGTACAATCTTATGAATGTGGCTCATGAACACAGAAACAAGCTTTTTTTACCTACAGTCTATACAGTATAACAAGCCATGAGTGTCAAGTGGGTGAAACTCTTTCTATATTCTAAAGTTACCTAGTTTACAGTAGGTTAAGGCTAACACATGTGTCCTCTGAGATATGTGAAGCTGATCTCGATGTCATTTCTGCTCATTTTTACGTACATGATTCACAGATAGATGAGATTGCTGTGATTGATGATATGATGATGTGAGGGAGATATGATGATGCTCCAACCACAGGCAGGTTTGCTCTGACGGCTCTCTAGTCATCAGGGTTCAGTCTTGAGATTTGGCGAGCGATACAGGTCTGAAATTTTAGATGCAATTTATTGAGGAACTGGAAACATGACCAGAATTGGGATTTCTTTTTTAAAAGGTGTTCCCTTTATGAAAAGCACTGATTGTCCTGATATGACCTGAAATATGAGCGCTGCAGGTGAAACTGTGTCAGTGTGTTTTCAGTTTTGCAACGGTTGAAATGCAAGATAACTAGGTTACCTAATAAAATTTTTATCCTGAAGACCTCAATATGTGACAAATGAAATGAGTTGTTATTTTGTGTTGACTCTCCTTTCTGTTGGCTAGTTGGAAATCTGTGGATAACCATATTAACATTTTATTTTAAAAAGAATCCTGAACTCATTGTTTTTTGTTTTTCTTGCCCCTTGTCTCCATGACGTGTATGTAGAACCTGGCGTTCTTCAGCAACCCGCCCAGAGCCAGCTGGAGCCAACTCTCCGAGGTCATCAGCTGGCAGTTCTCCAGCTTTGCTGGTCGAGGACTTAATAAAGAGCAGTTGAGCATGCTGGGAGATAAACTTCTGGGTCAGTCATGAACTTTACTTACTTAACTGATATTCATTAACTTTATCTAACAAGTAATGACTCAGAGAGAAGAAAATCATTGGGTTATCTAATTACGAGTGGCGTTCAAGTCAAACCGGGACTCGTGATGAACATTTTTCTGAATGAAGGTGTTTAAGCGATTGACATTTACAGAAGACTTCAAGCACAGTACGGTGATGAGATTCCTAACCGCAGTAAAACGTCTGAACGGTGCAAATGTTTTAAAGAAGAAGTACGTCCATGAATGACGATCCCGACCGAGGTGGCTCGGAACCCAATGCAGGCGTTCTCCTGAACACTTACCGAGTGGAAAACCCGATCATTTAAAAATTCTATGTTTAACTTGTCGCCAACTTGCGGAAGAGACGCATTTGTCTGTGTGAACTGTACACACGATCATTCACCAACACCACTTGCACATTACAGGAACTCCATACACTCCTGACCTCACTCCAAGCCATTTCCACATGTCTGAGCCGTTAAAGGAGTTCCTGGGAGGCCGGCATTTCAGACGAGAAGCAAGCAGTTAGATCATGGCTCCAGTGATCAAGCACTAGTGAAACACTGGGATAAGTGCATTAGTGTAGCAGGGGATTATATCGAGAAATAAAGGGAGTTTTTACTCTCATCGCTGTGTTCTGTTATTCTCCACAATCAAAAGTCCCGGTTTGATTTGAACACCCCTCATAATAACTAAAGGATGCATCAATACCATTTTCCAGACACAAACAATTAGCCTTGTTTTTATTAATCAATCAGGGATGTTAAGGAATGTTTTATTTAGCTCATCAGTGTCCATGCACTTAAGCTACAAGCTGGGTCATCAAAAACAATCTAATCATCTAAAACAGTGCAACAATATGTACCATATTAGTCTGATACTCGATACGAGAATCTGCATTGATGCATCCCTGAGCTCGCAAAACAGGTAGTGTCATGATGATGTGTAAGAACCTGGACGATGTGCTTAGCAGGTTATTAAAATAAACATAAATAGAATATATATACTGTATATATATACAGGTTAAATCTGTATGTGAGAGTCTTCATGTCACAGGATTAAAGCTGAGTGTTTTCTCCTCTCTGTAATTTTGTTGAGTATACTGTAACTCATGAATAAACGCATAAAATCCTAAAGGTAAACTATAATTTGTAATCCTGTACTGTTTTCTTTAAAGGTCAACATGCTTCATATAATGACTGTCAGGTGTCTTGGTCCAAATTCTGCAAGGTAAGTTGTTATATATGACTCGTACTGGCTGGTATCGCTACCTAAAAAGTATTGAAGATGCTTTATTTATCTTATGATAAAACTCGTATTTTAAACAAATCTTAATTTTATATATTCTCCATCATGCTCAGTATATACAGTATATTGTATATATCATTTTAGTCGTTTTTTTTTTTTTTTTTTGGTATTTTTCACATATCTTCATATTTTAGACACATTTTATTGTATATATATATATATTTTATTACATGTATTTTGACATGTTGAATAAAACACATAAGGCAGAGTTTGTGTGTTAGTCCTTTATTGTGTCAGGTCAATATGTAAGACCTCTCACACACAAGTATAAAGAAATAAAATGGAGGAATAAAATAACAAAAATGAATGTATTAAATATTAAGGCTGGCATTACCTTCATACTATTGAGCAAACATACACAGAGATGTGCCTATTTCTTTGTAAAAAAAAATAATAATAATAAAATTGAAATGTAAATGGCATAGTAATACATGATGTATTCAGAGTATCTCTAAGTGCTCTCTTTCTGCATTTTAGGAAAACATTCCAGGGAAGTCGTTCAGTTTCTGGCTGTGGCTCGACTCCATTCTGGAGCTCATTAAGAAACATCTACTTCCTGTTTGGATTGATGGGTGAGTAACATTTTTAATATCAATTATTTAACTTGTAAACAATACTGTTTAACCTTATTTAAACAAACATTAAGATACAAAATCATAAAACTAACCTAGTTGCTAGAACCTGCTAGAATGAACAAAGCCACTGCTTATTGCCCTCAGCCTTTATTTATTTTTTTGAGCTGTGATGTTGAATAGATTTGTAAGAAGACATTTAATTAATGCTAGCGTTAGAACTCGTCATTGACGGGAAAAGAGTTTGTAGAAATAGTTAAAAGGTTAAAGCTAAAAATAATCTGCTGAGCTTTAATGTAATCAGTGATATTATTATTTTAGGTTGAAGTCCACATACTGTACTGCATGACTCTCTGTCTAACTTATTAATACAAAGAAATAAAATAAATGCAATTTTTGTAAGGTTGAGGATCTTACGGCTAGTTTACGCTAAGTTGTACGTCTTTCATCGTCTGTTCGGTAATCGGAGAGTGAAATCGAAAAAGTATATCAGATAAAGATGAAGTTTAAAACTGTGACGCTGTAACTTCATGCTGGGACGGAGGAGTTTATGCTGAGCTCTAAACCACATGGTTCTATGAATGTGCTGTTTCTATAGAAACAATAAAGTACTATTACGTTATTACGTATTGTTCCCAAATTGCTCGTAGTGTATGAATGAGTGTGTGTGTGTGTGTGTGTGTGTGTCCTGCAATTGATTGCCACCCAGTCCAGGATGCACCCCAGCTCATGCCCTAAATCTGCTGGGATTGGCTCCAGGCCCCCCGCGACCCTGTACAGGATACAGCGGTTATAGATGATGACAATGAGTGATCTCTTCAGGATCTCTGTAGACTTTAGACTTCATCAACATTCTAAAGTTTAACCTCATAGCACCGTTTAAATCTGACCAGTAGGTGACATTAGTGTTCAGTGACAGCTCAAAACCAGTGAGTATTAAGTGTACATGTGTATGTTGGTGAAGGAATACACTAAAGACCACACCTTGCTGTGCCGTGGTGTGTGCAGGTATATCATGGGGTTTGTCAGTAAGGAGATGGAGCGCGCTCTGCTGAAGGACCGAGAGTCAGGAACGTTCCTGCTGCGCTTCAGCGAGAGTCACCTGGGAGGAATCACTTTCACCTGGGTGGAGCAGGAAAACGGTGAGGTCTCCCACTTCCACTTCAGATCTGGAACTAAAAGTAAAAAAGGTTTGTTGCCTCGTCGCAGCTCTACGTTCATGTCGAGCTCGGCTAAGTGTCTGTGTGGCTAAGTGTACTCTATATTCTCCCAATGTTTCTTCAGTTTTCTTGTGAGTATGCGGATCAGCTAAGATAAACTGTGTGTGTGTGTGTGTGTCCATGTTGCACTGGCATCCCTTTCAGAATTCAGAAATGTTTTTCTGATCATGAAAAAGCTCTCTGTGACACCTGCTGGAGAAAATATTTCAAATAATGGGACGAATATTATGTTTTATTTCATGGAACCAGTCAAATACGAACACCTGTAGTACTAGGGTCGTCCATATTAACACATTAACTCGTGATTAATCGAGACAATTTAACACATTACAGTTTTTTTTTTAACGCAAATTAATCATGTTACCAAGTTTGACCGTAATGGCTTGCCATAATAATCACAGTGCGGTTACCTCGGCTGTGTGTGATAACGGCACGTTTAACGCGGATAATAAGATGACATCACTAGGTGTGCAAGTTTCATCATAAAAAGATCAGAGATGGAAGTTTGGATAAAACCAAAGTTGTGTGCTTGAGCTGCCATCGAGGTGAAGAAGAATACAAAGGCTAAGGTTCTAGCTTGGTGATTTTTGGATCCGAGGATCCAGGTTTGAGTCCCACCGTCAGTGGACTTGTCACACCCCATACTTCCCAGCCACTCCCATTCGAGAGATGTTAATTTACCATTTGTTAAATGTTAATTTTTGAGATATTATAAACATACATGTCTCTATTCCAACACTGCATGTTTATAATACAAGTAAATCAGATTATTTTTAAATTGCGATTAATCGTGATTAATCGCAGACTATAATTGTGATTAACTAGATTAAAACTTGTAATCGATTGACAGCACTGTTATTCACACATACTGTATGTGCTGTTGGAAATCAGCCAAGTGAGATTAGAGCGTTCTTGTCTCTTTGGCATCCAGTATGCTGCGTTAGCGCCACCTATAGGCCTCACTCTCTAAGGTTGATTTTTCAGTCAAGTCTTCCTTTTAAAAAGCTGTTCAATGCTTCCTGTCCTGATCGGTGTTATTGTGAAATTTCCATCGACTCCTCTGTGTCCTAATGAACCGTATATTTCCTCAGGTGAGGCGAAGTTCATCTCAGTGGAACCGTACACCAAAAGCCGCCTCACCGCACTTCCCATCGCCGATATCTTACGGGATTATAAGGTTATCGCTGACGGGATCGTCCCTGAGAACCCGCTGAAGTTCCTTTATCCAGACATTCCTAAAGACGAAGCTTTCGGGAAACATTACAACAGTCAGCCGAACAGAGGCAAGTCATAAACGTGGACTGTTTAAAAAAAAAATTTCCAGTTATTTTAAACAAAAAAAACGACAGAACTTTTGACACCCTGTCTCTTTCTGGTCTAACAGTTTGTCCGTACATCCCGACCATCTTGATCCCCATCTCTCTGAAGTAAGTGGAAGTATGAGATTTGTTTTTTTAAATATCATATTAAACATACCAGAATACCCATTATCTCTATTAAGCATTATGCCATGTGGGAGGTTTTTAAATTTTTAATAAATTTTTTTTTTTTTAATGAATGGTTTGTTTGTTCGTCCAGCACCACTCCTCCTCCCTGCTCCTCTCCGGAGCCGCCGTTATCCCCGGGAATGTCGCACATGCTCAACCAGCACATCAGCCAGTTTGAGATCGAAAGCGTCGTAAGTCGGCTAGTTTTGCTTTCTCTCTTCATCGGGGTGAAACCGACTTTTTATATAACAGGAATCAAACATTTTAGGACATTCTCTTAGATTGAAATAATCATCTTTTAGGGTGAAGCGCTAAACCAGAGTCACTGTCTCAATTCAACTATTAGCGTTGAATATTTTTTCTATAGGACATCCTGAAGCATTCTTCTTATGCCTTAAAGCATTTCTTAATACACCTCCCTGAGATATTTATTTATTTATTTATTTATTTATTTATCTATCAGAAATTAACTTTGTGAATTTTTCTTTCTTTTGCAGATGAGTTCATTATAGACGTTCCTGCATGCTTTCTGCTGTGAAACAAAGACATGGAATGTGTGTGTGTGTGTGTGTGTGTGTGTGTGTGTGTGTGTGTGAAATCAATATAACATCAAATGAGTCTTTATTCAGTCCTCCAGGACTCTTCTGTGCATTTTATACGATAAAAATGTAATGCTTCGACACATAGGATTAAGTCGGAAATCTATATAATATCTAGTGTCAATAATGTGATAGATGGGCTGATCTGGTTGTCAGTAAAGGCTCCTAGCGTTCGAAAGGTTTTCAGATCAATGATGTACATTAAGAATAAAATTGTAACCTATAAACTTGTTCGAACAAGCGTTCAGTTTTGCATCAGTGATATCACAATGACGTTCTAATGTGTGTGTTTGTTTTTTCTTTTGATTTCTGTTTGTTTTATTTGTTGTCCACTTCATGAATGTACAATTTGTTGATTCATTTGCATTTTCAAGGTTTGTCGAGATTCTGCTCTAATTCAGTGCCATAAGGAAGAAAAACATCATCCACCACGTATCACCATGATGCTCTTCCTATTGCTGAAGTCATACTGTATAGAACTGTCAAGTTGTTGCAGATGGACGTGTTGCTAAAAAGCCCCTGAAGTTACTTCATTTCAAAGTTTACCAATGGAAACACTTTCATAGGGGAAAACGTCAGCCAAATAAAGGCTAGTCAAATAAAAGAAGAATAAACCACACAGTATAGGAAAAGAATCAAGAATGGAATGGTGCGATGAGTTCGGGTTATTGTTACCACCTGGGTGTGGATTATTTTCCTAAAACAGCATCTTTATTCCTCTTCTTCCACAAATTGTTAAATTTGCAGATGTTAACAAAATTTTATTTATTAAAGAATGCACTGTTACATGTTTATGCATTTATAATTCACATACTTTATAGTTATGTCATAAAACTTAAAAGTTTCTGCTTTTACCTCTGATTGTTTCAAAGCGCTGACACTGGAGACTCCTTCCATAAAAGTTAAATAAAACTTTTCTTTACATTCTGTGTGCTGTGTGTCTCCGACATGAGCGTTTTTAAATTAATAATAAGAAACTTTTTTTGCATTATAAAAGAGAAGAAGAAAATAACTCCATGAGATGGCAGTAGGAAGAAAGGAACCGGAACCGGAGGAACCGGACTCAACAGAGGAACCGGACTCAACAGGGAACCCATCCTACATGGTGTTCTTGAAATTCAGTTGAATGAATATTTAAACATTAACAAGCTACCTGGTGAATCACTTTTGCTGCATAATTTTGTAAAGCATAAACAATAACTGCTGATGGTCACCTATTAGGTCATGATGAACAGGAACACTTGAAACAAAGCAAGTATTTGTATACTAAAGGAGATTATTTTTATTATTGAAATTATAGCAAAAGCAAAAGGCATTACAATAAAATATTAGTGTGTGTGGCCTTAGTCTTGTCTTTTTGGTGTCGTCCACTATGTTGCATTACATTGCTGTCTTAACGCCACCTTCTGGTCTTGATCTCCCTCATCTTCCTTTCAATTTAAATCTTTCCTTAATTAGTCTATTTAATACTTTCTTCCTCAAAATATCTCTTAATTTCTTTATCAAAATATTTCAGATGCATGTGTTGGTGAGATGAACAGTTTGGTAAATTTTTTTGTTAACTGCTGACAATATTGCTCCAAAATTCAAAATAAACCTAGAGTATTGTTATTTAAAGTGTATATTTAAAGAAAATGACATCACAACACATCAAAATAACATAAGATCATGCAGTATTTGCAGAACTCCAATAAAACAAATGCAAATAACTTGTAAACAAATAATGTTAATGCTTTCACTAAATACCGTAACATTAAGGAAATAGTATTTGGTGGAATAACCCCGATTTGCATTACCGATGTGCGTTTTGGCTCTCCACCAGTTTTTTACATTGCTGTTGGGTAACTTTATACCACTTTTTTTACAAAGCAATAAAAAAATTTTAATTAAAAAAAAAATAATAAAAAAAAAAAATATATATATAT
>JAQQZT010000036.1:29409849-29420327 GCA_030068275.1 Clarias platycephalus | reverse complement strand
GAATAATTTGAGTTTCCATTATTTCCTATGGGAAAATTAAATTTGGTTTACGAGTGTTTTGGAATACGAGCCCGCTTTCGGAACGAATTATGCTCGTAATTCGAGGTTCCACTGTAATTATATTTGTATTAATCACAGGGGATGGTGTTGGTGCTATTTCTTTGTTTTCTCAGAGTTCCTTTTCCCCCCATTACAAATGTATGATATTGTGTTGTTACTGTACTTTTGTCCAAGGATTTAGACGAACTGTGCATCGCACATCAAGTGCACATTCTACTCCAGGTCAGAAAAGTTTTATCTTCCTTAAGGTCTGAGCACATTTAATTACTTATTTATACCTATAGCATGTGTTAACTCTATTGCCCAAGGTGTTAGAGGAAACATCCATCACAAGAAGAGCACAAATCCTAATCCAGGTCTGATTGTTATTTCTTTATTATATAAATCTGAGGACAATGCATATTGTAAATTATGTTTATATGACGACTGTACCAAAATTATTATTAACTGACATAGCTCAATGAAATTGCCCCTGCTGGTCGATTTACTCTTCCTCTATACTACTCAACATAGTCTTCATCACAAGCCATGTGTTGTTGACCCCAACTCTTGAATCTTCTTTGAAAATCCCTTTTGTGCGTGGAGTTTCACAGTTCATGGTGTCGCGCTGTGCTTAATGATGTCTATGGAGATAACACCGCTGACAGCAATGTGCACAGATGGGTGGAAAAGTTGGGAGACAGACAACTGTGACAAAGGGGGTTTCAAAAAGGATTCGAGAGTTAGCCTAAAAAAAGAAGCAACTTCCGTGTTTGGAAAAAGATGTCCAACATAGAAGTGGCAAAACATGCATTTCCTCCAAACGTCAGTCAATTACCACAGAGTCCCATATGCCAGAAATAAACATGTTTGCAGGCTGGTACAAAAACAAACAAACAAACAAACAAACAAAAACGGTTCTGATCTCCATAGCTACAGTACATTCCCCATTCTTGATAACTGTATGTGGGATGAATTTTTCTGTAACTCATCAGTTATAAAAAAATAAAGATCATAAAAACATGCTCTGCACGCTTTATAAACCTGTAAAAGCTCCTACAATAGACAAGAAAACACCCGAGTGCAACCCGACCTCAACATCAGAAAGAGCAGCTTAAATATTTATTACAGTGAGTTTTATTTGACTGTTGGTTGGTACCAATGATTGGAAGAGGTTTCAGTCAACTCAACTATTCTCTAGAGCAGTTATAACTATTTGAATGAACAGACCACATGAAATAGTGATTCTTGCTCCCAGGTCAGACAAGGCTCTGATTATTGTAAAACTATTGTTACCACTCTTGTACACAAATACACAACCATGACAAGCTGTTAAAAGAGAGAAAAGAGAGAATTTATTTACAGAAGAGAGAGTTTATTTACAGGATTTTAGTTAAGTCCAAGAACAGAGTCTTAGGGAAACTTTCTCTAGTAGTGCTGTTATTTATGACACTGAATTTATATACATCACTGTGTATCTATTCGTTGTCATAGATAACAGGTCTATTTATATAATTGAACTCACCGGATCTCACAGAGATAGAACCTGTCCGAGTTCAAGCAGCATGGCCTGTTGGCAAGACCTGAATCAGAGTTACCAGATAGTCAATAATCATGCTGAGACCCAAGGATAATCGTTTTTTGGGGGGAATTTATTTATTCATTACATTGAAAATTTTATTGCAGTGCCTTCAAAATTGAGTTTGCAATGTATATAATTACTGTACATCTACCAAACAAACTGCAATTGGACTCCAACTATTCAAACGGTTGCCTTTGAGCATCAATTGTTATGCATGCATACTGTAGGCTACACTGTGCAGCATTAGCTAGCTACTGTAGAAGCCGACAGCGGCTGTCTTATGAGAAATCAGTACAGGTGGATTGATTCATTTACTACAAATTCAGGGTCCGTTTTCTTTGCCATACTGTATGATGACAGAGTATATATAAATTCAAATATCATACAACACTATTCATTACCTTTAAACCCAAGCAGCGCAGATTGGTGCTGGCAATTCATCATAGGTCAATAACCATTAAAAAAAAAAAATATATATATATATATTTTTTTTTTTCGGTTTTCGGATATGTCAGGTAGAACAAAAAAAGTCCTGAGCTCCATATACAGTATGTTTATTAAAAAAAACCTGGAAAAACAAATAAAGGTTAAAATGCTCTGAGATTTCAGGGCCACATGCAAAAAACAGGAAGTGGTGTTGGTCTGGAAAAAGAGCGGCAAAAAGGTGATACTGATTGCAAGAAGTTGGTGATCTGAAAATAAACAAAGAAAGCATGGTGCAATGGATTGGCACTCATCCAGGGTGTACCGTGTCTCATTCCTCGAGTCCTTGGGATAGGCTCCAGGCCTCCCATGACCCTGTACAGGATAAGTGAGAGAGTGCGTGAGGGAGTGAGAGCACATGGAATTTGTTAATGACAGAAACCTAACAAGAAAAAAATGGAGAATCATGACAACTGCTAGATGTGATGTTAACATTATTAATATATCCTTTTTTAAGTCAATGCAAGGAAAGGACCAAGCCAAAAAGGAAATCATAAAAAAGGTATTTTATTATTATATTATATAATATTATATTATTATTATTATTATTATTATTATTATTATTATTATTATTATTTATTTATATATATTTTTGTAATGAAGTGAAGTTATAGACATGTTTTTGAGACCTGTCATCCATATGGGTAATAAATATTTAACTGAATATACAGTATCACTTGAAATAGGCCAGATGTGTGTTAAGCCCTGATTAATGTAAAATACTTCTATATACTGTATACAGTACATGAGGTTAACAATTTTAATACTTGCCCTTTTTTAAGTCAATGCAGGAAAAGGAGGGGTGTTGCCAAACCAAAGAAGAAATCATAATCCAGGTTTTTTCTTATTTTTTTAATTGTTGTCATATTGTTGTTAAGTGTAGTTATAGTGGTACCCCAATTTTTGAAGTATTTGATACATGATTTGTAACATGTAATTGCGTTAGGCATCCCAGAGCGTGCTGGACTGGCTTTACAACACAGTCTAGGGATTTACAATTTGTGATGAATTTGACAAATCATTAATATTTAAATGAATATATCACTTGAAATGGCCAGACATGTCTAAAGCCCTGAATATTATAAATTATATATGTAATGTTGACAGTTTTTAATACTTGATCTTTTTATTGTCAACTCAGGGAAAGGAGATGTGCAACACAAGCAAAGAAAAACTCAAAATCCAGGTTTTTTCTTTTTAAAAAAAATGTGTATTTATAGAGGTACCAAGTGAGTGAGTGAGCGAGTGAGCATGGACTTTATTAATGACAGAAACCTACTGTAAATAGAGAATCATGACAACCTCTTGGTATTTGTGATGATAATTTTTTTAACAGTTGCGTTTTTATAAATCAATGCAGGGAAAGGACCAAGCCAAAGAAGAAATCATAATTCAGGTATTAATTTATTATATATTTTTATTCACTCTTATCACTTATAGAGGTATCATATGGAGTATTTGGTACATAATTTTGTTTTTGAGACCTGGCATCCCTGAGTGTGAGATGTGTGAGATTCACAATTTGTGATGAATTATAAATATTTAAATGAGTATAACACTTAAAATAAACTAAACATTTCTAGAGCCCTAATTATTGTAAAATACACCTAGATATATGTGATGTTAACATTTTTAATACTTGCTTTTTTTTGTCAATTCAGGGAAAGGAGTGGTGCGACCAAAGCAAAGAAGAATTCAAAATCCAGGTATTTTTTTTAATGAGTGTAGCAATAAAGATAGCAAACGGTCACATCATTTGTACATTTTAAATGTATCTTTTCATGTATAATAAATAATTTTTTTTTACAATAACAATAATAATTCAATAAAGTATAGTGCATTGTTGGTAGAATTGAGAATGGCACCAAAACCTAGAAAAGCATGGATCTTTTGGTTTTGAAATTTTTTATTTTATTTTATTTTTTACAAAACTCAAACAGAGCTTAATAAGAAAATAAATAAGAGACTCATCAGAAAAAAAGGTTTCAATTTGCCTAAAGATTGGACTTTGGAGCTTTGACCCTGTTCCAGGGGGACGGAAACGTCAGTGTAAGAAGGGAACTGATCTGGGTTTCCTTCAGTTGCTCAGGTCTAGACTCAGCGATGTTATGTATCAATTAAATGAAGTCAGCTGACGACCTCAATGTACTTAATGACCAGGTTATCACATGAAGTTTTTCTACAATTGCGGGCTCGGATTGTAACAGAGTCTGTCTGAGACCACAAGGAATAATTTTCACACATGAACTGGAAACCACATTGAGGCTCTCTATGAACATTAGATGGTCAGGGTCATCACTTTATGTGGAACAAGCAATTTGTGGGACTTTTTTCCCTAAACAAATGAACAAACAAACAAACAAACAACAACAACAACAACAACAACAACAAAACTCAAACTATTTTCAGTTTGAAATCTGTGGCCATCATTTTAGTTCCAAAGTAAATATTGGTATAAGTCTTATTAAGATATATTGGGATGGATAATATATTTGAAGCAGAAATGCATATGGGCCATACAGTATGTTGTATGATTATTGACATTTAGTTATCTTAAATGGTATCTTAAAAGTTATCTTTTTGTTTAGACTTGGCAACCCTGAGGTAATCAAGACATCATAGAATGTAACTTTTAAAATTCCACCACGAAAGTTAATTAATTCAGTTAATATTAGCAGGGCTTTAATGTTTGCGTTCTCTTTTCATGCAGCACACAGTCAGGTGATGGACAAAAGGAGAAAACTTGCTCAGGCATTAAAGATCCCGGTGACACCAGTGAGGAAAACCATGTCAGGTCAGCTGATCCTCTTCATCCATATATTAATAGTTTGGCTGCAAAATGCTAGAACATTTTTGGATTGTTTATTTTTTGGATTGTTAATAAAATTATTTATTTGTGTGAATAAAAAATATTTGTTTACCCACCATAAGGTTTGAGGATAATAGAACATAATAACATAGTGTCAGATGTACTAATAATGTTTACAAGAAACGTTAAGAAGAGAGTGTGTGTGTGTGTGTGTGTGTGTGTGTGTGTGTGTGTCTTCTCTAAATGTCAAACAGTTTTACGCCTTCTTTCATCACAAGTCATCCAAAAATCATTAGATTTGAGCAACACTCTCCGTCAATGACTGACAAATTAAATAACAATAAAATGTAAATGGTTTACTAACTTTTTTACCAATTGCTGATGTTATATTAATCATATTATTATGTCTCTTTTGTAATTAATTCCTTTATGCAGTGGTGGAGATGGTGAAACAGAAACTAAAAGGCAATGAAAAGCTTATAGTTCGTCCCAAAGTCCAAAGGACAATTAAACCTTCTGCGTCCAGGCTTCCTGGTCATAGAAGTAAGTTACTGATAAACTTGTAATAAGTTTGCATGTTACATTAACTGAGACTATCAATAAGTATTTCCCACGTCCTGATTTTTTTTGTGCATATTTGTTACACATGAATGATCAAGATCATCAAAAACATTTAATATTAAACAAAAATAACTTGAGTAAGACAACATTCGGCTTTTAAATTATGATTTCATTTATTAAGGGAAAAAAGCTGCGAATCAGGCAAATACTTTTTCACAGCACTGTATTATTATTATAATACACTGATCATATATACAATGATCTTATTTACTAAGTTCTGTTTTTTAAGAATGAGGTACTGTTAATTCAGAGACAGGCCATGTTCACTCAGAGTTATGTTCTGATGAGACAGAGTTATGGCAGGTTGACCAAAAGTTATGATATGATGACCCACAGTAATCCCCCTATGACCCACAGTAATGCCCCCCTGTGACCCAGAGTTATGCCCTGTTGAATAATATTTGTACAGTCATGCACTGCACTGTCCTGCTGGCACCAATTGCTGTCTTTGAGGGAACAGTGCCTTTGCAGTGCTGATGTTTTTTCTCTCACTGTGCCTTAACTTTCATTTCACAGGTGTTCTCAGTTGAGGGTTGATTTGTCTCTTTTTTTGAGTTTCTAGGTTTCCTTGGTCAGTTCGGTTCCCTGGTTGTTACCCATGTTTATGTTGCTGTTAAATTAAGTTGTAGGTTTGAGATATTCTGATTCAAGAATTCATAAGTGTTGTGGTATAAAAAGCAAACAAGGAAAAAAAAGCAAAAAAAAAAGTGTCAGTTTTAAATGTGCAAAATTTCTTAACATTACTTATTTTCTTTACGCAGTGGTGGAGTTACTGAAAAAGAAACTGAAATCTAATCGAGAGCTGACGGTTCGTCCCAGAGTCCAAAGATCGATTACACCTGCTGTGACTGTCCATCCTGTTCCTGTGGGTCAGTTGCTATTAAAATATTAAATATTATGTAACAAATCTGTAGTATATTAAAGTCATATTTACAAGTTCTAAAAAACATGGAGGCTTAATTTGTGAGAAAGGGATGAATACAAAACAGAGGTGGACACTATGTCACAGATTACATATCTTATAACATTAATATTATCTAATATTATATAACGTTACATTATCTTACTACGCCTGGTAATATCAATAAATATGCTTTGCTTTTATATCCTTCAATAAGGTTACTTTAATTATATCATATGGCACTCTGCTTTTATGATTCTGAGTTTATTATCATGTTTTACAGCTGCATTTGTTTATAGTCGCATTTACTGTTAATTATTTCTGATATAATAGCGGCACATTGACTCACTGCACCTTCAGGGTCTGGGGTCGATTCCTACCATGAGGTTCTGTGTGCATGGAGTTTGAATGTTCTCCCCGTGCTTGGTGGGTTTCTGCCGGGTATTTCGATTTTATCCCACAGTCTAAAGACATGCAGATTAAGCGAATTAGTGTTCCCAAATTGTCCGTAGTGTGTGAATGTGTGTGTGAACGTTGACCAGAGGTCTTACCATGGTCGGGGAAAAAAAAAAAGGAAATAAATACAATGATCACCGTTAGCCTCCACGGTCACTAGTTAGACTACAGAGGTTCCTAGATGGATGGATTTCTGATAAAACGTATTAGATCGGTGTCTTTTTCATGTATCAGTAACTGTGGGACTTTACCAACATTTTTCAGCAATTTAAATACAGTACTGACACATGCATGATATAAATAAATCTATAGTATGTGACAGTGTGACATCAGAAAGATCCACTAGATGGAGCTGTTCTACGTGTCATACAAGTGATGTCATTCATTTGCTGTATATCTACAGGACTGTTATTTTCCCCAAGTTGTCAGGCATTAAAACTAAGTCTTATAAAACTAATGTTGTCTCAAAGATGCATTAAAAATGCAGTTCAGTAATCAATACATCAATGTTTTATTACATCCCTATAGCTAGTGTTACAAGTTTTTTAGTTTGTAAATATTATTTTGCATATAAGCATCAGAAATGAAGGCATTGGTGGCTCAGTGGAAGTTGTCTTGCCGACCATGCAGTAGGCCTGGGTTCGATTCCCAGCCAATGTCACACGAGAGGGAGTGTCGTTGTGCTGGAATATCAGCACGGCTGTGATGCTGTTAAAGGACGCAGGCTAAGAACTGAAGGCATCACACCTGTGCTGATATTCAACACAGCAGCACAACCTTTTGTGTAATATTTTTTTTAAATTTTGGTGTACTGTAGCTTCTTTTTTTTTATCAGCTGTATAGCTAGCTGTATCTCTCTTATAACCATCCAGTCTCAGATTACTTGGTCAGAACTAACTGTTATATAATATAACAATAATAATACTTATGAACAACAGCTTGCAGTAATCTGGAGTTATTCAGATTTTATTACCAGCCATAATTTGTATTGCTTTGTGTATCAGTAGCTACTGTCCATGCTCATACCCCTGCAAGAACAGTTTCCTACAAACCACACGATCGAGTGCATCACGACTATGGACACATGACTCCACGTCCCAGCCAACGAGCGTCCATTGACTCTGCAGCATCTGGTAAACATCATACTTAGTATTTTTAATTGGTTTGAAATCATGTTATATAAATCACATTATATAAATCAGTAACCAAAGCCTTCCCATGACCACCATCATGTTTTCTGTGTCCCTGTTTTCTACTGTCCATGTAAGAATACCCACAATATCGAGTGCATCATGCCCATGGACACATGGCTCCACATCCCAGCCAACAAGCACCCTTAATATTATCATACTTAATATACAAAACTGCTTAAAAATACTATTATGTTATATAAATCAGTAACCGATGCCTTCCCATGACCACCATCATGTTTTCTGTCACACCTTGATGCATGAGTACAGTGGACACCAAGGTAGACATTACACTATATCCATAGCTCAGATGGCAAAAAAAAACCTTTTTGTTTTTGGACACAGCTGCACATTTGGTACATTAGAAACCACACCCTGCTCATGAGCCTGAGAACATTGTGAAGGGTGTGGTGGTGGCTTTTGGTTGAGTGTTACCCATGGCCATACTTCTATTATTGTCTAACTGACTTTTGGTAGATTTATACTATATGACCAAAAGTCTGCGGGAACCTGACCGTTACACCTGTATATTTTGTTTTTACCAAACTGTTAACACAAATCTGGAAGGAAGTAAGAAGCTTGAACTTGTTCCAGAATGACAATGATCCTTTGCACTAAATGAGCTCCATGAAGACATGGTGTGTTAATGTTGGAGTGGAAGAGCTTAAGAGTCCTGCACAGAGGCTGTGTTTGTTGCTCAATGAACACAAATTCCCTCAGCCAAACCCCAAAGAGTGGAGATAATTAAAACATCACTAAAGGAACACTCTATATATTAATGCACATGGTTTTGAAATGTGTTCAACAAATCTGGCTTGCTGCTGAGAATGGCCTTGTGGGGTCTGCTTGGGTTGCCTGTGGCGACTGGGCATGGTCCATGAAGATGGTCTTGGACTCAGCTGATGCAGACAGCTGTTTTTTTTTTTTTTTTTTGATGACTTGTGACTGTAGTCGCTCAATAGCTCAAGACTGAAATTCTCACCAACAGTTTTGTACCTGAGTCTCCTAAAAAGTGGACTTCATAATAACTTCCCTGTTATACTGAACATTTACCCCCATAGTTACTGAGCCCCTAAAGGACATGGATGGAAAAAAAAATAAAATAAAAAAAATCAGAGAAATTAAAAGAAATGGACATTTGTGGAAAAAAAACGTGGCTATTGTGACTATTAACAAAGAAAAGCTGCTTTGCAAGACCGACTACAGTGAGATGGTCAGGTGTCCACATACTCTTTAACATATAGATAATCTACAGATAAAACTGTGGTTTAGGGAAGAATTGAATGAAGGATGTATGTGATCCCCCTGTGGCTTGTCTTCCGTCTGTGTGTTTTCCAGCCTAGCTCCATCCTCCAGTTACCGTATGTGTGATCCCACCTACCGATAGCTGAGCTTAAATTTATCCCCAAAATGAACCAGGAATCGTTCAGGATAGGATCTTATTAATGTTTTTTAATAAATAGGTTTTTCTTTAATATCTGTTTTATATTAAAATATTACAGTTTGTACTTGATTTTATCTGTTTTACAGCTCCAAGCCATAACATAGATGACACTCAAACTGATGATGAGAATATTGCAGGTAGATGTAGTAAATACCTATGAATTAAAAATAACACAAACCTGATCACATCTTGTGCTCAAATGCTTTCACTTCTGTTTCACTTCAAACCTTTTAGAAATCACAGATGAAAACCTGCTGTTTTTAAAGAACTACAAAGCTGAATTAATCAGTAAAGTTAAAAATGTAGACGGAATCCTAGACTACCTCGAGCTTTCCAGCGGAAAAACAGCAATCGTGAGAGCACAGCTAACGGACCAGGCCAAGATGAGGAAACTTCTGGAGTTTACAACCAGCAAACGTGCTGCAGAGCATCTGCTTACAATTTTGTGTGAACAAGAAGGGGATGTCATGGATGATCTTAATGATACCAGTGATGCTGAAGATGATGCTGAGTATGGTGGTGGAGATGATGCTGAAGATGATGTTGAAGATGATGCTGAGTATGATCCTGAGCATGATACTGTGGATGTCCTTAATGATAATATAGAGCAGTAATACGGATGAGAAATTCTTGAAACGTATATAACGTAAATTAATGATAATTTTCTTTTTAATACATTAGATAGATTAGACCGGGATGGTAAAATAGCCATCCCTTTGACTTATTATTTTTTTGTATCTTTTTCATGGTTTATAAATAAAATAAAATAAAGAAATCTCGACTTTTTGTTTATTCTTTTTTTTTTTTTTTTACATTGTTTACATCCTTAATAACATTTCTTGTAATAAAAAGCTACAGAGGTATAAAGCTAATGATCCATACAATGAAGCTGTGGGAAAGAGTAGTGGAAGCTAGGTTAAGGGCAGAGGTGAGCATTTGTGAGCAGCAATATG
>JAQQZT010000036.1:29381663-29395575 GCA_030068275.1 Clarias platycephalus | reverse complement strand
TTGAAAAACTAAATAACATAACCAAAAACAAAACAACTAAAACCGAAAACCGAAAACAAAATAACAAAACTGAAAACTAAATTAATAAAAAAACTAAATAACAAATTGAAAAACTAAATAACATAACCAAAAACAAAACAACAAAACCGAAAACAAAATAACAAAATTGAAAACAAAATGAATTCAAAAACAAAATAACAAATTGAAAAACTAAATAACATAACCAAAAACAAAACAACTAAAACCGAAAACCGAAAACAAAATAACAAAACTGAAAACAAAATTAATAAAAAAACTAAATAACAAATTTAAAAACTAAATAACATAACCAAAAACAAAACAACAAAACTGAAAACAAAATACCAAATCAGAAAACACAACAACAATTCAGTCAAACCGGAAAAGGTAGGTATAGTTTGCGAATGAAATACTTATCGCTGATTGGATGACACATCTGTTACTCAATCTGTGAATCAACACGCCTGTGTGTGGTTTGCGATTTAAATACTTATTGCTGATCTTTAGTGCCAGATGTCTTGTCCAATCAGCGGTAAGGATGTAATTCGCAAACCACACCTACCTTTTTTGGCTTGTTGATTCTTACCGCTGATTGGACAAGACATCTTTCACTCAAAATATATATGAAGTACTGCAGACACACGGACATTTAGATGTATTTTCATTTAAGGATTCATTTCAGTATTTTAGAATTATACAGCACTTTGGTCAACTAAGTTGTGTTAAATGTGCTTTAAAAATTATTCTGACTTCACTTGATAGTACTTCTTGTATGTCTTGAGTGACAGATGTCTCATCCAATCAGCGATAATAATTTAATTTGCGAACTATACCCACCCTTTACGGTTTGAGTGAATTGTTGTGTTTTTTCATTTGGTATTTTGTTTCTGGATATGTCATTGTGTTGTCTGGTTTGTTATATTGTATTTGGTTTGAATTTGTTATTTTGTGTTCAGTTTTGTTGTTTTGTTTTCATTTTGTTATTTTGTTTTGCACTTCTCAGTCACTGTACTAGATACTAGAATTACTGTGCGATAGAAAAGGCTTTATCATAGAGATCTAGAAAGGGGATTTATAAATGGTTCATTTTAACAGCATATTAATTTTATATTGCTCTTAAAAAATCAGTTGGGATTTTTGTTAATTCTGTAGCTCACATGGTTATCTCTGTGAATATACAGTACCATATTACACTACTACATTTTACTGTATTATTATTTATCTTACATTTACTTTTTTTTTTACATCTTACTATTTATCATACATTTGAGCAGCCAGGGTTAAGGGCCTTGCTCAATGGCAACTTGGTGGTGCTGGGGTTTGAACCCATGACCTTCTAATCAGTAGTCCCATATAAATAGATTTTACAAACAAAGCCTCTGGCAACATCCAGCTGTTCTCAAGGGAGACTGGAAAATTTGGTATGGCTTATTTCGCAACATAAAAAGAAGACTTTTATTTCATTTAGAATCTCTGTTTTTAAAAAAGTTTAAAAAAGTAAAGAAGTAATGAATATTTGATCATATGGATTATCATAATTTTTGATTATGCAGAATAACTGAACATATTTATGAGAATAAAAACTCTCTTCATCTCTCTATATAATCCACTCCTACCCTTATTCCAGTGTTTCACTAGTGCTTGGATACCATCAAGGTAGAAAGTTTTTTTTTTTTTTTCAGTATGCCGGAGCCACGATCGGACTGCTTGCTTCATGTCTGACATGCTGGCCTCCCAGCAACTCCTATAATAACACAAACATGTGGAAATGGCTTGGCACAAGGTCAGGACAGAATAGGGCATGTGGCAATAACATAATGGCAATAAAACATGTATAACTACATTAAAAAGATGAAATTCGTTCACATTGTATTTTTGTAAAAAAAGACCAAAAAGAAATGATGAATGTAATAACTATAACACAAAGGAATTTGACCTCGAATGCTTCGTTAGAACTAAGTTTATGAGAGGAGCCTACCTAAATAAGACAATGATTTATTTAAAATCCACTGGCGAAGTCAGTGGGAAACATGGCACACCCTAAAAAATGATAAAAGGGAATTTGTTAAAATGGTTAAGACTCCACTGGGTCCATGCTGAGATCATAACACTGGTTACCTCTTTGATGCAATGGCTGTATGGAGTATTAATGATGCAGACAAATGTTATTTTTCTTGGATTTTTTGGCGCTTTTCTTGAGTAACTCATTCCAAACACCATTTGACTTGAACTGGATAATTTTCTTTATAAATTTTTAAAAACAGTTTTAAGGGATTGGAACAAGATGTGTGGTTATACTGTACTTAATTTTTATTTCTAGGGCTTAAGCAGTATGACAACATGGCTATTATGTCGTCATCATCGTTGTGATAATGCTGATGTCCAAAAGAGCTGATGTCACAGTGTGTGAAGGGCACTTGAGACACTGTATGAGGTGTGTGATGCTTTTTTTTTCCAGCATCTGGGGCTTTTTGAGGGTTTTAAAATAAAAATCCCATAAAAATTACGTCATAATGATACAGCATCGGTATGTCCCCTTTAAATGCATGCGTCCGCATGGTGAATGCACAGGGCACTTGGGCCAGATTATCGTTGCTTACAACTACTGTATATTTTGATATTGCTTTTAAATAACAGGTCTATAAAAAGTAAGTTAATATTGTGTAACTGACATGCAATACATGAAATAATGTTCTTTCGGGTAGACTCACTGATATCCCATTTGAATACAGCTGTATAGCTAGGTAGCTCACTATGGTTTGCACATTCCTGTTAAATGTGGATCCGGTGAAACTGGCTTCTTTTTTCCTTTTCAGTCTTCAAACATGTTAAAAGTTAAAAAAGTACATTATCAAAAAAGTAGATACACTAACTCTACTTCTTCTCGCACATCTTCTCACAGAAGCAAAACCAGTTGAGTGAAAACTGGAGAACCTAGATGGAACCCACATGAACACAGGGAGAATACAAGTTCAGACCCAAAACATTTTATATCCAAATGGAAGTGTAGTGATGAAATATTTTTACAGATAAACAACATCAACAGAGAATTACAAAATAGCGTCATCATTTATTATGCATTTCTGTGACAGCTGGTTGATGACGCCCCCTGTGTCTTTCCTGCATGAAGTCAGTTACACTAGCAAAGCTTTATTATGATAATCTGGGTATTTTGTTAGGGACAATGTAAGGACATTATCAAAATACAACCAGGTGTGTGCACATACTTTTGATCTTTGCAGGGCTATTGATCTTTTTAGGATCCATAGAACAGCTTAACAATTCCAGAAGATTCTTTCCTTGTTCCAATTGCATATCTTGCAGATGGACTAACATGAAAAGACATTTGTTCACTAACAAAAAGGTCCAGTGAAATGTGATCTATTTCTAGACTTGACCATATGGATTATGGCATGTAAGACTAACAGACACATACTGTATTCATACACCAAAATAATAAAACATAGCATTTTTACAATGTATACTAAGCAATGAGAAAAATAACATGTACAGTAGTTTACTAGATTATTTACATTTTTATTTGCTGTCGCTTAAAAAAAAAACCTTTAGGGTGGATGAGCTTAAATTTACCACTTAAAAAATTAACATTTTCTTAAATTTTACTTTTCATATTTGCTGTTCCATGCAAGAGGCAATCATTTGATTGCATATTTTTTATCCATCAGAATTTTACGGCATTGTATTTTCACCAAGAACATTTTATTTTTCATTAAAGTGTAATATAAACAGACAACTGACTTGATATAACATAAGTTAACTAGTTAGTTTTGTTAATTTATGTTGTTAATTTATGTTGTATTCTCTCAGCTATTCAACTAATTAGATTTCTTAATTAGCTAGTTAGTATTTTAGCTAATTTATGTTGTATGTAGCACTTTGGTCCTGGAGGAATGTTGTTTCGTTTTTCTGTGTGCTAAACTGTATATGGTTGAAATGATAATAAAGCCTACAGTACTTGAACTTGAACATCTGGATCCTAATACTGTAGTTTTTGCTTATTCTTCATGAGAAAAATGCTTAAGCTCTGTCAGATGAGATGAAGCATGTTGTGATGTTGGAATAATAATAATAATAATAAAAAAAACCCTCTCAGTCTCAAGTACTTGGCTCCATCCATCCTCCTGTAAATCCTGTGTGTCCGAAGGGCACAGTGCTCTCAGGGTTAGTGGAAATTTTTGTTTCAACCAAAACATGACCATTTTTACAATCTTTTGTCAGATGTTTGCTGAGATGCCAACTTGTGAATTAATATCAGGATTTTAAACTTTCCAATTCTTCCAAATATACATATTCTTACAGTATTTTGATCCTTAATAAAGTAAGGTATCAATGCTTATTAGCATCAAGGGGTGTTAGAAACTACACTTTGAAACGTTGAGTTGCATTTATAGAACACCTGCTTCTTTCATTGACCAATTCATTAATATAACAACTGAATTTACAATTGAAATAAAAATTGTGTCATGTTAAAAGTTACATTTTAAGGGGTTGTGATTGATCAATCAAGTAGTGCCCTTGATCAAGCGTTGGAGAGGGATTTGGCATTCGGCCTTGTGTTAGGAGCTATTGGAAAACAGATTGTTCAGAGGAGGTTCAGAAATCAATAATTATGGAGTTATTATTAAAAAGTGTTGTTTAACATGTTGTAATGTGATGTGTCTTCCTGCTGAAAGTGCTTCTGTGACAGGGTTTGCATATGTTTTTTAGTAGTATGCGTCTTGTCAGTATGGCGAACAACCCAGACCTTTCACCCATTCTGACATACCGACAATTAGTGTAATTAATGGTTATTAGAAGACCTGGGATACAAAGTGATGCATACAGTATTGTTGAACATTCCAGTGCTGTTCGTCTTTTATCATCAATCATGGAATGATTTTTCGTCAAATCAGATCGATTGGTTGAAACTGTTAACGCCAAAATTAAGGTAAACATTTGGAACTCATTTTTGGTTTGTAAAAAAATGGTCTGCAAAGTTATATTTGAGTGTCAAAATGTGAAAATCAATTGTTCTTTTATCTTTTATTTACCTTTTTTCATCTATTTTATTTTTATTTAGTTTGACTTGCAAATGTTAGCTTAAAAATATAAGAATATGTTCTGGTCATATACTGTAGGCATTGCTTACCTGTGCCTGTTCAGTCACTACTTACTGTACTACATTGGCTTTTGACTAATTAGTTTATGCTGTGTGACTTGCTGAAATTGTTTAAATTGTACTATGTATGATGACTAAATAAGTAAATGAATATGAAATAACAAATATTAAGCCTCAACCAGGAGGACCCATACTCATGAAGTGCTTTGAGCGGTTAGTCCTAGCACACCTCAAGAAAAGCCTACCACCCACACTGGACCCTCATCAGTTCACCTACCGTGAGAATAGGAACATTGAAGATGCAGTTTCCCTAACACTACACACAGTACTATCTCACCTGGATAATAAAAACACTTACACAAGAATGCTGTTCGTGGATTTCAACAGAGTCATCCCCTCCAGGCTGATTAGGAAGCTTGCTGATCTCGGAATCAACACCTTTCTATGCAGCTGGATATTGGATTTTCTGACCAACAGGCCACAGAATGTTAAATCCAATAATATTCTCTCCTCACCCATCATCCTGAACACTGGCGTTCCACAAGACTGTGTACTGAGCCCCTTTCTGTTTTCACTGTACACACATAAATGCAGCCCTATGTATGGTTCTAATCCCGTAATTAAGTTTGCAGATGACACAACAGTGATTGGCGTCATCAATGACAATGACGAGTTTCAGTATGGAAGGAAGCAGAATGGAAAGTTACAGTACTTATGTAACTGTGGTTTTATAATTCTTAAAACAATTTATATATAAGAAATGGATTGCATTGATTAACGCACAGTAAACAATGTTATATTAGGGATTTTGTTGTTTCAACTTTCTGGAAATGAAATTAAATCAAAAGTTGTTTTCTACATGAAAGTCGATATTTTAATCACAAGTGCCCTTGTATCTCCCATGAGCAGCACTTTCCATGGGCGTTGTATAATCATGAATAGACATAAAAGCCTTCCAATTTGCAGGGTCATGTTATGCCTTTTGGAGAAGCCCAAATGAGATTTACTCATCTACATCAGGCAGAGGCAGAGCTCAGAGTGTCAATTAATTTGGTGAAATGACATTAGTTCTCTCATCAAGGACAAAGCTCTGTCTGGGTTTTGCATGAGCTGGCCATGTGGAGAGGTTAATGTCCTTTTTAATTTTTTTTTTTAACAAAATAATGACTTTACTGAAGCAAATGCCCTGTGGTAGCTCCTGGGGCAATTGTAATAAACCCAAGTCAACCTGTTACGGGTAAATCAAGTGCCTGGAATAAGGGTTAAATGGAAGGGCAACCACTACACTTATGAAAGTTGTAATGGTTCTATTTAAAGGGGATCCATTATGCTATAATTCTTAGATATTTAGAAGGGTCTCCATAGTGTATGTATTAAAGAAGCATGAGTAATACAACAAAAAAACATGACTAAAATACATTTTCTACTTTTTGTTCTCTGTTCTTCTCTTCTGTTCTCTGGTGGTGCATGGCTCAGCAGTAGCTCAATTAAGCAGTGAAAATGAGGTAATCTGAGGTATATGTGGAGGATTAGAGCATTTGGAGCATTAACAGCCACAATTTGACAGACCTCTGAGACCTGTGCTAACTTGTTAAAGAAATATAAAACCATTGGACCTTTAAGCCTGACTTTTAGGATTATTACATGCCCCACTGCACAAGATCCTACTGTATAATGTTTAAATCTTGGATTAAATTAAATGACGATCTTATGCCTCAGGTTATAAGGATATTTTTTCTGGCACTTAAGATTTTTTGTTCATGTTTTGTCATCATCACTACTTTATTTCTGCAAATCATTCAGACTCTACAAATTACATTAATTCCAAATGTTACACTCATGATAACTTTGTCGTTGGTCATTATTGGTTGCAGTGGCACTACTTCAGCCACTAAGAATTCAAAGCATTTATTTACAACTTTTGTCTTTAAATGATCTTTTTTTTGCCAGCATGGGAAAAATAAAGTCATAGACAATTCTCAACCATCAGCCAACTCTTCCCCATCACACAACATCTACTAACCAGGAAGGGTGAAGACTATCACTCAATTTCTCCAACCAGCAGGACCTCTTTTCAAACTGCTGGTGGTGTAACACATTCAGAGGAAAGCACTATCCGCCCACTTCTACAACTCACAGATGCCCATTAGCAAATGTTGTAGTGATTGACTAGTGAGACCCTGAGGTTATGTTTTTTCTCTGTTGGACTCCCAGCCACAGATGACAGATGTGGTATCATGAGAGAACATTACGACACCTGCTCAGGTTGTACATTAGCAAAATGAATGATGAATGAAATGTCTCTGATGATCAAGCCAAGGAAAAACTCCCTGAGAAACCTTGAGAGGAACCAGACTCTACAGGGAACCCATCCTCATTTGAGTGATAACGAACATAATTTATATAACATCATGTGTGTTATGCAGCTGAAAGTTCAATATAAATGAAGTTCTTTAAATTAACATGAAGTCCAGTTCAGCACAGAGTCAGCAGATGCAAAGGGCAGATGGGGTCTGGATCACTGGGAGCACAGGAGAAAGAAATCAAATTTTTTAAGGTTGAGTATCTTACGCCTTGTTTACGCTAAGTTTTGCTTCTTTCATTGTCGGCAAAATACACTCCATGTTCTGTAATTGGAGAATTAATCACAGATGAGAAATTTTAAAAGTAGGGTGGATAAAGATGAAGTTTTGTCCTAAAACGATTCCAGTGCGTTAAATTCACTTATACTGTACCACTTCATAATTTAGTAAAATTATAGTCAGAGTTTAGCGTGCAATATGGTACGGTTCTAGGACTCCATGCAATATGCAATGTGGTACTTACTGTATTCATTTAAAGTATTCTAAAGTTTAGTGTGCAATATGGTACTTACTGTTTTTAGACTCTTTTTATTTTATTCAATTTATTTTTGTGTGTAGTCATTTATTACTTTTCCTTTCTACTCGATAACAACTGTGAGCAACTATAACCAAGAATAAGCAATTCCCCTCTGGGATTAATAAAGTTCTTTGAATCTTTGAATCTTTAATATCTTAGAGGTGAAAATACTGTATGAACTAATCCCAGTAGAAATAAAATTATGTTCTATGTTGAGCTATTTTACACGCTCCCACCTTGGACTCCTGTGGATATTGTCGCTCCAATGACCCGTGTTTTATCTTATCTTCACATCACTGCTTTTATTAGTGCCACAGTTTCAGAACATATGAGACAAACTGGATTTAAACTTCCAGCTGGAAGAATAAACATGCATAGATCTGTATATTCATTCTTTGAATTTCCAGTTTCCATAGTTTAGTTTACTTTTATATGAAGATTTTGGAAGCTTGTAGGTACATTACGGTCGTTTCTGTGTCTTCCACATACACTCTCTGTACACTGTCAACTATTGTGTTGATTGACCCTGTTGAGTAACGAGTATAGCCCTGTCCGCCTCCAGGAAAAAATTGGTAAAAGAAATTACTGATTTAGATTTCATTCATGGCACAGGTTTAATTTCAGGCAACTACCAAAGTCCTGTCTAGATTGCATTAAATTCTGTTCAGCCAGTTTTGCGTGATGCTGTGACAAAATCTGGATGGACAAATTTTCTGAGACTGATATCGGGTCGTCCAATGTATAAAACGTAAGGATATCATTGAAAGAACGAGTTCTGACCAACGTACAGATAAAACCTTTCTTTTATTAATATAGATTAATAATTCATCATTCTTTGTCAGAGAATCCAGAGCCCTTCATTGGAATACTGGGTGTGAGGTGAGAAGACATGGGACACTAATCCTTCAAAGCAGAAAATGCAAAACCCCAAAAAGATAGTAAGTCATTTGGGGATTAACCCAAATACCTAAGAAACAAATATGCCTTTAGTCGTTGCTTAAAGACTGCCAGTGACTTGGCTGTGCGGACAGTTAGAGGAAGTTCATTCCATCACCTACTGTAGGTGCCAGAACAGAAAATAGTCTATATGCATGTCTTCTTCGATCTCTGAGAGATGGTAGGACCAGTCGAGCAGTAATAGAGAATGGGATGGAACGTGATGAAGTGGGGTGTGAGTAGTGCTAAAAATCTGGAGTGAGGTGGAGTAGTCTAGTCTTGAAATAACAAGTTACTGAACAAGCACCAGAGTAGCCTGTGTAGAGAGAAATGGACAAATTCTTCTGATGTTGTAAAGAAGAAATCGACAAGCGAGTAAGGTTTGCAACATGTGAGGAAAATGACAGTTGATTGAGTTGAGGCAATTCTTATTGTTTGTTCTATATACAATAGTTAAATAGAAAACAGTGCACACAAAAAAATCCCACAGTCGGGAATTTGTATTCTAGTAAAAAAAAAAAATCCATGTTGATAAGATCTTTAGTATTGGTTCTGGCTAGACTCCCCATATTGTTTCAAAGAGATTTACATCATTTAGTATGCAGTTTGGCTCTGAGATAATTATGTAGTCTGTTTTCTGGCTTTGTCGAAGTAGAGTGCAAAAGAATGCTCAATTTGCATTTGACATTGCTTTGCACTCAACTATTACTGTATTCTAGCCTTTAGGTGTTTTTTTTTTCTTTTTTTTTTTTTCATATCCCGAACACTATGAGTTCACTCTATGCCTCAGGCTACCATAAAGCCGAGTATTTTCTTTAGTTCACATGCTTGAAAGTGAGCTGCCTGGTCACAAAGATCACTTGCCCAGACAAATCGCTCTACCACTGAGCAGCCGTGTGCCTTCTGGGACTGAAACATGGCGCATATCGGAAACTGATAAATATATGCTGGAGAATAGGCAAGGACCATTTGAAAAAAAAAAAAAAAAAGTTGTTGTGACTTCACTGTCACTTCTAATATAACTGTGTATGAGTGCTATAAATTCCACTTAATTTTAAAATGACAGAAAAACAGCATGTTCAAATACCAGAACATAATTTCATTCACACAACTCATTCCGTGTGCTCATTCATGTAGAAATCAGAACAAGCTGTCCTCTGCAATGTGGCGCTTCTCTATACATGAAGGAGTTAGGCTCTAAACCCAAATCTATTTGTGAAATCAATTAAAAGGACAATCAATTTTGCATTTCCACCATGATGAATGAGAGCGTACATGCGGAGCTAACGCACCATTACGGGCTCCTTGTTTGAAGACGTTTTGTTGATTTTTAAATCACAGTGCTATTGACACTGAGTTACGATACTATAACTCTCTGAAAGCACAAACAGTGCTAAACCATTTACTCATTTGTTATTCATGCTTCCTCTCCCTAACTTACAGTAAATCCTCTCACATTTATCATCATATCCAAACACATATCATGTATAAAGACAGGTTAAGAAGGTTTAATTTTCATTAAATTCTCTAATTAAACATTAGATCTTTACAAAGCAGTTTCGAGAGATTATGTAGCATGGTGCAAAAAACAAACAGCAAAAGTAAAAAAAATAAAAAATAATAAGCCCAGTATGTGGCCCTATTCTGGCAGAATGCATTTTAGATGAGAGAGGTTGGAGGCGAATGGTCAGACAAGTTTGAGCTGACAGGAACAAAAATAACCATTTTTTACAGTTATAGTGAGCAGAGAAGTATGTCACCTTCTGCTAAATTAGCTTATCATGCTTGTCTGCAACTCACTCCTGGCAGGTCTGCCTCTGTCCACCATTCATCCTCTGCAGCTGATCCAGAACGTAGCTGCACGTCTCAATTTCAACCTTTTGCCAAGTTCTCCCACACCACCCCACGTCTCTGCTTCCTGCACTGGCTTCCTGTAGCTGCCCTCATCAAATTCAAAACATTGATGCTTGCCTACAAAGCTAAAAACGGACCAGCACCCACTTACCTCTCAGCTCTTATCACACCTCGCACTGCACCACGTTCCCTCCGATCCTCCAGCACTGCTCGGCTGGTCAAACCATCTCTTAGAGATCGAGGAAGACTTGCACTTAGACTGTTTTCTGTTCGGGCAACTAGGTGGTGGAATGAACTTCCTCTAGATATCCGTACAGCTAAGTCTCTCCCCCTAGAAAAAAAAAAACACTTTTAAAAAAGTTAGTTACTAGGTTAGTTAGTAACCTAGTAACCCAGTGTAAGGATCAGAGCGTTTGCCAAATGCCTAAATGTAAATGTCATCATAATGCCATCAATGTCATTTTCAACAAGTGAGGAAAGTAAAGCTCTGTTTAATCCTAGACCTTTAAGCAGACATACTATGCACTGGTGCAAAATGATGCTATTACATCTATTATTAAAAAAATCTCAATATTACTTCTATTTTTAAAAGAAATTATTAAAAGAAAATTCTGCTGTGCCATTTTTTACATCCTGTTTGAGCATTAGCACGGTGGTTACACGGTGCCTATTAATACTGTACCATCAATACTTCAATTCCTTGTAGAAGATTGGATCTTGTAGGCCCAAATGAAAAAGCTGACAGTCTATTTCAAGGCAACAATAAAGAGATTGGACAGATAGGATCACTGCAATTTGGACTTTCATTCCCTAGTAATGAGAGAAAATCCACAATCTGTTAAGGATATTGTATTCCTTGGATTCCTCCTGAAAATATAACTGATAAAGGTACGGACTATTAATATGAGGAATGATCAAGTCAACCCGAGACTTGTGACGAAATCTCTTGTAAACGAAGGCATAAAACTGATTTATAACATTTACAGAAGCCCGAAAGCACAGGATGGTGTTGAGACTCGGAGTAAAATATTTGAATGGGGCAAATGGCTGTATGTCTGTGAATGACGATCCTGGCTGAGGTGGCTCTGAGCCCAGTGCATTCATTCCTGTCAACATTCAGCGAGTGGAACGCCTGATCCTTTGAAAATTGATGGATAACTTGTCGACTTAAAGAAGAGACACATTTGACTGTGCACACAGTCAGCAAAAGTCATAGTTTGACATGAATGCCAACCAAAAGCTATTGAGTGATTCTCAATTAACCTTATTAAACAGTATAAAGTACAGATAAAAGACGCATGACTCATGACTCCTCTAAAGTCAAAAGCAAGCCATTAATCAGACCTGTAAGAGAAGTTATAAATAATTTCCATAATATATTGTCCCTTTTAATCTAATAAGTACACGTCATACTCATAAATTTCTAAGGAGGACATCAGGAACAAAGAATATATTGCTGCTTGCTTGCAGTCATATGATACACATATTTCATTTTTGATATCCTTTGGCGTCTGTTGTTCTGGCTTGCTGAATAGAGACAGCCTTAGATGCCAGATGCAAATACGAGATATGCCCAGTGTACAGAGTAGAAAGCTGTGGCTTTGCTATGGATTCTGTTATAAAATGCAATAATTTGTTTATGTATTATATGCTATTTAATAAAATTATAGTTCTGCTGTTTACCATGGTGTGTTCATGTTCAATATTTGCATGTCCATAACTTGTAGTAAATCAACATTTCATGTTAAAAAAAAATATCACCCTCTAGTGTCTTGGCGTGTCTCTTTTATTATTTTTTTTTATGTACCAGCTTACCAAATTTCAGACATGGTCAAAAAAAAGTGCAACATCCAGATATGTTTTACTCTAAAGATCTATTTCGACTTTTAGTTCATCCCAAATGGTTCTGAGTAGATTAATTGTGTGGATCCTGTAATTATCCAATGATTATGTAAATAACTCATGAGTGTCACAGTCAGGCCAGGCTTCGAACCCAATCAGACACAGCACCCTTTATCACCAGAGTACTAATCACAACCACCTGTCTCCAATCAGCGCGAACACATAAAGACCACACACCATGCCTCAGTCAGCGTCCGGGCTCGTACCTATGAGTGTGGACTCAACTATCTACTTTCAAGTAAGAAGAAAAATACTTACTTAACTACTTTCCTGTACCTTCGCTTTCAGAAGTTTCCCAGTCACGGTTCCTGAGTGCTGCGCTCCGCATCGCTGTGGTGTGTTGGTCTTAGCCGTATCCAGTCATCTCCAGGTTTGACTCTCTATCGCTCCGTGTTCTCTCAAAAAAGGGAGAAGATAAAATTACAAGTCGATCCTCACGCTCCCCATGTTTACTGTTTATACTGTAATATCCTCACTTTTCCTGCTAACGAGTTAAGACTCGTACTCTGCCGTGAATCGCGGCCAAAGATAAATAAACTGACTCATCTTGATCCTTACCTTTGTGTGGAGTCCATCTTTGTTAAAATGAGGAATTGTTTGTCTATGTAAAATTGATCAAACCCACATTCCTCAAATTGTACTTTGGATAGGTGAGAGATCTTTCACATGGCATACAAGAGTTCACATACCTTCTTCACTAAAGGTGCCATCCATCTGCAAGGACTGTTCAGTATATGAGTAATAAATCTCTATGAATAGAATATCTAATCCAATTTCTAAGTCATGTCTTATTGTACTTCTCCTTATTCTATGTAAATTTATTTATTTATGGCTCCATTGTAAAGCATGCTACATCACTGACAACCTTTTTTTAAATACCCAACACTGATGGCCATTGTCTTACCAATTACTGATCAGCATTCTTTAAAAAAAATTTTTTAATCACCATTGACCAATTACCTATTACCAATGACCAAGTTCTTATCATTGCTACTCCATTCACTGGTCACTCTTTTTTGCCACTCCTTTTTCCCGTCATTGTTCTCAATGTCCCCCATCACAGATCAGCATCGTTCCTAATGACCAATCACTGAGCATGATTGTACACAAAGACCCCAAATCCTGGCTTATATACTCAGCAAAAAAAGAAACGCCCCTTTTTCAGGACTGTGTATTTCAACAATAATGTTGTAAAAATCCAAA
>JAQQZT010000036.1:29370394-29381563 GCA_030068275.1 Clarias platycephalus | reverse complement strand
ATACAAATATTTACACATTACGTTTACTGAAAGTAAAAACAGTTGAAAGTCAGAGGACGTTTCTTTTTTTGCTGAGTATACTGTATATTTTTTGGTGCCATGACCAAAT
Organism: Clarias platycephalus; assembly: GCA_030068275.1. Taxonomy (NCBI): domain Eukaryota; kingdom Metazoa; phylum Chordata; class Actinopteri; order Siluriformes; family Clariidae; genus Clarias; species Clarias platycephalus. Next base: position 29,381,454 of record JAQQZT010000036.1, on the reverse strand, counting down.
ACATTTTTTAAGAAATACGTTATAAATGTATTACTTGCTATTTTGATAAAACTCATTTCTCTTGGATTTTATTTGATCTTCAAAAGTAATCTTCCTGTTTTTGATATGTAATTCATCAGAAATAAATCATCCTGATATTTATCTGGAGACTCATAGAGATCTTTTAGCATACGTCAGCTACTTTCACAAGAAAAGACTTGGCAACACGGTTGGTGTGCAGGATGATGTTTTATAGCAAATTGATGGATCGCATACCAGGTTTTTGTAGATGCCGCTAGCAGGTTAAACAAACATGCCCTCAATTTTAGTGATGGTGACATAAGCAAACACAACCTTTATTTCCTGAACTTGATAGCATAGCCTGGATCTGCTGCACCCCTAAAACAGGATCCAACTGATCTGATCTGGAAAAAAAGGTCATAAGTGCTGGCAAATTATTTAACAGAAATCTAAAACATTCTAGGATGTTCAATGTGTACAAGAGGTTGGCATTACTAACATACAGTAATTAGCTTGCTAACTATTTAACAGATATAATGTAATGACTTTATAGCAGCTCTGGTACTGTATATAAATGGAGTTTATGGCTAAGGAGAAGCTAATATCATTTTAGCAAACCATAAACGAAACACATTTGTAGTGCAATGTACTATTTAAAACCTAGCAGCTTGTAGTTATTTATGCTATTTTTTTGGACCAGGTAGTAGATTGGTTCTAATAAACTCATACAAGCTGTACATTTATTATGTAGCTAACTGTCTTAAAGTTCTTTAGGGTTGTTATTATTTGCTATTAATCAAAAAAATATTAAAAATATTTTATATCTAAGAGTTTATAGCTTAGATAAAGGCTAATATAAATCATACATAATTTTATGTATAACTATTTTTTATGACTATAACAACTAAAATGTAGCATATAAACAGATAACGTACTGTAGCATATGATTATAACCTACAACTAGCATATACATCTAAGTATATTTTCATGTATGGATGATGACTGAGGAAGTTAATTCTGCTCTAAAAGCTATGTATTTTTTTTGTTCCTCTTTGTCTCAGGTTAATCTTGGCATTTTTAGCTGGAGCATTTATTCAGATTCCACTGTGAGGTATCAGTGGGTGGTCATGAGAGAGCACTCCGTGTAAGCATATGAGTCTCAAACCTCCCCGTGAGCCACTGATTCATTAGTATGAATCATCCTGCAGTGTTTGAGATTAAAATAAAGACCCTTGGTGAACCGAAGTTCAGAAAATCAGCAAAAGTATTTATACGGGGTGTGCTGATAATACTTACTGGCCTCATTAAAAACTGAACATGAATTCTGCTTGCGAAAGAAAAGATGCTATATTTAGTAAAGTGGAAAAAAGAAGTTGGAGATGGATGACCTTTGCAATAGGAAGGTACTGTGAAGTCTGCTGATTCGTTGCTGGCATTTCCTCTGGAGAATGGGTGAGACGTGTGGGGTGCAATACTCCCTCATAAACCTTCACTTACCACCATTGTTTGCTTGTCCCCTCCATCCTACAGGAAAAAACAGGTTCACTGAGAAAAAAAAGAGAGATAACAGCCTGTTAACACTCTGCAGTTATTTATATTTTCATTCATTTATATTTTACTCATTGCGATGTCATGTCATAAGAGTCCAGTTTCAAGTCCACTAAAAAAGCCAATTAAATTTTAAATGAAGAAGATCCCCTTCCCCAGCTTGTTGCTCAGCTCTGCCGTGGCTCTGCAGCAGCTTATTCACAAAGACAATAAAATGGCACATTCAAAGGTATGAAAAAAATATTTTAATCTGAGAGTTATTTTAGCTAGAGCATTAACAGACATACTTTTAGAGACGACTGAGGACTGGTGTAACCTATTATATATATTGTAAAATATGGCTCTTTAAAAAGGAGTGATGACCAGAACTAAACCAAAGAGCACATAATACGAGTGGTTAGATTTTTGTAAGTGGTTTGTAATGGTGCCATTCCTCAAAGCTACGCGACTATTCAAAGGTACGGTACAATTTCTATTCATAAGGAAACTGTTTGATCATTAATATGCCACTGATTCTGCTATGATATGATTCAATTGCAATTCATTAGGCAATGTTTTAACATTTAATAATACCACTGAAATAATTATGCTACAATAAGTTTGAAAAGGCAAAGATTCAATACTTACTGTATCTGCTACACAAATATTTTAGTTAATAAAAAAATATAACACTCAATCAGTTTCAACTAACAAAGTAAAACTAAAACTGGAAGAGGAGGAGGCTGATGATGCTGTAACTTTTCTTCTTATAACTTGCGTAAGTCCCCGTTGTTGATGCGAAAAGAATTTGGAGAAATAGTTAAAAGGTTAAAGAGTAAAATAAGCTGATCAGCTATAATGTAATTAGTGATATTATTATTTCAATTTAAAGGCCACGTACAGGTCTGTCTGTCTTTCTGTACGGTAGAACTCTCTGTCTAACTTATTAATACAGAGAAATAAAGTCTTATGAGATTGAGTAGTTTATAAAATCTATGAAAAAATTTGGCTGGACAGACATACAGACATACAGACAGACAGAGAATTGAAGACTGGTTTTGGGGCCTCCAATGTATGAAACGTAAATATATCATTGAAAGAGCAAGTTCTGACCAATGTACAGACAAAATCTTTCTATTCTTTATATCAATAATAATATTACAGTGGAACCTTGGATTGCAAGCATAATTCATTCCGGAAGCATGCTTGTATATCAAAACACTCGTATATCAAAGTGAATTCCCCAAATAGGAAATAATTGAAACTCAGACGATTCGTTACACGATCCAAAAATACTCATATAAAAATAGTTAATAAAAAATATAAACTAAAAATAAAAGCGAATTAACCTGCACTTTACCTTTGAAAAGAATCGTGGCTGTAGTGACTGAGACCAGAGAAAGGAGAGGAGGAAGAGGAGAAGGGGGCTTCATACAAACACATGGACACACACACACACACACACACACACACACACACACACACACACACACACACTGGCTTGCAGTCTGCTGTGTAGGAAAAACACATATACAGTACACACACACATTATACTTTTATACACAAGATAAAAAGATTTGTGTGCAACAAAACTCAAAACTATTCCCTGATATAATTTGCTGCTACGACCCTTTGGTTTACTCACTACAAAAATACAATCAAAGCAACTACATGTTTAGTAAAACTCAACCAACATATTATCGATACTAAGTCACATGCTCTTGTTTGCACATTTCGATGCACTTTATTTTGTCTTTTTGTTGTCTTTTGCTGTCTTTTTTGTCTTTTGTATAGTTCCTAGATAGTTTAATTGTCTTAGCTGTAGCTTAGCCTAGTTTAGTTAATTTAAGTTGGTCCAGGAGCATTGTTTCATTTCACTGTGTACTAATCTATATAGTTGAAATGACAATAAGAGTCTACTTGATTTGACTTGACCACAAAAATAACAGCAGGCTGATTTAACTATTGTGACAAAACTGTAGGAGAAAACTGGTTTTTTTTGTTTTTTTGTTTTTTTTACAAAAATGACACAAAATTTACACTTACATAACCAGAACGATTTTGACAAAAATACTCTGACATTTGTGCTTTTTAATGCTCTTGTGATTCAAAGAAAACTTCTTGTTTCAGTTGACAAACTGGACTTCTCATTTTGCCATTAATGTGGTTTAAAAACTAATTGGGAGTTAGATATTGTATATATAAGCATTTTTCAGATTTTCTGTAGGTGTAGGTCATACCATCACTCTTGCAGGGAGATTTAGTGCAGGACCAGCTGCAAGGCTGAATGTTGATAATATACTCCATTTATTCAGTTGCAAGATTTGCATAAGAAATTGACCGGGACACATGAACATAGCTTTACATAGATTAGGCTAAATGGTGTTCCCAAATTGCATACAGTATGAGTGTATGTGTGTGCGCTTCGATGGATTGGCACCCTGTCCAGGGTGTACCCTGCCTAGTGCCCTAAGCCTCCTGGGATAGACTCCAGGTCCCCGCGACCCTGAATACAGGATAAAGCGGTATAGAAGATGAGTGAGATGAGTGAGTGAGAGGTTTTTTGGATCCTCCTTCGGTTGCTAAGGACAGACATGAACAGTCCACATGAGATCATCATCAATGGTACCACACAGACACCCTAAAGTTGGATGTGGTGTTCTTCCTCAGACAGCTTTAAGACAACAATTGCTAATAACAGGTTATACAGGTTATACAGGTCTCCATCACTGAACTGTGAAAAACTTTTGATACACGAAACTTGGAATCTGAGTATACTCAGGGTTCTTAAAACCTAGCACTGATTGACTTTAGTATAATTCAAAGTTTTAGAAGAGAAATTATTATTAGTACACTATGCAGTATCACCTAGATGAGGATGGGTTACCTTTTGAGTCAAGATTTCTTCCTTATGTCTCCTTAGGGAGTGTAAGGAAAAGTTTACCCAATAAGAAACCGTAATCTTTCAAATCATTTAATAATACAATAGCCTTAGGCCATGATGCCCACACAATATAGGAAAATTAAATCGGTTCAGTGAATGAAAATGTAGTAAAAAAATAAAATAAAATTGTATACAGTAAGTTCAAGTAAACATTATATCATTTAAACAGTATATTGAATTTAAGTAAATTTAAAGTAAGTTGAATTTGTAAGTTAAAGCACAAACCCCGATTCAAGGCGATGCAAGGCCACAATAGCAATTTCAGCCACATGAAGTCCATTCACCTTTCGAAATATTGCACACTTTATCCACTGAGTCATTTGGAATCCAAAAAGTGTCTACTCTTATTTGTAAGCTGAGTCAAATGAGTCAGAATTCCCATTAGTAATGTTATTTGTATTTTCTGGACACCTGCAGCTTGTTTAGCATGTTTACGCCTTGTTGTAAATTCCTTGTCCAAATCAATCAGACTCATCACATTAACCAGTTAATTTATCATCTTCCTATAGTACTTGTTTAGGTTAAGCTTAGGTCAGTCTGGGATTTGAGATTAAAGTGCATCTAGAGTAGTATGTAATATCGATTGCGTTAGAAGGTTTAGTTTTCTCTTTTTTCGTAATATATCTTTTGCTGTTCATCAGGTTGTCTTTTATTAAAAACAGATCTTGTTATACTTGTTATCCTAAGATCTTGCTATACTATTATATTGTGTTATTGTTGTACTGTAGTGACCTAATTTTGAGTATAATTTCATCAAGTACATTTGATGAAATTATTGTTTACTAGTTAGAACTAAGAAAAAACGTGTCTTAAATATGCAATTTTCTTGACGTTAAAAGTGAACAACAATGATATTTATTTGTTTGTTTGTCTAGGAACACAGGGACATTGCAAATAATGAGCCCACATTACACATAAGGAAAATATTTTTCATATTTACTTAGACATCTCTGCTCATGATCAGTTGCTATAGGATACTGGGAGCTATCCATTTTAATAGAAAATTATGATCACTAATTACCAACACTAAGTGGTTAATTGCTTAATTAACAAATAATTCTGTGCTTGAATTGTGTGAAGTCAATGTACAGTAAGTGTGTGTGGGAAGGATTTAGGAATGTTTTTGGGTCTTTCATAAATGATTCCTGGAAACATTTAGGACACATACATACATATACTGTATGATTACTATTGTACAACCTTTGACTCAACAAAAGATTTAATTTAAGGATAATTTCTCTCCCAGATTGAAGCAGAGAGTCTAAAAGAAGATTCAATATCGTCTGAGTCTGTACATGTACTGTTGTACCAAAAGTATGTGCCTTGGTAGGACCATGTACCAAAGTGTTGTGCATGTACTATGTCGGCAAATAAGTAGTGTACCATGGTACTGTCAAAAATACCATGGTATTATACAGCATGGTACAGGTACCACAGCACATCTGATGTTTTTTTTTTTTAAGAGTGCATGTACAGTACTGTTGCACCAAAGTATGTACCATGATACTTATTTGTTGATAGACGTATTACACGTCAAAGGTTTGAACACCTTCTAATTCAATGTTTTTTTGATGATACTTTTCTACATTTTAGAACAATACTTGTGATTTCAAAACTATGAAATAACACATATGGCATTAAGTAATTAAGCAATAGCAAAAACAGTCATGTGTGATTTTAAGACACGAAGGTCAGTCCTGGAACAGTTCTTGAAAGAACAGTATTGTGTCAAGTGCATTTGCAAAACCCGTCAAGCACCACGATGAAACTGGCTCTCGTGAAGACCTTCCCAGGAAAGCACGACCAAAACTTACATCTACTGCAGAGGAACGCAGGTAATGATGAAGGTAGAGATCAGATAACAAACAGCACCTCAGATTAGAGCCGTTATGAAGGCTTTACAGAACATAAGTGGCAGACGTATTTATGTTCAAAGTGGATTATTGCATTTTTTGGATGACTGCAGCATTGTTTTACAGTGTAGAAAGAAATTAAAATCAGGAAAGACCACTGAAATAGAAGGTGTGTACAAACGTTTGACTGGTACTACAGTGCATGCACCACACTGTAGTACGTGGTTCTACCATGGTAAATACTGTACGTTGGTACAACAGAACATGTACTTTAGTTCTACTGTACCATGTACTACCATGTATGATTGTATTTGACACAGTCAAAAATATCTTATACTGTACATGTTATGGAACTTCCTGTACTATACCATACCGGTAGTAAGTTCTAACAGATCAAACATTAGATATCTGGTAAATTTTGGTAGCAACTGTGGTACCCAATATGCAAGTAGCATGGTATTCACCAAAGTATTGCGGTACACACCATAGTACTACCACGGTACCAACTGAAGTGCCGTAGTACCTACCCTGGTACTCTATAATGTCCTATGGTGCCTACCAAGGTAATGTCTAAAGTACCATGGTAATTATATGGTGTATTATGGTATGTACTGTAGTTTACCATAGTAAAATTTCTGATGGAATATCTTAATAAATGGAAATTGTTCAACAATGATAAAGTTACTGCTAAATCAGATGTTCACTATAATCCTGATGAGACTCATAGAAAAGCAAATCTGCAATTAAATTAAAGATGAACTTAGAGTCGGTTCAGTAAGCAATCAGCTGTTACATTTAATGAATTAAAAAGAAACCGTGCCATGTAATGATTCATATACAGTAAAGTGCTCATGCTTGCAACTTTCTGTATTCTCTATAGACCAGCCATGATTTTCTGTTCCTGTCTCATTTGAAAGTAAAGTACACATATTCCTTTTTGCATCGGAGGTTAGATCTTGGAGTTAAAATCCCTTGATAACTCTGCTAAGAGTTTATTACAACTGCCTTTCACCAGAAGGATCATTTTTTAAAAGGCAATCATTATAATTGAGTTGCACAGAGAGGCGTACTACAGTGAGAGAGATGATGAGAGTTTTTCTCACACATCCTGGTGCAAATTACTGAGGACAGGATTAACGTTTATGCTGCTGCTCAGAAGAAGACGAAGGCAAAGCAAATATACTATATTATATAACGGAACACTTAGAGAGGTGTGCAAGTCGAGGAAATAATCAACGAGGAGGGTTTTTACGAATAGAAATGTATCAGAACAAATGCATTAAAGGTTACTATTTCTCTAATTAACAAAATTAACTAGATTAATTAATCTAATTAACATAGATCTCAGAGGACTGCCAAGGTGTGTGTGTGTGTTAATGTTCCAGATTATTCCTATGTAAATGAGCTCCACCTGATCCACGCCCCACCAGAGAGCAACAGAACTGTGCAACATCAATGGGGGGAGGGGCTTTTTTATATGAGGTCACAACAGAAAAATCTAATTGGCTTGTTTAAACCCTGGCCAAGATTGAAAAACAACGAGCTGCCTCTGATATATTATACGCATTTTCTGTAGTAATCAATAATTTTGTTTCATTTTTTTTTTGTGTAGCTGTACAGTATGTGGCGTCTCGACCAGGACTCCCTGAATGAAGCGATGCCGTATCTCCTTGGCCCTTCCTGGCTTAAAGGATATAAACGTCACCTTATTGTATTTTTTTTATATATAATATTGATGAACAAAACACATCTCTATTTTTCTCTCAACAACTTGTGAACTTACACATTTTCATGAGTGTCTGGTCTGAAAATAGAAATAAGCTCTGCATACATTTGCATAAAGTCAGGAACAATAATGCGGTAATGATAATATTATTCATGTTACATAATCATATAAACCTCAGCCTAAATGTGTGGTTTATTTCTTGGATTAATTTGCCATTTCTTCACATTACTATTTACTAGACCAGTCATTTAATGACTGATGTTTGTCAGAAAAAACTAAAATATAAAGAAAGAAAAGCCTACATTTCTATAACAGACTCATAAAGCCTCAAGAGCTAAATAAGGTAAAAATAAACTGCATATAAACAATGAATCTAGGTGATAAACATATGTTTAAGCATTGTCACAGATGCAGGCTTATTCACCTCAGATTAGAGAATCATGAACTTGAAATTAGCTTGGGTAGCAAGCTGAGAGTCACTAAACTGAACTGTCACTAAATGTTTATTTTTAATTAATGGTAAGTAGCAAAAGTGTTGCTAAGATGTCTGTCATTAATCCAAAATTTAAAAAATTTAAAAAAGTTACATGTGAAGAAAATTCTGGTGAATGAAGGTATAAATGTTTTAAAGAAGGCTGTATGTCCAAGCCATTTCCACATGTTTTGGCCATTGAAGGAGTTCCTGAGAGGCCAGTGTTTCAGAGGTGAAGCAGGCAGTTTGATCTCCGATGTGATCAGTTAAATTTCTCTCCAATGTGCTGAGAAACCTTAATGGCATCCAAACACTAGAGAAATCACTAGAATAAGTGCATTATTGTACCAGGAGATTATATAGAGAAATAAAGGGAGTTTTTACTCTCAATGTGTTAAAAGTCCTGGTTTTAGTAGAATACCGCGTATAATTACACATTATGGTGAAATTGGCACCAGTAGTGTGAAAGCTTTATGCACATCGTCAAACATAGCATGGATGCATGACTGCATGGCGTTATCCTAATCAGATGACTCCAATCACAACTGTTTCAAGCCCCTATAATAGAGCTGTGTAGGAATGTCATAATCTGGTCAAAATGATTTCGATAAGAAATAAATAAATATAAAAAAAGCAAGCGGAATGCAAATCATGAAAGTATCAGTTTGCAGCAAGTACCCCAGAGGAGGGTAAAACAGGTGTACACCGTGTTAATGAAGTGATGAAGTGCTGCTTTTAACAGAGAATCTAAAAAAAACAGTTAAATCATTTAACATATAATGCATATAATACATAAATTAGATCATTTTGTGCCATGGATGATGGGGGGGGGGAGCGATGATGACGACTATAACTAACCATACAAAATGACCATGCAATGGGTTTATTAACAAAATATAAGCTTGCTTAAATAAATCAACTTGCAGCCGTCAAAACAAAACACACGCATTTAAACATTTGTCAAACCTATCATTGGATCCTTTCCATGGCTTTCATCTGCGGAGGATTATAAGAGTAGAATAAAAATTTACATAAATATCAATCTCTCTCACACACACACACACACACACACACACACACACACACTGACACACACACACATCATCATCAAATTACTATTATGGCATTTAAAAATTATTTTTTGACCCTGTTGCACCCAAGCATGTAGGTGGAGCTACAAAGTCTATTTAAAAAAAAAAAAAAAGGCTCTTCTTTAATTTGAGAATGAAATTACACAAACTGGGTAAAGAACTCATCTCTTATAATCATTAAATCTGTCAGTCATTTCGAAAAAACTCCGTAAACTCTGTGTTAAACTGAATCTTTTGTTTTCATCGCGTCTCCGCTGAGAGGATTTGTGCGTATGCATCATATCCTCAGTTCTCTTCTTTTAAAAATATGTCAAAAGCTGAGCTTGAACTGTTCTCTTGGCTGTTGCTAAAATGCAAATGTAAACTTGCGTGATGTTTTGAGTAATTCGTGAGCAGTTACAATATTGAATTCTGAGTATTTATAGTTCGGAGATGATAATATATAGAAAGTTTTATCATAATACACAGCATTATTCATCTAAAGGGGGTGGTAAGGGGATGGTGATTTTACAGAGGGGATGGTTTTGCCATCACCCAACACCCCCTCCCCAACAGCCCTGCTTACTCCTACTCCTAAAAGCAGGACCAAATTGGAGTGAGTCTGAGAATTTTTTGCCACTTTTACTTTCCTACTCTGAGACACTTAGTAAATATGGGCCCTGAGGCTTTATTCCCCAAGATAGATGATCTCACTAACCCGGGTCAGTCGGCCATGTTTAATGATCATGGTACAGTACATTGAGTAGGTGTTGTTCCAACAGTGTACCATGATCATTAAACATGGTCGACTTACATTGGTGTTGTTGCACAAAAATGTGACTCTAAAGAAAGAATGAAATAAATTTGAGCACATTTGCAAACGTTTCATAAAGGAACATCCTGAGTCAAAACAATCTTATGTATACACTGTTTTTGTAAACTACAAGTACTGTATCAGGGCTGAAGGAATCCTGCCTATGTGCCATAATAAACTACTATACTTCAAACATTCTGTCAGTAAAATGGTCTGGGAGGTCATATATGTCTTAGTTTTACAGCTGAACTTTAACAACAATGAGCTAAGTTTTGCTATCAGTGTTTGTGCCAAAGTATGTGCACCTGTACCCAATCCATCAGCCAGGAGGAAGCGTGGTTATAAACGAGTCAGGGACCGGGTCAGCTAAGATATGCACTGACAAGCTTTGCGTATTCTTCATACCAGGGCTTGTTACAGTAGGTGGTGGACCCAGCTAACTCGCTGTACTCACTGAAAAATATGTAGCAGAGCAAGAAAACATTTCAATAAAACTGCCAGTTATTTAGTGATTCTGGTTTTCTAAATGTGGATGAGCTTTTTCATGAGGTTCAATTACAGTTAATCAAGTTCAAAGGGCTTTATTGTCATTTCAACCATATACAGTTAGTACACAGTGAAACGAAACAACGTTCCTCCAGGACCAAGGTGCTA
>JAQQZT010000036.1:29277544-29289222 GCA_030068275.1 Clarias platycephalus | reverse complement strand
TCTTCATTTGAACCGCCAACTCGCCTCCTCCGCGTTCATGCCTCGTACAAACACGCGCCGACACAGACATCGTGACAACTATAGACAATTCGGAAACACCAATTAGCCTAATCTGAATGTCTTTAAACTGTGGGAGGAAACCCACCAAGCACAGAGAGAAAGTGCAAAGTCCACGCTTACAAACCTGAGGCACTAATCAAACCCATGACCCTGGAGGTGTGAGGCCACAGTGCTAACCAGTATGATGACAAAGTGCCACCTATACAAAAACAACCAAACCAAAAAAAAATATATATATAGCATCTAATTTTTATTACTGAAAATTATTTCTGATACACACACACACACACACACCAAATGCTGCATAAAGCCATTTTAAAGGTGGCCCAACATTATTTATGGACATCTTATGTACAATAAACAGTTGTTTAGTCCTAATTGGTTGCAAAACAAACCCACAACAATAGGCCGCGAGAGAGCACATCTTCCTGCACACACCCTGACCGGACATCGAACCAGGATTTTACACCTTTTTGTGTGTCGCAGGAATGTTCTGTAGCTCAGTAAACCAGACTTTCAGGTCTTGAGGTGATCATGCCGCTTTTCATTACAGTAGTTAGGTATAAAGTTGTCATGCTGGTTTACACCTCCAGCTGTATCTGTCTCTGCAGGGAGTAAAAGCCAACAGAAAGCATTTAATGGTGCACTAATTTAACGTTCTCCGGCCTTGTTCACTACACAGTTCACTGACATACAGCATCTAACCATGGCTTATATGGATTTTTTCCCCCTGGATTTTTAAAACAAATGAAGTAGCAACAAATGTTTAATTGATTTGTTTTTCTTTATTTCTGAGCAATTACTGCTGATCAGGAGGTCCACGGTTTGAGCCCCAGGACCACCGAGCTGCCACTGTTAGGCCCTTGAGCAAGGTCCTACGATTGTGCATGGAGCTGGCAACCTCACCCTGTAAGAAACAACCACTTACTGTAAATCTCTTCAAGGAGGGGAATATTGGTTACCCGATGTTCCTAATGACCCTGGGACAGGCGGTTACCACCTTATACCCCCTAACTTCTCCCATTTTAACACCATGAGTGATTTTGTGTTTAAATGCTCAAGTTCAAGGGGGTGAATATTTAGGCAAGTATGCACAAGAAGGTATGGTACCTTCTTGTACTGTACATGTATGTATGTAAGCTGCATTTTTATTTCTTTCTTTAGGTTTGATTAATAAAGGTCAGGGACCGTTATTGTTTGTATTTGAGATTTGTTTTTAGGTCCAGTCACACCATTCTTACTCTAAAGAATAAAAAAAAATAATAACTAGGAATGACACATTAACCAATATGCACCTTGTTCAACTATAATGAACAACACTGGCTTTTCTGTTACAGGAAGAGCATCAACTGGTCTCACCTCATTGATTTGAGGCTTCAGGAGATGTTGCAAAACCTTTGCTTCCTGTCTTCTTACTTATGTTTGTTCATTGAATTGATTTTCCTGGGGTAGAATGTATCCTTAAACAGGATCGAAACTCAAGTTTACTTGCTTTGAGTGTTTAATATAATTGTTTTTTTGAACACAAATATTTTATCATGATCCTTCAAGAATTAGTTAAAATAAGACAAATGAGCTGTACCTGCTTCACAAGAATCATGCATTAGTTAATAATAATAATTAGAACTTTATTAATCCCAGAGGGAAATTGCTCAATTTTCGCATATCCTATAGGTTTTGCTATCTAGTGGAAATATTTCTCACCCTATAAGCTTGTGTTAACTGTTTTGCACTCACCCACTCGATCATCGTCTATACCTAACTCCATACACATCAGACCCTGAGGCGGGAATCGCACTCGGACCGTGGAGGTGCAAGGCCACAACGCTAACCACTACGCCACCGTACGCCGGCTATTTTGCAATCGATGTAAAATTATAACACCTTTTTGCGACCTGGTGGTTTTCTGAAACTCGATGGTGAAAAACGTGTCTCTCCTTGCTGCTTGAGCGGATATGTGTGTTTAACCCCTCTGAAGCAAATTAGCACGCACTCACGCACTCACGACTTGCAAACTGCAAAATCAACATAATAAAAGCAGCAAGTATTGAACTTTCCATACTTCCTGCAAGGCACTTCTCCATTTCAGCTGTGAAAGCTTGTGTACGTTTTTTTTTTCTTCTTTTTTTTTTTACAGATCAACTTCCTGATTTTGTTTTCCATTACTTGCAGCTTTTTGCTGAATGTTCAGATTCAAGACATTCACCGTGCAAACGATCGTAGTCTAGACTAGGTTATGAAAGCAGCTATAACTGGGATAAAAGCTGCGTAATCTTTTCTTAGTTTAAACAGAGAGAATTTACACAACCAGACGTTTTGTCTAGAAAATATGGTGTATGTTTGAAAGTTTTATTCTCCACTTGTTTAGGGCTATTAACAGAAGACAGAGTCACATATTAGCTTGAGAGAAATGTGTCATTGTCACACTCATTTGAAAACTTCATACTTTTTTTTTCCCCTTAACTGTCAAATATGTTACCAATCAACAATCATTAACAATTAACGACAACCAGACACGCACTTCCCTAACGGTTTAAATTTAATTTCAACGGTTCTAGCTTTACACTCCAGTGTTTCCCATGCACTGATTTATTTGTAGCCGCACATATTCACTTTCTATTTTTTTCATTCGTTTTTTTTGCATGTCATGTCATCGGGCAATCTTGTACAAGAAGAGTTTCAGCCAAGGAGGTTGGCGTGACTCCCGATTTGTTCCCTGTGAAAGCGCTCGCATTACGAAAGAAAGCGAAGTACTGTACAGAGAGCCCTTTCCCCTTCTCACAGAAGTAGAAACAGGAAGTAAGCTAACAAGTTGAACCAATTACTCTGAGAACAGATAGCTTCCACACCATGATTGGGTTAAAACACTACAACCCCCCCTCCCCCACCCACCACCCCTTGGGGCACTTAAGTCTTATCTCAGACAAATAAGAGTCCTACGAAATGACACAATATACACAGTGAGGGGGTCAGTGGTGAAAAAAAAAAAAAAAGTGAGAGAAACAATGAGTGGAGCCAGTCCTGTTCTGGGTGTAATTATAAATCATTACGTTTTTTACAAATGTGCTGTAAAGTGGGGGGAAAAAAAAAGGAAAAAAGTGTGATGAAAGGATGTTCAGTATGAGCTGCCTGGGAATAAGTGCCCTGGGATGAGGTCAAAACAGGCCTAATGATTACAGCACCAATCTGCGTGTGTGAATAACTAATTAATTTTCTAATGCCTAATATTTATTCACGATTTATCATCTATGGATGATATGGAAATGTTAACGATCTAGGCAATATAATGAACAAGATTGGATTTAATTTTCACATGTTTTAAAAGTAATGCTAACTTTGGTTCTACGTGATATATCTGAAAACCCCAATACACAGTGTGAGGTCTGAAGCCTCCACATTAACCCACACTGGCAGGACTTGTAAGCGGTTGGTTTTTCAGATCGGTGCAGCCATTTATTGCCGCACAGATCCACACTGCTATAGTTTTAAGGGTTAATTCTCCTGTGGATTTCTAAGGAAGTGTCTGCAAGACGCATTAGCGGACATCAGTACGCCCTTCTCATTCTCCTTGCGGCAGCTGGCATCCGCTGCATTTACCGCCTCTCAGTACATCGCTCTGGTGCTACCACACCGGGACCTGTTTATTCTGCTTGTCCAGTACCAGTTAATCGATCACGGATGGCAGATGGACAGATTTTTAAAAAGGACACTTGGAAAATGTGTGGGAAACACTGCATACAGTACATAAAAGGGACGTTCAAGTCAAACCAGGACTTGTGAGGAAATGGTTTGTGAAGGAAGCATAAAACAGATTTGCATTTATACAGTAGAAGACTTCAATCACATTATGGTGGCAGTCCGATCATGGCTCCAGCCATTCAAGCTCTCGTGTAATAAGTGAGATAAGTGCATACTGTAAGTGTGGAGGGGGATTACATAAAAAGGGAGGTTTTTACTCTTATAACTGTGTTCTGTTATCCTGAAAAATCAAAAGTCCCTGTTAGACTTGAACACCTTTTGTAGTTTTCATTCTAGCACATTCCTAAAGTTTTTTTTTTTTTTTTTTTTGGTGCAGTCTACAATACTTAGCCTAACACATGACATGAAATAGACCATGTTACACAACATCCTGCATCAGCCTGGGAATCTTGCTTAATGCCCACATGCATCCTGCGTGGTGTAAAAAGTTAAAATCCTGCCAGTAGAACAATAGGGCATGAAGTGTGAGTGTGTACGTTGCATGCGTGTTTTTCTTTTCTTTGCGCTTGCATACTAGGAACAGAAGGGTGTGTGAGCCAGGGAGAAAACAAAAGCTTGGCATGTAGATGGCTCATCGAACGTCGCTCGCGCTGTATCATCGGCCACCCACACGTGCACCCACACTGAATACAAGCTCTCCCTCTCTCACTTTATCTCTCCGCTTACATCATCAGCATGTTTTCTAAACTCCATGTTGTCTGTTTTTCATTTCTCTGGTAAATCTGGACATCTGGTCGTACCCACGGTTCAGTGTGAGCCAATATGTTCTAAGGTTTCATGTCACGCTAACAGAGCCAAAAAAAAAAAAGAAAAAGAAAAAAAAATCGGGATTGGAGTCATTTGAGGGTTTTCAAGGCTTCAGTACACATAAGAAATTGGGGTGCAGCATACACAGCTAACGCACATACAGGGCAGACATACAGCCATTCATGGCTCGAAAACTCTCCAATGTGACTGAATTAAAACAATTCAAAGAAGAGTGGGCCAAAATTTCTCCATAGTGATGTGGAAATACTCATTGCCAGGTATCGCAAATGCTTGATTGCAACGGTTGTTGCCGCACAACCAGTTATTGGGTTTAGGGGGCAATTACTTTTTTCATATAGGGCCAGGCAGATTTGGATAGCTTTATTCCCTTAATTAATGAAATCATAATTTAAAAACTGCTTTTACTTGGGGTATCTTTGTGTAATATTATTATCTGAATCATTTAAGTGTGATAAATATATAAATAAATTAATAAATAAAAATCAGGAAAGGGCAAATACTTTTCGCGGCACTGTAATGCATGATGGCACGTTGTTTTCCGAAACTCAGACTTCTATCAATAAATGTAACCATGTAAATGTCAACCTAACAAAATACGCTCTTTAACAAGAAGTCCTATACACAGACATGAAAGAAGTAAACAGATACCCATAACTGTAGCGTACCACACAAGCACCAAATTTGGCTAAATTTCTAAAACTTGATTTTCCTTTAGCAGCTTTAAGAGCATTAAATTGAGTATGGAACGAGAGGGTTGTTCTGTGCGCCAGATTTTCAAACAGCATGAAAACGTCTTTCAGAGGCCCAGATTGACCAGGTCGTGTCTCCATTACTGTTTTACCTGTTTCTATAATTCTGTTAATGGTAGTAAAGAGGGATTTCAAGATAGCTATTTACCTCTCGAAAATTTGACCCTTGGACTGAACAAAAATCTGACCTCAGAAATTTCTTTAAAATTGTGACATCTACAGGTAGGCATGTTTACATGTGATGTTATTCATGTCTAAAAGGAAACAAATAATAGTCATAGTAAGGGCAAGACACACTGCTACATACATTTTATCCCAAATCTATGGGTGTCTCTTTACTTTTTGCATATATTTAAACGTTTTCTCATCCACAGATAACATACCATCAAACATTCTATACAACCATGGTGAGCAGAAAAGCATCTTGGAATGCACAACATGTCAAACCTTAAGAAGAAGCCCACATTGGCCCACTCCTGGCAGCCAGGGACAGGAATCTGAGTATGAATATGAGACAGCTGAATATGAAAAACAGAACAGGCGTAGAGTTTCGTATTTTCAGCTGTCCAATTGCAATAAGCCTGTGCTGGCTGATTGAATATTTGCAAGAATGCCCAAGAGCACAGGTGTTCATATTATTGTGGCCAGTGATGCCAGGGTAACTGGATGTCATATTAAGTGACTGTGCAGTATATTAAATCCTACCTGGCACCCTCGAATCAGTTAAGTACCATTTGCGGGATTGTTTAAGGGCTATGGGGTGCAGTCTGGTGTTCCACAAGGTTCTGTTTTAGGCTCAATGCTATTTTCCAATTATAACTCCTTTAGCTACTTTTAACCTGTGATACTCTAAGAATTTAGGCCCTTGTTAATATTTGGTGTAAGGATGCAATGATGTGTTTATAAATAATCCTGGATGCATCTTGATTCAATACATAATAAATTGCTTTTAACCTCTATGTTTGGCTCCAGAGTGTGCAATAGCAGCTTAATCGCATGTGTGTGGTATTGGTTCCAGTATGGTCAATGCGGAGTTCCCAACAACAATATAAAAAAACAGGTAATTTGCTTTGCTTGTTCTGTATGATGTCGAATCTTCACCCCTTTGCTCCAGGGTCCTACGTTGATCGGGAACAGCAAAGAATTATATTTCCTCCAACTGTAATGAGATTTCACAAGTTTGCTGTCGACCCAAAACAATTTATCATGGTAAGACAGCGCTGCACACAGCATGTCTCCAGCCCTGTTCCAGCTTTTTTCTTCTAACTCATAAAAACTGAAATGTGTCCATAAAGCCCCTCTTAAAGCGTGTCTATCTCTGCAAATCAGCAAGTTGGCCAGTCTGATTTGTAACACGTGCCAGAAATCACTCTGATGTCAGCCACGCCCCCTGGTTGCAAAAACAATGCAGGAAACTACAGTGATGTTTTTATTTTATTTATTTATTTTAACAGAAAGCCAGATGCTATAAAAGCGGACACATTACAAGCCAGTTGTGGATTTAACAGTCCGTAGATGTCTGGCTTCGCAGCTCTATTAGATTTTAGCTGAGCAGTTAATGCTTAAAGGAATTAGGAAGTAGTTTGTTTAGTGCTTATTATTAATATTATTTTGTACTATTTAACTGTTTATTTTTGATTATTTTACTGCTTATTAGTGCTGGGTGATTTCATGAATTATGCTTTGTTGATTGATTTCGTTCACTAGATCGATGAGTCAGTTTTCAATTGAAAAACAATTCACACTTTTTAAAAGTTATATAAGTAAACTTACCAATGGTAAAAGGTCTAAAATTTATGAATTCTTTTTTCAATGCAAATAGCAAAGAAATCAAGCAGCGTGAATAAGTTCATGGTGAAGAAATAAAAAAAAATAAACATTGACATTCATAGTGATTTTCTTGGCGTTGGAAACGGAGCAAATTCACCTGTGGTTTAAGCAATTCCGAACACATCCTGTAGTGCTACTGCTGCACCAAACGAAATTATAAAACGCTACTGGTTCATGGATTTGGATACTAGATCTTTTACATAATTGCCATTTAAATGCTATTTTAAAGGGAGCTTGATAGCGCTATTACAAATGCACTGGCTACATCTACTCTGGAATAAACAAGCAGGAAGCACCAGACAGAGAATAGTTAGGACGAGGAACTCTTGGACTTCCAGGGCTAAATTTACCTCTCGCGCTGAACCCATTTGACTACCTGAGCCTTTTTTGTTTTGTGTGTGCAAATGCACACAAGCGTGGATTCTTCTAATAACACTGGCAACTGTAAAAAATACCCAGAGGTACACGATGCCCGAGAAACTCTTTTATCCTCCCCTCATCGGAACGACGCAGTTAATGTTTAACATCTCATCAGTATCCTCAAAGCCCCTTGTGTGCCATAAACTCCCAGCATGCCATGCAGCTATTAAAATAACCGCCCGCAGCCGAAATAGCCGAGAGACACTATTAGTTGAAGCGGGGGTCTCTGGACTGGACATACCACTAGTGTTTACTGCTTTAATCATGCAGTTGTGTGTGTGTGTGTGTGTGTGTGTGTGTGTGGGCGCACCACAATAAGCCTTATCCAGATGGGTTATGCAAATCAGGACTGGCTCTCTTGAACCTGCAAGCATGCAAACAAGGCTGAGCTACAACACAGGCCAAAGGGTTACTTACTGAGTGAGAAAACAAACACACGCTTTATGTCATGCTGTGTCTTTCACGGGCGGCATTAAAGCTTAGCATGACAACTTCTTATTAATAGAGTTCACACAACACCGTCCCCCCCAAGGCTTAAACGAAAAACTAAAGATCAGATAGCTGCTGGTTTTGCATGGATGTACTTGTTCGGTTCTGTTTTTCCACCATCCAGCTTCCCACACAGATAAACTTCACTTCCTCCTCCTGGTGTGTGTCATCACAGCCATCTGTAGCGCTCGGCTAACCGAGCTACAAATAACCAGGAATAAATACCCGTAGCTTACCCAGTACCCTGGTTGAATGCATGCCGCAGATACAGTACATCTCCGGAGACCTGGACAAAATCTAGGCAAAGTCTATTATTACAAGATCAGTATGTCTATTTTGGGCGACATGGCTGTTCCTGGAAGAAGAGACTGTATGTAAGTCACACTAGCATATATGCGTTCACATTAGCAAGTGATAAAACAACAGGCAGTCATTTGTTTACTTCTTGTCTGCATGGCACCGACTGGCATTTTCAGTGAAAGCAATCGCACTACTGTACCCTATACAGTACAGTACTATACACTACACCACAACCACTTGCAGAGGACGCACACTGCAAGCACGGGACATTGTATGCCAGACGTGCGATCTAACTTCTGCGATTGAACTTGCGCGAACACATGTTCGGATATTTTTTCCCACTTTTTGGGGGTTTTAATCTAATCAAAAAGTCATGAAACTTGGCAGACATGTTGGAATCTGCTGCCATTAGGATACCTGAGAATCTGGGCCCTGGGCGTGGCACAGGGCCCTCACATGAGATTCTGCTACATAATACACACTTGCACATATGCACACAAAACCCAGTACACACTTAGAGCTTATTAAACTGAGCAACTTTCGTATGGGCTCTACTCCCATTTTGGTCACCTGCAAAACAAACGGATTTTGATGTACTCCTCCTAAGAGATCTAAGGGTGCTTTCACACCTACAGCATTTGGTCCGCACCAAACATGTTTGGTCCCTTGGTTCAGTTCGTTTGCGATAATGTGAATGCAATCTCGGTACTTTGGTGCGCACCAAATCAATCGATCCGAGACCTGCCTGATGGGGTGGTCTCGGACCGCTTTATCCGTTCTACTTTGGTACGGTTCGTCTGGTGTGAAAGCAACCAATCTAAATCTGACGAAATTGTATAGTTTAATGCACTTTGGGTATAAGAGATACGGGGTTGTGGGTAAAATTCTTTTCACTTCCTGTTGACTCCAATTTTTCAAGCTATCGATTCGCGATTAAATCAAACCGCGGAGAAACGTGGAGTGCCGAATGCCTCATACAGTAGATATATGGTCGGATGAGCATATCCAAAAAGCAACTGTCCACGACACATAAAAACAGCTGCATTTATGCGCCGGCTAATAACAAAATGATCATTCAGGTGGAGGGCACGTCTCTTCTCCCTGAAGTGGCGCGCGATGCGCCGTCGGCGAGATAAATAAACCAGAAAGCTGGTTTGGAGTCGCAGCCGCGAATCGTGTTCGAAATTAATTATCTGAAAATAATGATTTGCACGTACAATGTAGTGCGCGAGGATCAGCGCCACGAGCGCAAAGCAAAGCTGTTCCTCCATGGTTATAGAAAGTCGTGCGATTTTCTGAAAATAGACTGTTTCCGGTGCCGATGGGCTTCGCAGTCTATTTTGGTTCGTTTAGAACCATGTGAAAGCAAACCGTACCCACGTCTGTTTGTAACATTTTTCTGCCTGGTGCGGACTAAAGCAATCGAACTATAGGTGTGAAAGCACCCTAAATTATCGCCATTAAACCGGGCCATTGTGATCTTAATACATCAAGGATGCAAAATTGTAAAGGGATTTTTGATATCTCAAACAGATCCGCCGTGATAATACCTTCCACATACGCCAAAATGTAGTTAATACATGTCTGTGTTAAAACAACAAGCAACAATCTAATCTAAGAATTAAGCTAAAAAAAAAAAAGACTAATCAGATTTTCACCCTGATTAGTGTTATTTAGTTTTAGAAGTATTATACAGGTGCTAAGACGTCTCACAAGCAACAAACACAGCAGTCGCTACAAACCCATAAGAACACAAGTGCAACAAGCAATACTTTTGTGTTTAGTTTCTTCTAATCGCTTTTATTTTTTATTACATTTCAAAATGTTGGGCTACGTACTGTACTGTAAGTACTGAAAAATTCTTTGTAATAAAAAAGTATTTTTCATGTGAAAGAAGGTTATATTAAAGATTGTTTCATAAATTTGTATGACTGAATTTCTCTGTGTTTCCCACAACAATAATAATATAACATACAACAACATATACAATAATAATAATAATAATAATAAATATCAGTATCAGCCAAACTATTTTTTAAACATACTGTATCGGTCCAGACTTCCACAATCCTATATCCCTAGTTTTCAGGTTACATGATTCCTTTAAAGTCTGCTGTAAAATCTTGGAAAAGTTCTGAACATATGGATATATTGTAAAGAGACAGAAAATCAAAAAGTAAGACATAAAAAATAAAAAAAAAATAAAAACCCACACAAAACCATCAGTCAGCTCACAGCTCCAGGGTCTCTGGTTCAGTCCTGAGTCCAGGTTCCTGTCTGTATCAAGTCTGTATGTTTTCCCTCTATCTGTGTGTAAATGTATTTCTAATAATTATTTTATTCATTGTCAATATTTAAGCATAATAACCCAGTAGTCCTACCTACTCTTGATGTCTTTT
This sequence comes from Clarias platycephalus, assembly GCA_030068275.1. NCBI lineage: Eukaryota > Metazoa > Chordata > Actinopteri > Siluriformes > Clariidae > Clarias > Clarias platycephalus. Next base: position 29,278,448 of record JAQQZT010000036.1, on the reverse strand, counting down.
CTTTATTAGCTCTACACTACCGGATTAAACATTATAAGAATAAACTTTTCTCATTAGCTTGTCAAAATGACGGAAAAATCAATAACATCCAGATATTTAATTAAAAATATAGACGCATTAGGCAGTGTGTCTTGTAAATGTTAACAACGTTAGTCCACGTTAATAACATCCTTCGCTCATTCCATAATTACATACAGTAGCATGCATTAGACACCATCAGGAACATGAGCTGGGTTTTAGTAGGAAGTTAAGAGTCAAATCATTTCTTGCCTTTGGATTACATTACAAATCATGTTGTTCTTTTCTGAAAGACATAAAAAGATCCGTATAAATGTTTAGTAGAACTATTAACCTTACTGTAAGTAAGATGTATTTCCACAGTAAAGACCTATACAACAGTGGAATACATACACTGCTTGGCTAAAATTTTGTACTATTTATATCTATATTTTGTTTCACCATTTTAGCTTTAATTACAGCACACATTGAGGTGACCAAAATGATCCATAATACTCTCAGAACCACTCTTTCACCATCTGAGACTTAGAATATACCCGTGCCTTTAGGAAAAGAAAAACCCCATAGATGTGATAACCTGGTGATTCAGTACACTCAGGTCGGCTGACTTCATTTTATTGCCACATAACGTTGCTGAGTCTCGACCTGAGCCACTGAAGCCAAACCCCAGATCATGGGTGCATCACTTCATGCACCTTCCCTTCTTACCCTGACACGCCCACTGCTCCGAAATAGGGTCAATCTGGACTCATCAGACACCTTTCCACTGCAATATATATATATATATATATATATACAGTGGAACCTCGGATTACGAGTAACGCGGTTTACGAGTGTTCCGCAAGATGAGCAAAGATTTTTAATAAATTTTGACTTGAAAAACGAG
>JAQQZT010000036.1:29240975-29262896 GCA_030068275.1 Clarias platycephalus | reverse complement strand
GTGTGTGTGTGTGTGTGTGTGTGTGTGTGTGTGTGTGTGTGTGTGTGTGTGTGTGTGTGTGTGTGTGTGTACACTCACTCACCTCACTCACTCACTCATCTTCTATCCCGCTTTATCTTGCATTCAGGGTCGTGGGGACCTGGAGCCTATTGTGTGTGTACGGTATATATATGATGTGCGTGTACAGTATGTATGTATGTATATATATATATATATATATATATATATATATATATATACCCATCATGCAACATGTTAGGTGATCCATTATGTTAATCACAATAATGCACCTACTGTATACTGTAAGTAGCCAATGTAAGAGAAATACAACAGTCAACATTTACAAAAACAATCAAAAAAACAACAACAACACATTTCCACTATATATATAGTGGATGAAGTGATTACCTTTAAAAGTAACGCACTTTAGGAGCCTCAATTTCGAAAAAAGTTCATTTTTAGAGCTTCGATTCATGACTTACTAAGCAACAAGTTAGATCCACTATGTTAATCACAATAAGTAGCATGTGTGAGGGAAATACAGTCAACATTTACAGGACACAAAAAAACTACATATTTCTGCATATCCTGCTCCCTCTGATTATATTCGACCTCTGGATGTTGAACAATGTGTGTGTGTTCATGAGGATAGACTTTATTACAATACCAAAATCTCCATTCACCTCATCAAGCACATTATTTGTTAAATAACTATTAAAATAATAAAGAAAAAGGAAGACTTAACAAAAGGTTGACTTTTAAAGAAAAACTTAAACAGGAATCGGTGGGGCGAAAAAAATGCAGCCAACCACTAGAAGGCATCGGGAAACATTTTGGCTTCTCTCTTAAACCTTTGGGATCTTCATCCATGTACTGTATAACGCCATTGTTGAAGAGATGCGTTAATCCGAAGTGACGCATAAGAAAGGCCACTTAAGCACATAACTGGCAACATGAGGGTATAAAGCCTTGTTTAAGAGCTCAACATCAGCTCTATTGGCACTAATGGAACTGGAACTCATAACATACAGAATAAAAAATGTGCATAAACCAACAAAAAAAAAGGTTTCGTGAATATTGTATTTAAAGAAAGACACTTCAGGTTACATTTGAAATAGTTATTATGTAGCGTTAGAAATATACAGATAAAAGTATAACAAAGTATATAAGTTTATAAAATACTAATATTACACATTAAAAATGAAAATTCAGAGGACTTGATTCAGATGAGCCGGAATAGGACGTTGGCTGTCTTACTCTTTATTCGTATTTTGCCATTTTTCTTGGAACCTGTACCACAAGACACAGAATGCTTACAATTTGGTCCAAAACTAAATTGTAGTTACTTGAAATTGAATTGAAAGAATACGTTTTAACTGAAGCGATGAAGTACAGTACATTAAATCTGTGAATTAGAATGTAATGTAGTGAAGTGACATGCCTCTCATGCAGGTTCTTATGCACTGCCTCTTATATTCGAAGTTGTTCTTGTTTCCTCCGCAGCCGGTGTAGTTGAAGGGGAGACATTTTTGAGCTTCTGAGTCGTAGAAAAATCTTTCCTCCGAGCCGATGCATGTACCCGGGTCTAAAGGCCTCTGGCACTGATCGGGAAGGACAAACTCTAAAAACAGAAAGAAAGAAAAGATGACAGTAATGTCTGTTAGGATTGTTTAGATGGTTTAGACTCAGACAGAAAGACAGGCTGGTACACAGACAGAAAGACAGACAGACATGCAGGCTGGTACACAGACAGAAAGACAGACAGACATGCAGGCTGGTACACAGACAGAAAGACAGACAGACAGACATGCAGACAGACAGACATGCAGACAGACAGACAGACAGACAGACAGACAGACAGACAGATATATGCAGACATACAGACACACAAAAAGACAGACACATAGACAGGCAAACACATCCTGTAGACAGACACATAGACATACAGATAGACTGACCCACAGACAGACACAGAAACAAACACATAGGTACTGTAGACAGACAGGCAGAGACATACAGTAGACAAAGACATAAATTATGAAAACTACAGGGAACAACAGAGTGATGAACAATCAGAGTCAAAGCCAAACAAACAGTCAGACAGACAGACAGACAGACAGACAGACAGACGGACAGACAAATCAACATATCAAGACCGACACATAATGTCTGATTTGAGTGACAGACAAAAACAGACAGTGGAGTGTAAAACAAAGGGAAAGCAAGACAGTACAGACAGAGCATTAAAATGACAAGCACAGGCGGACAAAGTGACAGAACGACAGACAATGTGGTAGACAGGGTGAAAGTAGGACGGTACGTTACTGAGAACCACTAAAGGATTCAGTGGCAGTACGCCGTCTTGATAAGAGGAGAGCAGCTGCCTGCTAAAACCCAATTAAAACCAGAAGCTTTCAAGAATCTGAATCCCAAATCTAACTCCTGATCAAGTGCACTATATTTGGTGTGATTGTCCACCCTACAGTACTCAGCTCACTAGCTTTTCATTGTACTCTATTTGGGATTAAACCCAGAACAGTCAGTTAGCCGAAGCGGAATAAGACGAGATCGACAGGATTCTCCACCACCTCCATCATTTATTCTTTTCCCCTTTTTGGTAACAAAGTACAGGTAAGAATTTAAAACTACTTTCCCCCCTGATGAATAGAAAGATAGAATGACATGCAGACAGATTGATAAACAGGACTGAAGGACAGAGTGGCATGTAGACAGAATAAAAGACAACATGACAAACTAAGATTTAAAGACAGACACATCTTTTAATTTTAATTACTATTACTATTTACTATTTAATTACTAACTTTTAATGACTATTATTACTAATGATAATACTACTACTACTACTACTAATAATAATAACAACGATATTAATATTAATACTACTACTACTACTACTACTAATAATAATAATCTCTCTTTTTACTTGTGTCCTTGTTCGACTCCGGCCTCGGCAGCTTCTGAGGCTGTGCGGGAGACTCGGGCACCGAGTGAACATCTGAAATCAACACACACATTCATTAGAAGAGGAAACTGTTCCTACAACACCTCAACAACATGAGTTACAGTACGGCGCTGTGCATCGTCTCAGGCCAGTCTGATCCTGATGGATTCTGCTGTTATACCCAAGAACATTTCATGCCCTGTGTATGAACTTTATGATAATGGCTTTATAATAATAGTAATAACGAGAGTGTCATTACGAGATGTAGTCATGTACTGTACTAGTTTTAATGACACATAGATTTACAGATAGAGAGACAATCACACAGATGGGCAGGAAGGCAAATAGACCGACAGACGGACAGACAGACTGACTGATAGGCAGGCAAACAGACAGACACATACAGTAGACAGACAGACACAAATAGTCACAGAGAAAGACACATAAACAGACACGTAGGAAAGCAGACAGGCAAAGACATACAGTAGACAAAGACACGAAGTAACAACCAGAGAGAACAACAATAATTTATATTTATAATAATAATAATGTGTCTGTTTACTTGTGTCCTTGTTCGACTCCGGTCTCGGCAGCTTCCGAGGCTGTGTGTGAGACTCTGAGTGAACATCTGAAAACAACACACACTTTTATTAGAACAGGAAACTGCTCCTGTTAATGTGCAGCGTTTCATGCCAGTGTGATCCTAATGGATTCTGCTGTTATACCCAAGAACATCTGATACCATTTCATGCTCCATGTATGACCTTTATGATGATGACATTACAATAATATTATTATTATTATTGTTATTATTATTATTGTTGTTGTTGTTGTTGTTGTTGTTGTTATTATTATTATTATTATTAATAATAATAATAATAATAATAATAATAATAATAATAATAATAATAAGAGATGAGATGATTGGTACATATGAGATGTGGTTATGTACCAATTTTAGTGAATAGCGGTGATATTTCTTTAGCCTCCAGACTGTCTTGTGGTTCCTTAGTGTGATTCCCTGCTGATATAAAAGAAAAAAAGAAAACAAAAACATCCGTCATTATCACTGGTACTGGCATGAATGCTTCAGTCGGCTCTTGACAGGTTATACAATGACCACAGATTCACTGAGCCAAAATTCCTGTTGGACCCTGTCGTTATTCTAGCTGTACATGAGAAATAATTGTCTTCTTGGCAAATGTTGCACTTGGGTGATATCTGTGTCCTTTTCCTATAAGAGTGACAGCAATAACTAATGCAGCAGATTAAAGGGAGAAGAACAAGTGTGTGTCGAGTGTAATAGAATTAGATGCGACATAGCAGGGAAATGATGGATGTTCAGGCTAGAAGAGAAGAAGGTCGGGGTCAGGGGAGGGGGGGGGGGGGGGGGTTAAAGATATTAAGCCTGAACCATAACCAAGGCTATAATTAATTAACACAGTTCTGTCTTTAATTAGGACTGAATAAAATTCTCTTCTAAAATGCAAAATGATCTTATAGTAAGTCTCAGTAAATATCATGTAGTGTATTAAAAAAAAAAAGAAAAACACATTATTTTTTATTGTTTTAATATTAATATAATATAATAATTAATATAATATAATAATTTTAATATTATTATTATTATTATTATTAGCAAAAATGTTAACACTTGGTCCGTTTCAGAAAAAAATTCAACAACAAGGTGGAGCGCTGTGGAACCAAGAAGAGACTCAGCAGAAGAGATTAAATGTCCTCTTATACAACAACAATATTCAGGTGACTGTGATTTGATAACAAAGGGCAAGCTGCTTTTTAGCAGCTTATAATTACAGCTCATAATCACATTAAATGATGTGGAACGCTCGCAAGTCATATTAAACTCTTGTTACAGACGTTTATCAAGGGGTGTTCCCTCTCCAGTCTCTCATTTGAAGTTAATTAGTTAAAAAAAAAGCAGCTTGTTGTGTCACATGGGGACAAAACATTGAGATTAGAGATTAGAGACTCCTTAGTTAAAGAAAAAGATCGATATCACTATATTATCAATATATTTTTTTGCAACATTTATGGACCGTTTATTGACATTATACTGTACATTTGAACATTCATGCACATTTGCACTCACTCTGGACTATTTCATTTCATTTTGTGCACTTTTGCACATTTATAGTCATTACATCTTCATAATCATGCACAAATTCTGTATCAATTTCCATATTTTCCATATTTTCTACAGCCATATTGTCTATATTTTTTACAGCTAAGTTTTTCTATATTTTATTCTTATTCTATTCCATAATTTATTTATTTTAAGGTCACGAGTGGTCGTATAAGCATTTCACTGCATATCGTACTGTGTGTGTATTTTTAATTTGAAATTTGAGATATTTGTTAAATAACAACAAACTTATTAGAACAAGAGCATTAATGTATTATTAACTCGGGCTGCACAATTAGCTAAATTATGGGAAAATAACAGTGTTTAAAATAATAATCTGACTGATAGCTGACACTTTATATACATCAACACCTTCTAACCAATCAGATTGAAGAATTCAGGAATGCTGTGGAATAGAATCAACGTGATCATTACGCTGTACTGCTATGAATCAAAATCTATAAAACGGAACTATTAATATATACATACGCAGGCATCGGTGCCGACATTCTTTAAGGGTCCGGAAGTTGTTTGCGTTTCCAAGGCAGCCACCGTAGTAGAAGCGTCTGCACTCTTTCGTCCTGCTGTCAAAGAAGAAGCGAGGTACGAGGGCCCGGCAAGGACCCGGTTCATCCTCCAGGTGGCACGGACTCTTGTAGTCTACGAAAGACAAACACACGGCTTAAAAAAGTAGGGAAATGGCAAACTGGTCACTGTTTGTCCAGGTTTAGGAAATGGTTTGGTTAAAAATGACAGTGCCTTGTTTCCCAGTGTGAGATGAAGCTCATTCACTCATTCTCTATTCAGGGTCACAGGAGGCCTTAGAGCCTTAGGCCTAAGAGACTCAGGAACTCGGGGGATACATCCTGGGCAGGATCCCACTCTGTCGCAGGGCACACAATCACACACTCACTGTGGGGACGACAGTTAGTCTAATCTGCATGCGTTTGGACTGTGGGGGGAAACCAGAGTTCCCGGAGGAAACCCACCAAGCACGGAGAGAACATGAACACAAATTCCACACCGTTAGACCTGAGGCAGTAATCGAACCCTTGATCCGGGAGGTGTGGGACCACGGTGTTACACACTACGCCACCATGCTGTCAGATGAAGCTACTTCATGTGAAGGCGAATTTGTCCTAGTCCCCATTCAGTACCCTTTACAGAGGGGGCACCGTTTACCATTTTAATACTAGCGCCACCATGTCTGACAACAACAAAACATTTACTCTAAAATGACTTTGAAACTGACATTCATATGGCCTACAGTTGGTTTTCCGTAGTGTACGGGTTCTAGTTGTCTCCTGGCTGCTGTTTGCTGAAGACACTCATCGGAACGGTTCCTGTGGCAGGGTGTCACTTCCACGTCGGGTTGATTGATGTGGTCTAGTTCCAGCTGCATGAGGACGCAGCCACTTCATAATATCCCGAAGATCCCGTCTGTTTGTTATGCAAAGTTTATTTATAGGAGCTGCTAATTAAAATATCTTGCTCGAGTGGATATCCATCAGACTCTCAGGCAGCCCCAACCTTCTCACGGCCATACCATATTAAAAGTGTCCTGTGTCCTTTTGCCTCCTTCTCTCTCTCTGTGCATTGAAATGAGACATAACCTACCCTTAACAAATCACCAATGACGTTTGGATTTATGGTTAAGCTAACACACAATTTATCAATTAATTAAGCAGTGATCTATTACCCACTGCAGCACCTACTCATACTAACCAGAACAAATATATTCAATGTATAACGATCCACGGTATAAAATATCATGTATAATGTTGCTCAGGCCTGACTTTGTCATCACTAAGCTGGAACATATTTCTTGCTATACACAAACTAGACGCAAAAAGGAGATTTTCCTTAAGGAATGTGTTTCTCTTGCCATATCTCATTCTCTTACAGTAATAAAAATGGCACCCTGCTGTATTGAAATAAAATGCACTGCATGGCCAAATAAAAAGTTACCATATTGGGGTCATATTGTTTGGAGAAATGGAAAAAGGTCATGTGGTCTAATGAGTCCAGATTGACCCTATCCCAATGTGATGGGCGTGTCAGTGTGAGAAGGGAGACTCATGAAGCGATGCATCCATCATGCATAGTGTCGACTGTACAAGCCTCTGGAGACAGTGTTATGATCTGGAGCTCAGGTCTAGACTCAGCAAGGTTATGTGGCAATAAAATAAAAAAGTCAGCTGACGACCTGAATGTACTGAATGACCAATTTATCACATCTGTGGAGGTTTTCTTCCCTGATGACACGGACTCAGGTATTCCAGGACTCAGATTGTGAAAAAATGGTTTTGGGGGCATGAGGAATCATTTTCACACATGAACTGGCCACCACATTGTGTACAGTTATCAAAGTTAAAGACGATTGAATGAGTGTGTGCCTTTAAAAAAAAAAAAAAGTTAACATGTGCCTCAGAATTCATGAATTTTACCTAAATAAGTTTAAATGTGTGAATCGATTCGGAATCTAAAACTGACTCATGCATTCAAATCGACCAACAAAGCATAAATTAAATTTCATAATTGATTAAATCACACAGCTCTAAATGACTACGACTAAATTAAAATCAGAACCCGCCCCCCCCCCCAAATTAAATTAAATTAAATTAAATTAAATTAATAAAAGAATAAATGTAAAAAATCTATCAAAATAAAAATCCCAGGTTTGTGAGTGTATGCGTGTGTTTAATCTAAATGCTAAGCAATCCATGCTACGTGCTAGTATTTAACATTAGGATGAGCGTACTCAGACATCACATTAGCTGCTCATTGGTTTTCAGAGTAAACACGTAGCATGTATCTCCTTCTCGTACCTGATATGTTTGCTTGTATTACATCGGTTTTGTATTATTCACAAAGTAAGCCGCTTGTCCCTAATTAGCATATAAAGTGTCTATGCGCATTTGCCCTCGATCATACATAACTGGAACGTCACACTAATCGCTTAAATGCGACACTGAGGTCACCATCTCGAGCAGATTAAACTATTTAATTCTGTCCTTATTTGCTCTGCTTAAACTCGCAGGACAGATCCAGGGAAGAGCTTCCTAACCAGACTCTCACGTCCATGAATAATGCAGAGAACATCATGACATCGTGGAAACAAGGTTACATTTCCGCACCGTCCCGGTTGATGGAGCTTTAAGTCTCATACCATGTCGCGTTTTTACACTCAACCAAAAACATTTAAGAATGCATTACATGAAAATGGCTCCTAAGGGCAAAGCTGATGAAGTGTATCTTGTCAACACGCCTCACACTCGTGGTATTAGCTGCGTTATGCACTTCGGCCACTGGATGGAGGCATTCACCTTCCAAAAACACGTCTCTCATTATGTCTCGGTCATCCAGGTGAGCCTATCTGGAAGTCTTTCTTGTTAGGTCAGACTGAAGAAGCTACTTTGAAGCGTATCTACCTACAGTATTAAGAAAAGTGTCCAGATGACGTGACTCGACTTCCAGACACACGCCTCTCATTGGTTAAGCGTGTACTGGGGCAATAAAAAGGTGCTTTATTATGATTATGATTATTAATATAGTAATGATAATACTTTTTATAATGAATAGTATAATAAATATGTGACTTATAATTCACTTATTATTTATTATATTAAATAATAATAATAACAATAATAATAATAATAATTATCATTATTATTTCTGGAAAATGAACAAAGTAAATATAATCATAATATACCTGTATATAAATATAATCAGTGTACCTGAGGGATGAAGAAGAACCTAGAAAAGAGTCTCACATCAGGGTGAACATTTCATGCTTGATCCCTAACATTCAGTCATTCAATTATTTAATAACAAACAAGAAATTTAATAGAAGCAAAAATTTAAACGATAAAGAGAGAGATGCATAATGAGTGTTCCAGTTGTCTTCTTGTTTGTCCCTATAACAATTAAAGGTTCAACCAGGCAAGCAAAGCTCCTTGCAAGATTATTCATCTTTACTATCAGGCTTATCCTCAAAATCCTCAAAATCCTCAAAATAGAGCCTAAGCCAGGAGCACTGGTTGGTTGCAAAAAGCAGGAATACATGCTGTATAGGATGCCAGTCCATCACAAGTCACACCAAATAACCTACTGTAGGTTCTACAGGCTCTAACTGGAATCCCTTTTGAGTTTTGGATCCATTAAACATTAAATGTATCCTTGAGAAACTTTATCTTCTTAAATGTCAGTGTTGGGTGCTGTCTATACCTTGTTGTATTATTAATAATAAAAAAAAAGTAAAGGAATAACTCTGAAGTGTAAATGTAGCATTCATGTTGAAACTCTAAGGCTGACTTTCTCTCTCTTACTCGGTGATCTCTACAAGAAACAAATCAGCGTGGAACGTTTGGTCTTCTCCGAGCCCCGTTTTCAATTTAGGATGCCATGTCACGAGCCTCAAATCTAACCCGTGTGTGACTTCCCTTTTCTCTCAAATAGCCAAAGATTCAATCCAGGACGGGATCAAGAGAGATGACTCGACACTCTCTGTTTAATAACGATTAGCTCAGCATTGTGTCAGGCTTTCTAGATGAGCTGCAACATGATTCATTAAACCTCCGAGCTGAAACCAAGCTAATGTGGCGCTTTGTCTTTTTTTCTATAAATAGCTGACAATCAGAGAGATTGTACGGAATAGTAAAAATGTGGGAACAAATGTTTTACTGTGACAATGATACAATTTAAATATTGCTTGTTTATGTAATAACCTCAGCAGCGACCTCATTTCCCCTCTCGTCTGTTCTAACCACTCAGCATTCAGCATCACCAGTTCAGTATACTAATCACCGGCCAATAATCATATTATTTCACAAACACCTTACAAAAGATCTGACTTACAACGATACCATGCTCTAGGTCAAGCATGTTTTATTAGTTTTTATCAGCTTTTGTTAATATTTCAGGCCTTAACAGTTCTAAACCTTTTTAATCCACCAACTCATGAGCAAAGGCTTTTACAGAAGTTAGGGTATAACTTGAGGAAAGATTTAGATTTTAACTTTTTTTTCTTTGTAATCTTCCCACAAGCAGGAGACGCTACAGAGACGTATGACGATGAAAATCAGGGCATTTAAAGTGCCTTAATTTACTGAGAGTTAAAAGCCACACCAACTTTTTAAAGGCTCTAGGAAAGACAGAACAATTAATTCTTTAGAAATTGTAATGTAGTTTATGTGATCTACAGTTCTTCTGTCTTTACTGGCAGATCCTGGAAAGCAAAATGCAATTCTACAGATTAACCCTTTATACAGTATGGCACTCTTTGGAATACTTTAAAATTCAAAATCTTAAGACTTATTTCTGTGATTTTTTTTAAATTGTCATTTTTATGGTCACAGGGGGCCTGGAGCCTATCCCAGGAGATTTAGGGCACGAGGTGGGGTACACCCTGGACAGAGTGCCAATCCATTGCAGGGCACACACACATACACACACTCACCTTCACACACTACGTGCAATTTGGGAACACCAATTAACCTCATCTGCATGTCTTTACACTGTGGAAGGAAACCGGACTACCAGGAGGAAACACACCAAGAATTTGAATATTTGTATTTTTGTACATTTTTATGTTCATGAACCTTATAATATATATAAAATTCATTATTTTTGTTATATATATATATAATTTAAATAAAGTGTTAAAATGTATGACTTCGGGGATGAATATTGATATATCTGTCTCAATATATTTGCATGAGCCTCAATCAGGACAGTATAAATCCCAAGTGATTTGCCAAAAGGCAAATAGTCTATTAGTAGAGTAAGTTAATATACTGTAAGTACGTTCCTGTTATTTTGGGGCTTTTTTTTTTTAAATATTGCAGTTAAATGTCAATGATCAGCTGCAAACTCCATCAAATCGCACCATAATTGACAGTCGTACACAGGCTGTGAATCACATTTCAAGTTACAAATATTCTAAATAAAGTGGTTGAAAAGATTTATAGAATTAAAGGACAACAGATTGGTCTGTAATATTGTACTATTTAAAGGAGACCTACGTATTATGCAGAAGTAACTTTTCACACATTTTAGGCTTTCCTATTTATTTATTTATTTTATTTTATTTTACTTGCCATCCTCAAAAAGGTCCCTGAGACACGTTAAAAAAAAAAAAAAAAAACTTTGTAAGAGTAGCAACTTTTTTCATGCAGAATATCGATCAAGCTGTGATTCAGCATAGAAATGATTTACAGCTCTGAAAAAAAAAAAGGGATGTGCTGAAGTATTTTATGCCATTAGAGACAAATGCTCTGCCAGAATGAGCAGAAAAGCATGTTTTTTTGTCTGTCTTTTTATCTGAATGCTGGAACGCCATCATAAATCTTGCTTCATCTCATCATCTGGACTCAAAATGCTCTGTGTTTCCATTCAAATGTTTTAGACATTAAAAAAAAAAAAAAAAAACTTTAACAAAACAAATTGACAACTTTGGATATGTAGTGCTTGAAAGTTTACACACATACACACAAGTACAAGTATTTTTTTTTTTTTTTCATTTAATGCGAATGAAATATTGAGCCACTTTATGTAAATACAAGCAGCTCTGAGTCAGCGTGTCTTAGTGCCTGTTTCAGCATGTGTTTAAATCCATATATGGAAATAAAAAAACAAATAAGGAAAGAAAAAAAAAGTAATTGAGATTTATGAAAAGTATGCACTTAGTTTGGTAACACAATCTTATTTCAGAAATGTTTATAATATTTACTACTATTAGGGCCACCATTAATTGAGTTCTGACTTTTTTTTTTGTCAGAATTCTGACTTTAATTTCAGATAAAACCTTTTGAGATTCTCAAGAAAAAAAAAAAAGTCATTTTTATGGTAACCCTAATTCCAGTTTCTACACTACTTATGCTAGCTATCCGGGTAAAATAAAATGATTAACTGTGATCACAAGAACATTAAAAAAATGGATGTCAAAAATAATAAAAACAGAAATAATTAAACACTTTTATATAAACATTATATATTAATTAACAACCATTCCCACTCAAAAAAAAATCTTTCTGTGGGGAAAAAGAGCCTAGAACAATTAGCTAGATGGCAAAAATATAATTAGATAATGTGTAGAGAATAAAAGATAGCTTTAAGTTTTATATCATTTTTGTCATTATTAGAATGATGCTGATTCATCGACCCAGCAATAATCTTAGTCTTCTTAGATATAATTTTTCACTGTATAATAGATATATTTTTAGATGTTTATGGATGGGCATATTTACACATTAATTATAGATTGATCTGTCAGATATCATATACATTTCGGGGACTTAAAAACAGTTAGGAAACTCTGCCCTTATCAATTTCATTTAGGGTTCATTATCCTCCACTGAATGATAGCTTAGATTATAATGAGCTCTTGGTTGAGCAATTATACCAAAAATGCTCGCCTGCATCATTAATCTTTATGAACTAATTACGAGGAAATGGGAGCGCCTCGCTGGTGAATTCATAACCTGTAAACTCATAAACGCAGCGTCAGAGTGTTTACTTTGTGACTCCTGGGATGGCGTGTTGTTTTATTGACCTTAAGATACTGTTATCTCAGTCAGCGTTTCAGGGATGGATGTCAAATCCACTGTAGCAAACCCCTGACACAGCTGGCAGAGGGGGTTACGTAAGACAGTCATTTCTTTTAAAAGAGATTCAGAGCTGGGATTATAGGGAGAATAACGCACAGTACATGGTGTAGTGGCCTTTTAAATATAATCCAGTTTGCATGCTACTTTGAGATTGATCATTTTTGATGCATGTTCCAAATGAGGTGTAGTTTTAATAAACATTTTATTATTTATTAGGAAAAAATTGTTCAGATCCAATAGATCACAGACCACATACACACACTCGCATATTCGCACACTTCAATCAATTTGGAAAAGCATATTAGCTTACTGGGACCGTGGGAGCAAACCGGAGTACCCGGAGGAAACCCAGCAAGCATGAGGAGAACATGTAACTCCATCGACACACAGGTGGGAATCAAACCTTCCAAACAATATAATTCATCGAAAGCAAAAAGTCCTACTTTATTTAGTGCTGATGTTGTGAGCAGTCATGTAGAATAGCTGAAATAAAAAGTAGAGTTCCTGGTTTCTTTCTTCTTTTGTAGTAGGATGTCAGGAATTACGTAAGCCAAATGTACTGCAGCATGTGTCACTTCAGAGTCTTTTGAGTTTTATGTCCTACGAGTTAAGAGCCATGCCTGCCTCCATCACACAATCATGACAGTTTGGTTTCCCAAAGCCCATTTCTTGTGACCGTCTAGACTTCCCTGAACAGGTCCAGACCCCTGCTGAGCAAAAATAAAAGCAGTAAACCTGACTTACCTTCCACCAGACAAAATGTTTCGCACTCTTCTTTACTCTGGAAATTGTTCTCGTTGCCCTGACAGCCTCCATACTCGAATTCCTCACATTTCCCAGTCTCGATGTTGAAGTAGAATTTCTCTATTATCGCCTTGCAGGGCCCTTCATCCTTCTTTAGGGAACAGTGTTGATGGAAAATCTTGAGAGGATGTTGCACACCGTCTGCAGAGATGAACGAGAGGGCCAAAGTTATAATTGAGGACATGGCAGGATTAAAAAAATTAAAAAAAAAGGAAAAAATGCAGTGCGTCTATGTTCAGCTCTGAACTTTTGACTTGGCATACAAAGTAGTAAAAGCAGAATGTCAGGATTTTCAAAATAACGTCACCATGAAAAAGAATAAAGACCGCGAAAATCATGACATTCTTTCATCTTTAAGATCTTAGACGCCTGGGGTGCCTTTGCATTTCACACGTTAGTGGGTAACAGAAACAGAGAAGTGTGACTAATTTACTGATTTTAAAGTGCGTTAATCTCGGCCAGCATGAATTTGTTTAAATGCTCTTCTTATTCGGTAGCATCAAATTAGCATTTTTTTTTTTGTTGTTGTGATAATTTAATTATGATTCATTTAAAGAATATTTATAGAAACGGACCCTGTATATCATATGCCTAGATATTAATTTTTTTTTTTTTTTTGCTTATATTTTAAGCATATGATGATTTTTTTGAGGGTTAAGTGTTAAAGTAATGATTCAAATATTTATTTTGGTAAAAAATAATTAAATTCAAATTCATCTTCTATTTTTTCTACATTGTAAAGAAAAGTTTTTTTTATATTTCTAATATATTTAAAAAATATATATTTTTTATATTTTGTTCTATTTTCTATAGCTATGTTTCTATAGCTTAACTTATTCCACTATTTATTTCTTTTTTTGTTTTTACATTTTTAAGGTCACGGGCGGTCGTTTAAGCATTTCACTGCATATCGTACGGTGTATGACTGTGTATGACTGTGTATGTGACAAATAAAATTTGAATTAGAATTAAATGTATTGAATATGCAAATGTTTCAAGTACGTTTCTGAACATTTCCTAGTAATATTCAGCAATACTTTAGGTTTTATGCAAATGCTGAAAATCATGCACACTTAAAAAAATATATAACTAATCATACAAGCAGGGTTCAAGTCAACTTGGAATTTTTCATTATTCACAAAAAGAGAACAGTTATGCGAGTAAAAACTCCCTTTATTTCTCTATATCATCCCCTACTACACTAGAAGGAATTCTCGGAACGCCGGAGACATGATCGGACTGCTGTTGCTTGCACTGTTTGCTATAGATAGTGCTGTTATTATTCTCAAACAGCATAATGCACCTAGATACCAAGATCTAGGAATGTTTCAAAAATAAATAAAAAAGTGGGTACTGCCAAGTTTGCTGCTGTTTGTACAAGTTTATAAGTTTACAAGTTTAATTCATCGTATATGAAATGAAATTGCATGTCTCATTTTTTTTCCACTTCACTGTACCAGAAACGTACCAAGGGGTACATAGCTCAGTGGTTAAGGCATTGGAGCACTGAACGGCAGGTCCCTGGTTCAAACCCCAGCACAACAACGTTGCCACTGTTGGGCATTTGAGCAAGGCCCCAACTACTCAGATGTATAATGATATAAAATGTAAGTCACTCTGGATAAGGGCGTCCGCCAGATGCTGTAAATGTACCAAACCATTACTTGGCGCACCATCACGCCCCCAAGGTGTGGGGTACAAATAACGGATAAATAATGAAATTATTTAATTATTCATTAGATTCACACACACACACACACACACACACACACACACAATTAGCAAGCAAGCATGATCCCCTTTTGGTAAAAAATAAAAAGCAGGTTATTGTATAAAAGGCTTTAAAATGAGAAACTGAATATTTAGAAGTGAATGGGTTAAGCTTGACAATTAGAATGAGCAGGACAAAAGAGCCTGTGGAGGGAATGAAATCCACAGTTATGGTTTTTGCAGTATGGTACCTGCTGTTCACACCACATACAGAGAGACAGAGAGAGAGAAAGAGAGAGAGAGAGAGAGAGAGAGAGAGAGAGAGAGCAGATGGTCTGGGGTTTAATTGACAGCTTCCAACTGCCAGGTCATCCACTTGACCTCCAGAACTGTAAACTCAAAATCACAAAATGGATTTCCCACATGAACAGGAAACACAGTTATGAGACTCGGCCACTAAGCATCTTCCAAATGAGCAAAATAACACACCTGTTTTGTGCCTTCATAAATATGTAATTTTCTACATTAAGTGGCAAAGACAAGAGAAAGTCATTGGAAATAGATTTTTTTTTCAGCAGAAGCAGCGTGAGTTACTGCAACCTTAAACATACTGATTATAGCAAATGCTGGGCAAATTAATACGACTAAAGAGCAGGTATTAAATTCATATTAACCTGCATTCATCTTTAGAAGATAAAGTAAAAGCACTGTGCAGTGGAGGGCAATAGTACGGAGATATGAGTGAAACTCAATGGAAGAGTTTCTTGACTGCTATTCATAGCCTGTATAAGAGCTGGGAAAACTCTCTATGATGTCCCTCATACTGTATGTTTTTTAAGAGTGGGAGTTTTGGTCATCACCATCTTTGCATGAGCTGATCTGCCTAAACCCTGTTTACTCCATAAATGGACAGAATCGTTGGAGCCTGGCTTTTTGAAGGAAACGTGAATACTTTTCCTAGTTACCACAAGCTAGCTAGCTAGCTTAGCTTAGCTAAAATGCTATTGTGGCTAACATTAATTTTTATGCTACTTTACGTTGCATTTGATTGAAGTCTGTCATTCATACCCTACACTCCCTCTACACATCATCCTGTGTGAACTACATTTTTTGTGGTAAGTGAAGCTACAATGATTTCATTTAGCTGGTTAGCTAAAATGATGCATAGCACACAGCTAGTGTGGTTTGTCACTGGAAATGCAGCAGTCATTCAAATCAACTTCATTTTAAGCATTGAGTTTTTTATGTTGTTGTTAGTTGCGAAGTCGTGTTCGATCCATCGCGACCCCATGGACCATGTTCCTCCAGGCCTTCCTGTCCTCTACCATCCGCCGATGTCCATTTAAACTCACACCGACTGCTTCAGTGACTCCATCCAGCCACCTTGTTCTCTGTCGTCCCCTTCTTCTTTTGCCCTCACTCTTTCCAAGCATTAGGCTCTTCTCCAGTGAGTCCTTCCTTCTCATTTGGTGGCCAAAGTATTTAAGTTTCATCTTCAGGATCTGACCTTCTAAAGAGCAGTCAGGGTTGATCTCCTCTAGCACTGACCATTTTGTCCTCTTTGCAGTCCAAGGGACTCGCAGGAGTTTTTTATACCAGGCTGCAAATATGTTTATTTCTGTCATTTTAATATGGGGGTCTATGGGGATGGACTCACTTTTAGAGCCAGTGGACATTAAAGAAACTGCATGTTTTGGCATTTGATAGATAGATAGGGATGGATGGATGGATACTTTATTTACCCTGAAAAAAATTTCCAATATCAAGTAGTTAATTTAAGATCTTCAATAATGCATAGTGTAGTCAAAAGAGAACTAATTTGTTTAGAATTGAAGGTGGCCCCTTGCTGCTACTGGGTTTAGGTCTCAAGATGACCCAGGGACTGACTCCAGATGCGGAATAGTAGCCAGTTTTTCACTATTTTGTTTCCAGTTAATTTCCTAGAACTAATAGATACTAAATGACTCCAGATACACTAGAACTAATTACATTTACATTATTTTGCAGACACCCTAATCCAGAGCAGCTTACATTTTCTCATTATACATCTGAGCAGTTACAGGGCCTTGCTCAAGGGCCCAACAGTGGCAACTTGGATGGTACGACCATCTGATCAGTAGTCTAACACCTTACCCACTGAGCTACCGCTGCCCTGGTTAAGTTTTGTGCACAGGGAAAATTATAATACATATTTTGTCTTATTAGTTGGACACTAAAAAACACTCCTGGGGACACTACTACTATTATCTTTTTGATCAGTTTTTCAATTTACCGCATTATCATTATTCTTAACGCATATGTCTAACATTTCAGTTTTTTGTTTCCTGAAAGCATGTTGTTTATTATTCTGTGTAGGTGTTCATCATGCCCCACCACATGTACACGCATGAACTGAGTGAATTACTGCATGAGAGCTGCCAGTTTATTCATTCTGTGCATCTCATATTTATGCTTCGCCTTTTCCCGCTCCCCTCCATCCCATCCGTCCATCCTAAAATAGATACCTCCACAAGGCTAGTAAATTGTGAAACACTACAGTCAGTAATTTCACCTACAAAGTGGAGGATGAAGCATGACAAGCAAAATTGATAGTAGTTATAAAGCTGCGATGGATTGGCACCCCATCCAGGGTGTATCCCGCCTAGTCCCCAAGAATAGGGTCCAGGTCTTAAAGTGTGTTGGAAAAGTGGTTTTCTTATGGAAACACAGCTGTTTAGTCCCAATCCTGTTGGGTTCTGATGGTGTGTGTGGAAATGCTATTTTTTTATAACATAGCTGTGATTTTAACTGTTTTTATTTTATGATGTAACTGATGATTAATTGATGTCCAAGTCTTAATTTTTTTTTAGCATATTTCTTCCACAAAGTTGGTGGTTGAGCAGGTTTCAATGTCAGTAATACAGGCCAATAGGTTGACACTTCTGAAATTATAGCTTTTTATTTGGGGGCAGTTGTAGCTCAGTAGATAAAACCGAAAGGTCCCAGGTTAAAACAAGTCACTCTGGATAAGGGTACAGTATCTGCCAAATGCTATTAATGTAATGTATTTTATTTCGTTTTTATTTCTTGGTCATCATCATTTAGTTTATTATTAAACTCTAGATGCCTAGATTTACGAATGTTTTTAAACATTAAAAGCTATGTTTCCAGCTGTTTGTGCAAGTTTATAGGTTTACAAGTTAAATTCATCGTATACTGTATGAAATGAAATTGCATGTACTGTACTGTAGGTTCAGTACAATCGGTAGTAAATTAGTTTTAATTCTTCTATCTAGTATTCTAACTACAAGCCGAGTGGACTGTACAGTATGAACAATATTTATGAAAACAGATGCACAAACTCCTTTCCATGCTTCGGAATCCACCTAATACCGACTGTGTGTTTGAGCTGTTATTGAGATCTCTGTTGCAGTCTTTTTTTATAATATTTATACCACTCAGAAACCTCTCTATCCCCATACTCGGTCCAGTGATCCTGCCCTGAATAGCTGAAGATCCTCAGACATGCCACTTTCCTGTTTTTCCCTCCAGTAATGAGCACAATTACGTTTCACCAGGTTCTCCCCGGATACGGTAACTGATAGCGCAGGCACGCAGCTGCCTAAAGATGCAACACCAAGTTTGCTTTGTGCAGAATGAATGTTTTCTGAACAAATGCCTTACGATAGCTTTATTTACATTCCTTAATGATAGCAGAGAGGGGTCAGTTGGTGTAAAGCATTAACTCTTAATGTTCCGTCTGGGGCAAGATGGCCAGTTTTGTACTTTTATTAAAAAGTGAACTATATGGGAAGTTATATATTATATTATATTATATTATATTATATTATATTATATTATATTATATTATATTATATTATATTACATTATATTATATTATATTATATTATATTATAACATTTTATTATATATTATTCTTTTCACATAGTTAAGTAAATTAAGTACTACAAGCATAATACATTTTTGGAAAGTGTTTAGTTTTTGATAAACAATAAGATGACTTTATAATCCTCACCTTGCAAGGACACTATTAAAAAACATTTTGACCAAAGAATAAAAACAAGGAAATGTACTTTACAGCAATGCAGCATTCCTGAAAGCAACTGCCCAAAATTGAATACAAGCCAAAATATGACCAAATTAATGCAGGAAAATAATAAATAAATAAATAAATTCATACATACAAGAGATAATACATTCTGGCTTATTAAATTTGCACTGCCACCGCTTCCCCCACCCTCCAAACCCAGCCTGCACGTTAATTTAGATAATGGCATAAAATAAGCAAGCACGGACTCAGACCAGGTTCATCATAACCGAGGCTCAGTGACGCATTTCAATCTCCCCCGGGAATAGAAAGCTCTGATTTTATCATGAAATGGAATTCAGCAGCTCAGTCACAGATGATATTACCATTTACCAGGCAGAGGGGGCCAATACAACAAACTAGGAATTTTATGCATCAATATATGAACAAACATAAATCAAATTAAAATATTAAATATATATCCATGAATGTAAATGAAAGATTTACATAAATATAAAGAACCATGTTAGTGTGACGTTAATTGTTACTTTTACATTTAACTGCATTTATTTCTATACATGTTTAATTACTTGGACACCTTTACTGACTTACATACTGTACATCTAATCGCTTACTTTATTCATTAGCTTATTTATTTACTTACTTATGTAATATCTTTTCTTACTAATTTACTGACTTAAGCACTTTTAGTAACATATTTAGTTACTTATTTAAACACTTTAGTTATTTATTTAAACACTTTGAAACTATTTGCTTTTGCTTTCTTTACACCATAAACACACACACCAGATGTTCTTGCGTACACATCAGGATCATAATGGAGCACCTTACTCGCCACATTGCACATTTGCACTATGCAATTATGTTGCACATTTGTTGTTCTTGTTTTAAACATACAGTACATTGAGGACTAGCTAGCATTTTGAATAACACTGCTGCTGAAATACACGCCATTTCATTTCGTACTTTATCTTTCAATCATACTTCTGCTGCCACTGCTGCATACACTTTTTTAGTACAATTCTCCTTTAATTGTGGTGAAATCTTTCTATTTTTTTTAATCTTTCCAGTTTAGGTCACAAACAGTCGTATCAGCATTTCACTGCATATTATACTATGTACTGTATGGTTGAGCACGTGACAAATAACATTTTTATTTGATATTTACTTACTTATTCAAACTTTATTTCTTATTTACCTTAGTTACTATATGTACTTTTACCTAAATACTATTTCTTAAACACTTTTAATTACTTATGTAAGCACTTTTAGTAACTTATTGTAGTTACTTTACTTATTTACTTGCTTAATTAAACATTTTACTTTTAGTTTACTTAACTTATTTAAACACTTACTTACCTTCTAATTTTACTTACTAACTTATTTAAACACTTTCACTTTGATTACTTACTTTGAATTAAACACTATTACTTACTTTTGTTGCTTGCTTACTTAAACATTTTACTTACTTTAGTTGCTTACATAGTCACTTACTTTACTCCTTATCTACTTATGTACTTTAATTCTTTAACTTGCATTTCATTTCACACTATTTTTACTGTACTTACTTACTGTCATGCATGACCTATTTAATTTAATCTTACTTTTACTTACCTTTGTAAAACGTCAAACATGTCACTACAATATTATCAATTCAAATGAATCGAGATGTGGTGAGTGTGATGGTCATGGTATATGATTTACTAAATTTTCACCCTTCACTTAGTGATCTCTCATACCCCGTGTCACAGTCATAGAAGATACTTTGATTAGGAGAGAAATACGTCTAAACTTTGTTTAGATTTGCAATAACTGGAGCCAAACCATGCTAGAAAATTAAATAAACATGCCCAGAGCATAACTGACTTAAATTTCTCCTTCAATTTGTGGGTTAAATTGGGCAATGTTACTTAATATGATTCTGTGCTTGTGACTAGTCAGGGACAGATTGGCAGAGAGACCCTTCAGCAAAACCTTTAATCCTCAGCCGCTCAGCTCTGTGCATGGATTGGATTCTGACTTATTCGTAAGTCACTTTAGATAAAGCATCCGCCAAATGGATTCCTGATACTATGGATTTCTCATTTTCCGAAGATGTGCTTCATCCTACAGTATAAGAGGTTTTGCTGGCAATACAATACTTCACTTTGGCATTGGAGCATCACAGAGATTACATGTTTTTCTGGTTAGACTAGATAATACTAACTGGGTAAAACTGGAAAAAATTTCCAACATGATCAAATAATACATAAATGTAAATTTGCAAAAATGCACAATTTATTTCTAATAAATCCACTTGGTTATTATATAAAGTTACAAAGTTCAAGACTTTTATGATACATGGTAAGGGTATTTTTTAACTACACTATTAATAGGAAATTAAACCAAATTTTAATAAAATGTCTAATGGCATCAGTTATGAATATGATGTTATTTTTAGGGATGGTAATAATTGTCTATGTTAATCATAATAATTTAAAAGATTAAATTATATATTTTAAAAATGCAATTGTTTAAACCTAATCTAAAAACAAAAAAAGAAAAGGCCTCATTAGCTAACAATTCCTTCTTCTTCTATACCGCTTAATCCTGTTCAGGGTCGCGGGGGGCCTGGAGCCTATCCCAGGAGGCTTTGGGCACAAGGCGG
>JAQQZT010000036.1:29222570-29235316 GCA_030068275.1 Clarias platycephalus | reverse complement strand
ACTGACAGGAACCATGTCCACACCTCCTTCACTGGGACTGACAGGAACCATGTCCACACCTCCTTCACTGGGACTGATAGGTACAAAGGCCACACCTCCTTCACTCGGACTAACACATACTGTACATGGGCCACACCTTCATTACTGGTACTGCCATTCACAATGGCCACACCTCCATTAGAACTGATGGGTACAAAGGCCACAACTTTTTAATTGGGACTGACGGGTACAAAGCCCACGCCTCCTTCAATGGGATTGACGTATACAAACGCTACACCTCCCTCACTGGAACTGATATATAGGCCACACCTTCATTACTGGTAATGCCATTCACAATGGCCACACCTCTTTGGCACTGACAAGCAGATTGGCATTAACAGAGCATTAAGACCACGCCTTCTTTATTGGGACTGAGAGGTAGACTCTTCCTCCACTAGGCATAATAGATAGATAGATAGATAGATAGAGAGATAGAGAGATAGATAGATAGATAGATAGATAGATAGATAGATAGATAGATAGATAGATAAGTGTTTTGATATATTGAGTCTTAAACACAAACCATCATAAGTGTGTAAAAAAAGCAAAAAATAAAATACAGACAGGCAATGACGAAATAACATCAAATAAAACATGAATAAATCCAGTGAGATTGCACAAGATATGCGGTGAAGGCTGTGAGCCAACACTGACCACGCATGCCCGATTACAGCTCATGTGGAAATGTCAGCTCAGATGATGTGACTGCCCAAGTAATGTTATGAACAGAGATGTTTCTCTCAGGAATTCATGCTGAATTATAGATCTGACAGTTTTCCTCATTAAATTACATAATCAATATGGATCTTTTTTCCCCCTGCAAAACACGAATACACTGAACAGCGTGTCATTCTAGGTGAATGACAAAAGGAGCTGTGCGAAATGAGAGCTTGGCATTAAACTGTAACAGGGACTCATGTAGGATAGTGGAGATTTTTTTTAGTGTAATAAAATAACTTACAAAACCAATATTGTTTGTGAGTGACATCCTAGATTATTAATTATTAATTATTAATAAATTAGATAGATTATTAATAAAGCTAATAATTATTTCATGCGTCTTAATTAATTCATTTTGTTGCTTTAAAGATTGATTCAGACTATGCAAGTACACAATAAGTAAGAAGAATATTCATATAAATGACGAGTGATACCATAGTCTCTTGGCCTTGCACATTTATCTATAAAAAAAATAAATAAAATAAAAAAATTTTTTATGTTTTGTGCAGCCTGTACTTTTAGTATGCTAATTAGGCCCAACCTTCCCTCCTTTTATGGCACTGAAATCACATGACCTGAAAACCTCATCATAATTTTCTTCAAAACAATCATCATGGCAGACACAGAGACAATTCTTGAAAAAAAAAATGCAAGCTTTTTACAGAATCTACCAAGAAAAATCTTCACTTGTTTGGGTTTCCAACATCTTGTTTATTTCGTCACCTTGTCACGTGACCGTTGCATTTGCATACTCATTCATTTTCATTAGCATCTGTCAAAGATGGGCGTGTACACACACTGTCTGTGCTCAATTATTTGAATGTTTATGCAACACATTGTATTTGCTATAGTGACTTTACACTGGTGGCCGAGAAGTGCAAAACAAAATAACAAAAGCAAAAACAAAATAACAAAATAAAGCTGAAAACAACATAACAAATCAGAAAACACAACAACATATCCAGATACAAAATATGAAATGAGAAAACACAACGACAATTCAGTCAAACTGGAAAAGGTAGGTATAGTTATAGAATTATATTATTATAGAATGAAATTCTTACTGCTGATCTTGAGTGGCAGATGCAGATCAGAGGTAACAATATCATTCGCCGACTGATTGGATCTTAGTGCTGATTGCACGAGACATCTGCCACTCAAAATATACAGGAAGTACTGCAGCCTCACGGACATTTAAATGTATTTTCCTTAAGGATTCAATTCAGTATTTTAGGATTTTCAATAACTTTGGTCAACTAAGTAAAACATTTATTTGACTTCAGAGTACTTCTTGTATGTCTTGAGTGACAGATGTCTCTTCCAATTACCGATAAGAATTTAATTTGCAAACTAATCCTGTCTTTTCCGGTTTGACTGAATTGTTGTCGAGTTTTCTCATTTGGTATTTTGTTTCTGGGTATGTCGGTATGTTTTAGTTTTTGTTATTTTGTTTTTGTTTTTGTTATTTTGTTTTTGAAAACATAATAAAAAAAATCAAAAACATACCAAAAACAAAATAACAATTGTTTTGTTATTTTGTTTTTGAATTTGTTTATATGTTTTTGGTTTAGTTATTTTGTTTTGCACATCTCGGCCACCATAATTAATTTTTTTCTCTTCATTTTAGGATCAATTCTTATACACACTTGTAATATAAATTTTGAGAACCATGTTTGGTCTGCGTCAATCTTTAAATACGATGAATAATCAGTTTAACTGACCTTGTGAGCTCCCCTATTCAATTTATTCATGCAATATTTTTTTGTTCATTGACCTGCTCATTAATTAATTAATTAATTAAAGTCACATATTAAAATGTAAAGTAGTTTATACAGAAACGGCAAACCTCTAATAAACACACATAATATAGATGAAAATGTTAATAAAACAAAACTGTCGAAGAAGCTCGATCAGAATACACAAAGCCAGGATTTATTTCAAATTTCTGTAGTCGTACCTCATGACGGGTCTGTTTAAAAAAAAAAAAAAAAACAGATCTCTAGCTAAGGATCATAATGTGATGGATGCCTAATAAATGGGCCAAACAGCAGATGAACCCGACAGAGTTTATGTTGCTTAGGCTTCAACGCGGCTATAGAAGCAGAAAGATACGGCTAATTAGGATAATAACCTTTTACTCATAATTCTTCATCATACATGTTTTGACTGGAATAAAGAACACGCCCTTGATCATGGTGATGCGATGAGAGACTTTGTTGACAATTGTAAGTACTATTACCTTTCCTCCAACGCCATTCAGCGCTGAGATTGTTCGAACACATACGGTAGCTGAGTGACTCACAGACATGGCTAAGCCCGGATTTACGATCAGTATGGAGCTGAAATCCGATCTTAATGATGTCCGTGCCAAGCCCAAGAGCAAACAAAGAAAAAGTGGCAGTGCCTGCCTCAACTCGACTCAGTTCTTTAAGTCCTGGATCGAAATGAAGTAGCTGGTCTTCCAAACAGTGCTTGACGTGTCTTGCTAAGCTCAGAAATTCAACCATGTGCAACAAAGCAACACACACACACCAACCTTTCCTGCACTCATCTCAACTTTCCCAAGCCTGTTTGGACAGGAATCCAAAATGACATCATAGCTAAGAACGAAGAAGAACTACCGGGGTAATTAGCTCTCTACTAGCGAGATCGTGCTAGGTTGTAGAGCAGCACAATAAGTCCTATTTTAATCACAATCACAATTTTAGGCTTTCACAATTAAATCTGATTAGCTAAATCCTTGCCTGAATAATTGGAACAAATCATTATCAAGTATTTGTTATTATTCTTACCCATGCCGGTTATTAAAATTAAAAGATTATTCTAAACCTGAGTCAGATTGTTAGATTGTTTTTGTGCTGCTGACTTTTCTTCTGCGTGCAGAACATTTAGTTTAGTACTGATGATGCTTTCATCATCGGCTCGTGTTCAACAGCACGACTGTGACGCCCATGCTGATACTGCATGTAAAAGGCTTTGTGTAGTAACACACATCAGAGTTTATATTATAATTGATATAATTTATTCTATAAAAAAAATTCTATAATTTATATTTGACAGGTAAGACAAGTAAGGTTTAAGTCTGACAAACTCTGTTATTTGAGTTTGAGAAGTGTTTACTTGAGTTTACAGTTTTCAATTCTAAAGCTAACTCAAATCAAGCTAAATCCCTAGCACAATTAACCACAGTGTTCGAGCATGTGCCTATGTTCTTATGGTGCTATAATCTCGAGGTCATCTTTTGTTAACACACATTCTGTTATTTTGTTCAAGGGAAATATCAAGACAAAATATATCCTGAATAATATCCGGTTTACTTAATTTGAACAAGGCTTCAAAACGTTTATTTTATATGGTTTTTGACATCTCTGAAAAATGTTTCATTAAACAAATCAGGTCTCTGTAGATACCAGGGAGACATAGGACCTTGGTTACTTTGGATCCTGGGAACATAGGGCTCTGGGAGAACAGGAACCTTTATTATGCGACCATTATGTAACATATACAGTCTACTTGAGCCTCCAAGAACAACATCTCCTGTTATACTGAACTTCCAGTATCATGCAGCATGACTGCAGATCAGTCCCCGCTATCCGTTATCTCCCAAATGAGGAGGGGTCAAACAGTGTGGTGACTAAAAATGTCCAAAATGTAATTTACTATTTATTCAGTTACATTTACGGTTCTGGCATTAGGCAGACGCTGTTATTCAAAGCGACATACAGTAGAGAAATGCAGAACTTCTGGGAAAATGTCCCTTGGATACTTCAGACTTAAACCTACAATGATAATTAGATAAAACATGTCCTTTCAGCATGCATAGCTCTGCTTGTCTTTATACTGTGTCCTACAGCTGTACACATACAGTATAATGACACACTGTCTGGTGCTACCCAGAAGAGAATGGGTTTCCTTTTGAGCTTGGTTCCCCTTGAGGTTTCTTCCTCATGTACTGTAGTTTCAGCGCTTCTCGTTTGGAATTAGAATCCATATCCAGATTTCTGCAAAGCTTCTTTGAATTGAATCGAACCGGCAGGGGCGACAGCCAAAACCAGTAAGCGAGAGACATAATGAAAGAGCTCATAGTGACACTACAAAGACCTCGGCATGTTTCATGTAAAGGTGACTATGGGCTAGGTTTTCTGAACACTGCCATGTAATTGCAGAGGAAACTGGTGTAGCGCAGACGCTTCAGTCGTCACGTCATGCACAAAGCAGTCGGGCGAAATTCCCGGGACGAACGTGGTAAAGCCTGTGATTAGAGCGTCTGTACAAGATGGACAGTACAAAACCAAAGAGAGTGCGTAGGCTTGTAATTTTACTCGGGTGATTTTATCTTCGTGTCCATCCGGATTACGCAAGTATACAGTAATATGTCATTAAGAAAAAGTTTTTTTGTTTTGTTTGTTTTTTAGCTGACATTTATTTGCTCTCTAATTTGGTAGGAAGTTAGAAAATAATACTTACTGTATGCTTGTTGTGGGATTTGCACCGTTACCAGATGTGAAGTATTTTAGACTTTACATGTGTGTATTTTCAGGTATTTGGTTGCTTCTGGTTGAGATGTTAAGTAAAGCCGCTATTTGTCACATATACATTACCGCACCGTGAAATTCTTTCTTCGCATATCCCAACATAACGGGGTTCAGAGTGCAGGGTCAGCCATGATACAGCGCCCCTGGAGCAGATAGGATTAAGGGCCTTGCTCAAGGGCCCAACAGTGGCAACTTGGTGGAGCTGGGGATCAAACCGCCGATCTCTCGATCAGTAACTCAGTGCCTTAGTCCTCTGAGCCACCACTGCCCCATAATATGATAACATAACATAATAACATAGATGTAATTTTTTTTTCGTCTAGCTTGATAACACTGTCCAGTTCTCACTCGCTCATCATCTACAGTATACCGCTTTATCCTGTATACAGGGTCATGGAGGGACTGGTGTCTTTGGATTGTTGGAGGAAACCAGAGCACCATGCATGGGGAGAACATGCAAACTCCATGCAACATACGGGAATCAAACCCCATGGCAAAAGTGCTAACCACTAAGCCACAATGCCGCTACAATCCAGCTCATGTTTAACATATTCGATACACAAGACATATAACAAAATAAAAACAACACAACATAAATATGTTGGCATCTAAAATTTGTGGAACTGACATTAATGAAGATGGACCAGGCCTTCATGACTGAGCATCTGAGCGTCTGATATTTCCTTGGTATTACAGAACGTAACAAGGAAACCATTCAGACCACTTGCTAGTCCTGTGTAAGCAAGTGTCTATGTCCATGTTCAGAGATTCTCCTTGGTATACAGTAGAGGCTTTACGGTGCAGCAGGTTGGAACTCTAGACTAAAAATCGACATGGTATTCACAGCTGTGAGATAAATCAACATGGCTCAATACAGCGCAATCCATGCTGCACAATGTTCTCCAAAAAGTAGGTCCAAAGTGTAACATCCAGGAGCTAAGGATATTACTCGTATCAGTTATACAACATGGTGTATCATTCCAAACATAACACAACAGCGAATCTACTGTAGCTCTGGCACACTCAAAGGTTAATGTACTCCATCACTAAATGAATTTGTTTCTTTTGGACCAAATCTAGCACATCTTCTCGTAGTTACAGGAAGGCATTTACGAGACACGGACGTACACTGAGTAATTCTAGGACCAGTGAGCCGTTGAATTGCCCATTGTCTGGAAAAGTGTCAAAACTCAGGAAAGCCAGTACGCTATCAGCCCCTACATGCTTCCCTTGAATGATTCACATGCCTGAGCCACAGCTTATGGCAAACCATAACTGTGAAACCAAATCTTCCCTGCAGGGGTGAATAAGAACGGGTTAGGAGTGTTGAAAGCCTAATAATGCTGCAATTAATGTTAATTCATCAAAATTTTTACTTGAGGGTTTACACAAGGCCTATCGAAACAGCAGGTCAAATTTAGTGCATTTCAGTTTTTAAATGTCTGTGCGAAACTTCAAGATCTCTAAAATGTGTGCAAATTATCCCAAATTTTAATCAATCCAAGTGTTATAATGTAAATCCACTGTATTTCGTATTGAAATGTTCATGCATTTTGAGTATGATTCGTGTCTACAAGTAGTGAGCTGCAGGTCTAATTCCTGGTTACTGAATTACACAGGGGCTTTTGGGGGATTTCTTTTTCAAACTCTTCCAGTCAAACGACAATGAGAAATGTGAAGCCAGCCAACTGCATCTTTTAAAAAAAATTTCTAAGCTCATGAAGTCTTACAGAACAGCGTAACACACTTAGATGGTGTTATTAACCCTTTGCTCAGTCATGACCTCACAGACACCTACGATTTGGCTCTCGCCCACTGGCTGTTAGCTGTTAACTTTTTGTTGTGAAGTATTAATGGCTTTTTCCTGCATGAATGAAATAATCCTTTAGAGACTCGGGGTGCTTTAACACTATGGACAGAGGCTCAGATAGCAGTATGCTTGACCCCAAATGCTTGACTTCCCTGCATTCTTCTTCTCTTTATGTTCCGTTTGTTTTTGTGTCGAACAAACCAACTTGGTGCATACGGCCACCTGCTGTATTGGAAAGCGTAAATAAATATGCAGTGTAATCGGGTCCAAATATGAGGGAGTGGTGTCTCAGTCTCAGGCAGCTAAGGCCCTCGGTTGTTGATTTGAGGATTTGAGGATCAAGGTTCAAGCCCTGCCACTGGTGTGCTGTCAGTGCATTTACTGCCCGGGTAGGAAAATCAGAGGGTTGCGTCAGTTGCGTAAAATTTGTACCAGATTTTGTGTGGATCGGATGGTCCGCTGTGGAGACCCCTGGAGGTGGGAGCAGTCGTACCTGGGCATGCTACAACACAATTGTGCCGAGTGTGAAAGCAGGTTTAGGCTGTTTTCATATTAAGGACGTGGGCACAGACCCGAGTAACTAGACTTCAAAGTCCAGTTCGCTTTAATAGTGTGAACACTCGAGCATGGATCAGTGTACCATGCTCTGGGACATTTGAAAAGGTGGTTTCAAGCTCAGTATTTTGATTCAGGAACGATTACGAAGATACAGTACCAAAACACAGACTTGGTCATTTAGAATGAAACGTCCAGCTCTGAAATCTGTGTATTCGTCTTCCGAACTGCTAATGAAGCGAAAGGCAGACGGGTTGTCCTTCTGGACATCACCTAAAACGATGTACTACACGTTGTACTCTTTTTCTTCTTTGTGTTTATTGATGGATCACAAACCAAATGGGTTCTTACTGCCACCTACAGTACTGGAGTTTGTAGACACACAGCAACAGCACTAATGGCAAAGCCGACCCATTTGGGGGTGGGGCAATCATTTAAAGCAATTGCATCAAAGGTGAAAACAACCGTACTGTCACAGGTTCAAAGCGGATCAGTGTGTTTCATGAGTAACATGCTCTAACGGCGCTCGACATGGATATGGATCCCCTTCTGACTTAAAGAGGAAATGAGTCTCCTAAGATAACAAGCAAAAATGTAAATTTAATGACCGTGAGGCATGCTGTGCCTAGGCACCAGATTTCACAACATTTTAAGAACATAAGTATTTTAAGGCCTATGAGTCAGACTTCTGTTTAATATTTGCAATAAATTGGACCGGCTGAAGAAACAGGTTATAGTCAGTGGCATTTAAAATATGTGAATACTCTGTTGTACCATACTCATTAGCCTGTGTGTAATTACTTCTAATCGTTTGTCATGATAATGACTCAAAGGCAGGCTTTTTATTTATTCCCTTGTCTCTCTTTCCTTCACAATAGCCAGTTTGAACAGGCCATGTACTGCTAATTTGTTTGTCAGAGGTTTTATTGTTACGCGTGCCAGCAAATACTGAGTAACTAATTAAATCAAATTACAAATCGGCTTGACTGCATCTTTATTACGTTCTCCTTTATTAGAGCCAACAATGTAGTATCTTAAACCAATAGTGAAGCCTATCCATTAACATTTATAAAATTCTATTTCATTATATTTTAGCCAACATTTTGTTCTCACCGGGCTGCAGTTTAACCAGGAAGTCAAGTCGCAAAACAAATGTCTCCAAGACTCAAATAAACCAAGTGATTTCTGTGGTTACATAATCATACTTACACCCATTTTATGGTCACTGCATGTCATCATCAGAAAGTAAGACTAAAAGTTTTGGAGCATGATGAAACAGTCCAAACACTCAACAGTTTAAAAGACTAATTAAAACTATATATTTTTTATTGAACTAAAAAGAAGAAAAAATACAATGGTGAAGAAAATATTTAGCCTTCTAAATGTGTTATATGCTTTGTATGGATGCGGGTGTGGGCTAAAGGGGGGGGGCATAAGATGAGTAATAGAATTCAATTAAATTCCATTTTATTTATATAGCGCTTATAGCAATGGTCATTGTCTCAAAGCAGCTTCACGAAAATGAAAAGAAAATTTGAAAAGAAAATTTAGGGAAGTGTGTATGTGTGGGAAAAATGTGTCTAGATAATAATGAGCAAGCCAAGTGTGATGGCGACAGTGGCAAGGAAAAACTCCCTGAGATGACAGTAGGAAGAAACCTTGAGAGGAACCGGACTCAACAGGGAACCCATCCTCATTTGGGTGATAACGGATAGAAATGATATAACATCATTATGCAGCTGAAATGAACAGAACACAAGATCAAGATGTTTTTTGAAATATCTGTCTGTCTGTTTGTTTGAGCACGCATCAGGTAAAAACTACTGAACACATTTTAATGGGGTTTTTGTATTTGACTGAGCTTGAGGTAACATACAGTATACTGCAGGCTGTGTTTCATCCTAATTGGCCAATGGGAAGAGGAGATATGCTAATTTGAAATTTAAATGGAAAACACCCTCATATCATGAAAAAAAAAAAAATCAACCTTCAAAGAATAATTAGCTCATTCCAAAATTCAACGGATGGCGCTGTGGCGCTTATGAGTGTGCAATAAAATTATATTAAATTCCATGTGAATGAGGTCGCGGGCACAGCATATACAGGGTATATGAACTAGTGATGAACTAGGCACACATATATGAACTGGGCGGAATTGTACTCTACACAGATGCAAAATTTTCACTCCAACATAGCTTTCTGTGAACACACTGAACTTGTAAAACAAATTGTATCCTCAACCATACAATAGGGTTAAACTATTCACCTCAATATGCTGAACCGAATATGACACCAACAAAATAGCTTTACAGCATAACGTCCCTGTACTGTATATAGGAGTATATAAAAGTAAAGTGTCTTATACCTATAAAGTGCATTATCTTAGCCTCAACACACCTTACAATAAACATTAAAAGCTTGTAATAGCGTTGAGTACCATATACAGCAGGTACGATCCAATTTTTTTTTTTAAGTTAGAGAGATTTTTATAATATTTAAGGGATGTTTTGGGTACTGTAAAGTTGGTTGGATATCATACGGTACTTTATCAAGATCTTAACAATACTTATAGCATTTTATGGGTTTTGTAAAGAAATTTATAGTAGATTATTTAGTATATTTACAGTATTTACAGTATCCATATCATGCCCTATAATAACCATACAAAAACTTTTACAATAACCTGGAAACCCAATTAAAACACCTGAATAGCTACAAAAAAACATATAATAACAAAACACAATGTCTAGTAGGCGTAAAGTTATATAAAAAAAAAATAATAATAATAAAACTAATTTAATGTTTAAAAACCAATGAGATTAAAAGTATTTGCACTCATATAGAAACAGATTTTTAACAGAGCATGATATCTCAGCAAAAGCAGAAGATTTGACAAAGTTATGTCATGTTATGAAAAACAAGCAAAAAATTTTTTTGCAAAGTAATAAGTACTAAGTATTAGTTGTGTGTGTGTGTGTTTTTTTTTTTTTAAGTAGCACCTAAAGTTTGTTGTAGTTGAGTGCAACTTACAGTATATATCTCTATATTTTTGTCACAAAAAACCTTTGCAGAGAATGAATACATTATTTTGAAACAAAAAATACATTGCAACTATTTCTTACCTTTAATAACTGAGTGGCAAAATCCCAGACACACAAACAGTGCAGTAAAACAGCAGTAATGAAGTGAAGCCATAGTCCCGCAGAGTAACTCTGATCGTAATAGCGCGCGTGCTGGGGGAAAGGCTGCTTTAGAGAGCGCGCACTTCCTAGATTGGTCAAGAGCGCTCAGGCCCACACGCGCACAGACACGATCACGCACACACTTCCGGCTCATAGGGGTGTTTCTTCTTTCGATCTTTCTGTCTTTCTTTATTTTTTCTTCTTATCTTATCTTCAGAGCTGTTTCAGATGGATTTCGCCCCTCTAACAAGTTTTAAAAGTTTATTTTGTGAATTATCTCCAAGCTTGTACATTCTAGGGAGATAGAATGCATCTTAGTGACTGTTGCTATGTAACATTTGGTTACATAGCAACAGTCAAATATGAACCGAATAGCTGAGGGAATGTTAGCAAGTAGCAAATATAGTGTAAATATAAACACATAAAAATATATAATTACATCATTAATATAAAGTGAGCAACACGTTTTACCACAAAGAGATTTATCAATTTATATTATTTTAATTTATATATATTTCAAAATTATTGAAATTATAATTTCTCAGAATATCTCAAACTTCTTTGTGTGATTAAGTTTCAATTGGCAGGTTTTTGTGATGTAAAAAAAATAGACAAAGATAAATAATTTCAGAACTTTTTCTATCTTTAATGCTACCGATAACCTTAACAACTTAATTGAAAAATAATTATGTGGCTGCATAACTGTGCACACCCTCTGATACCTGGGGCTCAAGTGGAGAAGTTATGGCGCAACAGTGACATTACAAAGAACTGGACGTCCCTCCAAAATGAATGAAAAGACAAGAACAAAACTGGTAAGGGATGCTGCCAAGAGGCCTACGGAAACATTAAAAGAGTGGCAGGAATTTCTGGCAAGTACCGGCTGTGTAGTACATGTGACAACAATCTCCTGTATTCCTTATAAGTCTGAGCTATGGGGTAGAGTGAAGAAAAGCATTCAAGCCTGACTAAATTTTGCAAAAACGCATTTGAGTCTCCCAAAAGTATGTGGGGAAAAAGTGTTATGGTCCGATGAAACCAAGATCTAACTTTTTGGCCATTATTCCAAAAGAAATGTTTGCTGCAAAAACAATACTGCACTTCACTAAAAGAAGACCATACCCACAGTGAAGCATGGTGGTGGCAGCATCCTGCATTGGAGCTGTTTTTCTTCTTCAGCTGGAACGGGTGCCTTAATCAAGGTGGAGAGTCAATTTTGGCGCAAAACCTTCAGGCTTCTGCTAGGTAGAGTAACTTTATCTTTCAGCACAACAACCCATACATCCAAATCAGCCAAAGAATGGCTTCACCAGAAGAAGATTAAAGCTTTGTAATGGCAGAGCCAGATCCCAGACCTGAACCTGATGAAAATCTGTGGGGTGAACAGTAAATCTATATTGTTATGCAAGCTGCACATTGACAACTTTAAAATATATCCAAGTTTATTATATATATATATAGTTGTCAATGTGCAGCTTGCATAAGAGTATAGATTTACTGTCCTCTGACAATAACTCAACATTGTATCACACACACACACACACACACACACACACACACAAATATATATGTGCAGTTCTCAGTCTGTTTGGGTAGGTGTCTATCAGCATGGCTCAGCTTGACTTGGCTCTATTTTTGCCCACTCCTCTTTGCAAAAACTCTCCAAATCTGTCAGATTATGAGGGCATCTCCTGTGCACAGCCTCCTTCAGATCACCCCACAGATTTTCATCAGGTTCAGGTCTGGGATCTGGCCCGGCCATTACAAAGCTTTAATCTTCTTCCGGCGAATATATATATATAAAAAGAAACGCATCTTTTTCAGGACGGTGTATTTCAACAATAATGTTGTAAAAATCCAAATAACTTTACAGATCTTCATTGTAAAGGGTTTAAACAATGTTGT
>JAQQZT010000036.1:29200310-29212238 GCA_030068275.1 Clarias platycephalus | reverse complement strand
ATCAGAGACATTTCATTCATCATTCATTCATCTCATTATTACCTAGACACATTTTTCTCACACATACACACTTCCAATTATTTTCTTTTCTAAAATAATTTTTCATTTTTTGTAAATTTTCTTTCATTTTTGTGAAGCTGCTTTGAGACAATGACCATTGTTAAAGCGCTATATAAATAAAATTGAATTGAATTGAATATATGCATGCATGCTGTTACTGTAGCTTTCTGCTGTCATAGTGGTTGAGCCTAAAATATATATTCTATATATTCAAATGGGTTTAGACCCTTACATTTTATTACTGAACTTTACAGATTGCTTTGTTTACCCAAGATTCAGGATTCAATAACTTTGTCATTTTCACAAAACTGCAGCTTTTGTTTTTTTAAATCAACTTCTGACTACAGTATATATATATATATTTTTATAGTCAGAAGTTGATTTAAACATGTTAAGCAGAACTCAATGACTTTAACCTTTATCCTTGTTAGAGTCACAGTGGATCTCAAACTGTAAAAATTGACATCTTAGCAAGTGAAATATTCTAAAATTAATCTGATATTATTGGTCTTTCCTCTGCTCCCATCGAGGGGTCACCACAACTTGGCACAAGTTTTTATGCCGGATGCCCTTCCTGACGCAACCCTCCCATTTTATCCATGTTTGGAACTGGCACTGTATCCAGTGGCTGGGGTTTGGGCATCGGGTGGGAATTGAACCCGGGCCTTGGGTGAGAAACCTGCCACTGAGCCCCTAATGCCCCAAATCTATTTATAATTTCTTAAAATAAGTGTACAACAAACCAGATATAAGATTATTTATCTTATTTTAGGTCAAATGTTGCTAAAATTGTAAGCAAAAATATCTTGCTTGCAATAGAACAAAACATTGGCTTAAAATTAACTTAATAATCTTACATTAGTTTTGTTTACATATTTTAAGAAAGTTGAGATAACTATAACTATATTCAAGATATCTTGACTTGCTAAGATGCCATTATTGGCCAAAGTCCATAAAAAGGCATGTCATAGCAGAATATTTTTTAATACTCTTAAATATCAGTTTAATTTAAAACAAGGTCTAATTAGAGTCTGTACCTTTAATTAAAAGACGCAAATCTCTGAGAGAGAAAAAAGGATATAAAGATATACACATATGATTGCCAATTAGAATTAATTTTGTAAAATGAAACATTAAGTTTAGTCTCACAATTGAAGAGAATTTAAAGTAATAAAAACTAAATCCAAAG
Organism: Clarias platycephalus; assembly: GCA_030068275.1. NCBI lineage: Eukaryota > Metazoa > Chordata > Actinopteri > Siluriformes > Clariidae > Clarias > Clarias platycephalus. The sequence continues at coordinate 29,210,989 of JAQQZT010000036.1, read as the reverse complement.
TCAATGCACCTCTTATATTCACCTGCATTACAAATGTTTTCTATCTTGTTAGTTTGAAATTCTAAGCATTTAATTAATTAGCAGTTAGCTAATACCCCTAAATAAATTATTTAAATACATTATTGTTCTCTACAGCATAATTTTTCTAAATAATTTTAGAAATTTCAATCTCAATTCTCAATTTCAATTTCATCTTATAAGGAATATAAGGTTTACTCAAACTCATACTTTCAACAAAACTGTGAAATACTATCATGTCATGATTTCTTTTGGTCTGTACTGGTGACTAAATTTCAAATCCCCTGCCTTCCTTAACCCGAACTCCAGCATCTATCTATATTGTGTTTTCCGGATTATACAATGAATACTAATGAATATTTTGACACTTTGAATAAAACTTTTCTAATATATGAGCTGTTCATGTTACTTTAAGGTGCTGGAATAAATGTTTTCTATCACAGAAGACACATTTGGAAACTTCAGGCCAGTGTCAAAGTCAAATCTCAACAAGAAGGATATTTAATGAACATGTATTTAGTTCTCCTGTTAACTTCTAGTAATCTTCCACAAAACAAACCTTAAAAGGCCAGGAGGTAAAAAAAAAAAAAAAAAAACGTTTACAAGTTTTATTACATGCCCGAAGCTCTGGAGGATCATGTAGCAAATGTATTAGTTCCCCCCAAAGCAAGAAATCAGATCTGGGATAATGTTCTGACCATGATCACCAGATAACTGCCTGAATATGGAGGCTGAGATCATTCATAATTGGACATAAGCTTTGAGATATTTCAAAAGATACCTCTAGGTTCCATAATGGGAGATGTTATCATTCATCATGAAATACTGCTGATGACATGTTACAAAAAAAGACCATGGGGTCTTTGGTGGCGGGGGGGGGGGGGTCTTTGAAAGGTATTTTTGCACAGAGTATGATTTATGAGCCTTATGGATAGTGCTGTAAATCAAAATTCTGCTTTCAACCTGACCTGAGTTACAGTATATTTATGATACTTTAGGTTTAATCCTGATTACATTCTTTGTGTTTTAAAACAGGCGACCCACACCTTCGACACATTCCATATGTGTCTTGTGGAAATTTAATAAAGGGTAATTTATGGCTGCCAAACTTTCAGGCTGTTTTATGTTTTCCCAGATGCAAAGCTAATTATCTGCACATTTATTCTACCATATGTAAATTGTTTTGAATTTACATAAACTTCAATTAATTTAGTGTATTTAGTGTAGCCGGAAGACTGCTCTGGATAAGGAATGATAATGAGAACAGATTTCTTAGATCATGGTTGGAAGGTTTGAGGAAAATATGTTTGTCTGCACCTGTGCAGAAAAAGTTGAGAAGTTTCTTCCTTTATGAGGTTTGTTATTTTGCATAGGTGCATATAAGAAAAATGCTGATTTCATACTGAAAACATGTAACATTTTTTTTATACGACCAGAAACCAAAGAAACTTTACCCGAGGAATTTTAGCCAAGGACTTTAATCCCACGAACATTAGCCACATGAGCTTTTAGCCATGAGCTTTAACTTCCAATGAATCCAAAGGAAAATCTGAGAAAAATACATTTACAATTATACATTTGGCAGACGCTCGTATCCAGAGCGACTTAAAAATGCTTTCAAGTTTCTGTCATTGGCACAGTTTTTTATCAGCCCCACAAAATAAACCAAGAATTTAACCCAACAATACTAAAAGCAGGAACAAAAGACAGAGAAGGATTAGTTCAGCCCAGGATTGCCTGTGAACCAGTGAATGTGGACACTGGAATTTAGGCCTGGAAACTTTAGCCCAGTAATATAAACACTGGAACCAAAATTGACAAATTAAGCCCAGGAAATGTCAGACAGAAAATGTAAGCTCAGCAATGTAATCAAAGGAACTTAAAACCAGGAACCAATGATTAAAAATTTCAGCTCAGAAACTTAGCAGTAGAAATTTAAGTCTAGTAATATTTAATCAGGAATTTAAAACCAAGAACTTAAGTCTGGGGGTTATAACCTCATGGACTAAGCCAAGAAAATGAAATGGGAAATGACTTGAAATTTCTGATTAATAATTATTACTTCTTATTTTCAGTCTCCTCTCTATACCCTAGGAGTTTCAGAGGAATGTTTTTGTTTGTTGATTGTAATATGAAGAAACGATGAGTGGTTTAAGACTTTTGGATAGTACTGTACCTCAACCAACTAAGTACTGTAGATAGTGAGCAAAGCATTAAACATATTGTTTAATTGTTAGGGTTAAATTAAACATCCCACGTTCTGACTATTGACAAGGCTCATTCTGATTCTGGAGTTCCCAATTAAACCTCATTGAAAGGAAAGAAAGACAAAAGCGAAAGCATCAAGTTTAGTCCATAGTGAAATGGGGGGCTGTAAAGTAACTAATTACATTACAAAATTACTGTCTTCAAAAAGTAATCAGTTACATTACAGCGTTACTTTCTGATAAAAGTAACTAGTTCGAGTACTTTTCCATTGCAGAAAATTAAAACTCCTCATGTGAAAAGTGATTCCTCATGCATGTTGTTTTAGTTAAGACTTTTATACTGTAATTATTTTATCATCACTCCGCAAAGTTTGGCCCATAATCTGTTAACTACTAATACCCCTATCTCACCTACGCGGTGGCTGTAAGTACGGTTCGTCATGATTTACTGCGAGTTTTGGCGCGTGATTAGGTTTCGCAAAGTCAAACTGCATAGGTGAGATAGGGGTATAACAGCAGGAATAACAGAGGGGGTGGGTGGGGGGGGGTATTGGGGCAGGGCTTGGGATGACTACAGTTGTTGTTTTTTGTTTGGGAAAACTGATTGGCTTATTATTTATTTATTTCCATCATTGTGCTTCAGAGGTAATATTAAAAATAGATCATTTTGTCAGAGAAACATAATTCAGCCCAAGATTATTACCTGTAAGTCTAATGAAAGTACACACAACACTGAACATGATAAAAAAAATAATAATAATAATAATTAAAAAAAATAAAAATAAAAAAATATGATGAGCGTATTTCCTGTTTTACTTTTAGATTTGCCGTAATAAGGATAATCCTCTTATATGGCATTATACCTTTGATTAGTCACTACTTAGCTGGAAATAACAGAATTTAATCAGTTTCAGAGAAATATATTTCCTTATTTCTATGCCTCTTTATCTTATCATAGGTTTGCCAAAGTCATCAGTATGGGTTACACAGGAACATGGGGAGAGAATCTGTCATGATGTTATGACATGGATAAGGCTGTGCAAGCATGCCGGAAGTTTTCTTTTTAGCCTTGTGGAAATTCCCAGGGTTGGACGTGATGGATAAGTGATAGTGTTTGGGAGGGCAGGTTAGCAGCCAGAACTCATCCTGGGTCAACAGCTTAAAGTGTAATATCTGAGTCACCAGGCACTCCTTTTTCTTACTAACCTTTTATACTTACAAAAAAGAAAGAACTAATAAAACACAATACTGCTTGATTTTTCTTTTAGGGCAGACACTAATGTCATCATCAATTTAAGATTCATTAATTTTAACTACCGTAATTACCTTTTAAAAACATTTTAACTAATCATTTTCATGTGTTTTAAAAAGGGACCGTTTTCTGTGCAACTCTGGCCAAATGTTTGCAGAAGCAAAGTGAGAAAGCATTAAACTGAATAAATGAATGTTAAAGGTCTTGCTTAAGTACCCAAAAATGGCTCTCTGATTACCCCTTGGATCTGAATCCACAACATTCTGGGCACTGAAACTGAATTTTAAACACTGAGCTACCACTTATTAAGCATATTAGCTGCTGCCTATAGTTATAAGTGATAAACAGTCAGTGCAAAAAGAGACACTGACGTGAAATGTTCTCAATTACATACAGTACAATATGAAAAAATCTAAATGACTGGCTCAGACTACTGGCTCAGCTTGTATCAGTCCTATGGTGCTTATCGAGCTAGTTTTTTTTTTTTTTTTGGTTTGTTTTCCAATTCCCCACTAAGTAGTCCTGATTTTTTCAATTCCTCACTTACAGTATGACTTTACTTGTACCCCAATAATGGCACAATGAACATATCATATAGCACATATCAAGAAATATCCATACGTTTGATACCCTAGCTTCTAAAAGTTCTAAAAGCTCACAGTCTAAGCAACAAATAATTGTTAACAGAGATGGGGAAAAATCAGGTCAGTTACATATTGCAATTCTTTTTTTTTATTTTTTTTTTTAAATAAATAAATATATATAATTTTTATTATTATTATTATTATTTCTTTTATTTATTTATTTTTTTTATGTATGGTTTCAAAATGGTGTAATTGTAAAAGAAATGTAATATTGAACCGGGACATTTGTTCAACATTTTTCTTGTTTTATTAGTTGGATGACACTTCCATTCAACCCCCTCCCGCACTTCCATCAAACCTTGCACTTATTTATACTATTTATTTTAATTTAATAATTTGACATGCACTTTTTGCTCAAAATGGCATGCTTCTTTGTCCTCCATGTGCATTTTGGTCCTTGTTGGCTACAGTAATTATACCCAGAGAAGGGCAAAGCACACAAGTACTGTACTTGAGTAAAAGTATGTAAATATTACTAAGAGTAGAATTTCTCAATTTTCCCTTTCTACTTGTGCAAAAGTACAAAAGTACCTACCTTCAAATTTACATAAGTAACAAAAGTACTGAGTTTGTATTAGCTTGCTGAAGCCTTTAGGTCACAGTAAAAGAGGTCTCTCTCTCTCTCTCTCTCTCTCTCTTTCAGGGCTCAAAATGTGCTTTACTGGCATGAGAAATATATACATTCATATTGCCAACGCTTAGAAATAAGGCACCAGAAAATCACAGGAGTAGATAGTAAAAAAAAAAAGAAAAGAATAGTAAAAAATATTTTTTTTTTTAAAGAATAGTAATAATAATAAATACATTTATATAAAATAAAGGAGTACGCACATTTAGCCAAATATAAAGTGACTCTCGTGAACATTATTTCTTCCTCTCTCTTTCTCACTCTCTCTGCTTCCCAACTGTGAACGTGCTGTTTTTGTCACTTTCTGCAACCAATCCACATCTGATTTTAAACATCATCAAAATACTATACACCACTCTGGATATGTAGCACAACACCATGTGGAAATATAGTGGAGTAGAAAGTATAGATATTTGTATTAGGATGTAATGGAGTAAAAAAAAAAAAAAAAAAAAGAAGTATTCATTAATAAAACTACTTAAGTTAAGTACAGATCTGTAAAATGTGTACTTATATACATTAACCAAGTAAATGAACTTAGTTACCATCTACATCTGTTTATATCCTCTACTTTCTATTTCTCATTGTGAAGAGTTGTCATGAGTACCATGCAGCTGTAAAAGTTTTTGTTGTTCTTCTTATTTCTCCAAATCATTTTTGATTGTGGAATATTCTTTCATTGATGTGGCCTACTGGTGAATTGACAGTAGTTGTACTGTTTTGTCTAGTATGCAAATATAAGACCCATTTCAGGTGTCAGAAACAAACAAGGATAAGCCACTGGAAACTAAAACAAGTTTTAGAAAGACAAGTCATTGAGTTAACGAAACACTACATCATAGATACAGAAACTGTTCAAGGGATAACTGAAAAAAAAACAAAAAAACAGTGATTTTAAATAATAAAGCACATCAAAGTAACACTTTCGATTGAATCAATAATTTATTCAGGCTTCACTCAAATGTTCATCTGAGATATCCTAGGTGCATGCACAACATTTATTCTATCTGCCACGATGTTTGATAAAACATTTTGCTGTGGTTTTGTTTTTACACGTCAACGAGAGAGAGAGAGAGAGAGAGAGAGAGAGAGAGAGTAAGCTGTCAAATGTTTAATCTGTTTTTTGACTGAAAGTAAAAAAACCTGTTCATTACAGTATATACCTCATCACAAAACAGGCAGATAAACACACGGTGGATTTTTACAGAAATAGAGAATGCTAATGCTTTCATGTTGGAAAGTGTAGTTAAAATGACTGTTGAGCGTTTTGTTCTGTATGGTAGAAATATTTTGATGGGTTTAAAGTGCACTTCAGGGATTAAACAGCTCTCGCCACTTTAATTCTATCATAAATACAACCATTCCTCTGTCACAAAGTGAACGAGTTAGCCTTTTAAAATGTTTGGATGCTTTGTAATTAAAAATAATTATCCGTGTAATTTCACAATAGAAATGTGTATCAGGGCTGGGCATACATGACACAAATCATACAGGAGGGCAGGTTTTATTCTTATTCAGCCGAAAGTTGGTTCTTTTGAGTCTGGTCACTATCATGGTTTATCTCAAAAAGTTTTTTCCTTTTGGTTGCTGTCTCAAATTGTTCATTACGAATTGAAATTTCTTCATTTATGTATTTATGTATTTGTTTGTTTGTTTGATTTAGTGACAGTGAATCGAAATACAAATTAAATCTTATTGGGTTAAAAACACATTCATTATTTACTATTGTAATAAACTCTTTCCTCCTAGTGTTTTTATTGCCTCTGATCATCAACGATTAAAAAAACTATGAAATAAATAAATAACACCTGGATAAGTGATAAGAACACACAAACGTAACAAACCACAAACATAATACAAAGCTGTAGCTTTAACGTAATAATCCCTTAAACATAATAAAACAATTTTGAAACCTGACGAATTTTACCTTCCCGCAAATAAGCTGTATGAAAATGTAAGTGTGATTACCAAAAGCTCTGCTTTTCAAAAGGCAACACAGTCAACTGCTTGGGGCTCCAGACCAGTAGGGGGCCCCGAGGGCTAATGTATTTATTATTTATAAGAAAAGGACGATGAATCCTAGTTGGAGAGGCCCCCTGCAAATTTTTGCCTAGGGCCCCGACAAAATATAGAATCGCCTCTGGCATTCGCATTTGTGGGGGAAAAATATTACCTTTGAAGGATTATTACATAAAATCTGAAGATCTGTATTACATTTGTGGGCTGTTTTTACAACTCTAAAGTTATGTATGTTACATTGCTCCTCTTTGTTTCTCTTTATTATTGTTTATTACCTAATAACTATGTTTCACTTAGAAAAGAATGTCTTCAAAAAGAAAAAAGACTAGTTTGGCAAAATAATTATACGTAAAGGCCCTCGTATGACGATGGCACAAGGATATATAGACAAATATATCCTAATAATAGGAGAAAACGTTATGTCCTCATATGAAGAGATTTGGCTCTCAATGGGTTAAGTAATATTCAAGCTGGACAAGTTCTTTCGTGTCTAAGTGGACTGTGTTACAGTAAGTGCAGCACATGGTTTATTACGACAGATCCAATAAGTACAGTTAAACAAAGAACATGAGCAGTGGGCAAGGTTTAAACCAGGGAACATGAAACATGGAAATTTTGACAATGGGTCAAATTCAATTCAATTCAAATCAATTTTATTTGTATATCTTTTATTAAACAATTGTCATTGTCGCAAAGCAGCTTTACACAATCAAAAGATAATTATGGATTTTTTTTTAGAAATGTGAAAAATATGTGTGAATCAAAATGATCAGATAGTCCCTGGTGAGCAAGTCGAGGGCGACGGTGGCAAGAAAAAACTCAGTGAGATGGCAATAGGGAGAAACCTTGAGAGGAACCGGACTCTACAGGGAACCCATCCTCATCTGGGTGATAACGGATAGCAGGGATTGTTTTGCAGTCGTACTGTGTGTTAGGCAGCAAATGAATGATAAGCCTTTTTAATGAAACAAAAACAGAATGATGTAATAACTAAGACAAACTAATTACAGAGATAATACAGAATACGTGAGCACAGTTGGATAGCTCACCAATGATGGGGCAGAAACCAAAACAAACACATACAATATATTCATAGCAACAACAACAAAGAATACAGACTGGGAAATCATGATGCACACTGTTTGTATACGTGTCTTTTTTATTTGTTGCAACCATTCAAAACTAGGATGAAGACAGCTAATCACAATAATGCCTCAGGTTGTGTGTGTTCCTCCGTGCCCTCTCCTACTCCAAATCGTGATGTTTGCCCTTATTTGGGACATCTATTTGGCTTCTAATAATGAAACATTTCTGTATGGAATTTTGCTTGGCAAACATAATATGCCAAGTCTACATATTCTCATTTCATCTTTTTAAATGAAACTTCAGTAGACTTTATTGGTGTGTTTATGTAATTCTTTAACTCTTTTCAGCACTATTTAGAGCAACAACAAAAAAAAGCACAAACTTTAATAGTGTATGTACTGCACTTATTAGCATTGTTGACCAGCAGCAAACTTTTACTAATAATCTTGCACTTCGATTGTGATCTTGTGACATCGCCTCTGTCTGTGCTAAAGCGTTTTTACTCAAACAATGTCACAGATGCTGAAATTCTGTATGCAATAAATTAGATGGTGTTTGATTAACTGCTGCAGTTTGGACTCAGCTGGAGGATATTTCTCAGTGGTAATTATACTGAGTGCAAGAGAGAACGCCACATAAATAAAACCTGCCTCTTAATTAGATTCACTGCCAACAAACCAACCAACGCCTTTGTTCTCACATATAGGACTTTGGCAAAAACAATAATCGGTGTAGAGAAAACCACAGCTGACAAAATATCAGGCAAAATAAAAAGAGTTTCCCCTGCACTTTATCTGCTGCAGTTGGCCAAAGATATAGCAGTGGCTATAACAGCACCTCCATGGTCCGGGTTCGATTCCCGCCTTGGGTCTGTGCGCATGGAGTTTGCATGTTCTCCTTGTGCTTGGTGGGTTTCCTCCAGGTACTCTGGTTTCCTCCCACAGTCAGTCCAAAGTCCAAAATCTCGTTCCCAAATCGACCATGTGTATGTGCCCTGCTATGGACAGGCATCCCGTTCAGGGTGTACCCTAAGTCTCCAGGTGCCTAATATTAGTCAGATTTCAGGGTGTAATTTCAAGACGCTTGACCACATTCTAGCAGATGTATCTGCCTTCCACTGGCTTCCTGAAGATAACTGATGAGATAATACTTGGTTTAATGTCATGGTATTTAACTGAACTACTGACATTCTACAGGGTGTCTCATGGGGAAAATTAACACTTTTTATTTTTGCAAAAATGTCTTCTAACTTTTCTTTTGTGCAAAGCAAAAAAGAAAATGTTGAAATCCTTCTTATGTCTGGATGTGGGAAGAACTTTATCAGGAAGCATGACAAGCACATAACACATGACACTGAGAAGTTCACGAGAAAAAGAAGCTGCCATTTTGTCACATACTTACAGTACTGTGAAATTGTTTCTTCGCATACCCAGGTAGAAAGCAGGGGTCAGAGCAAAGAATCAACCATGATCTGCCCCAATGTACATCCACACCATTTAAATTTTCCCTATCTATGGAGATTTTTGGGACACCATATAAAACTCTTTTGTTTTACAGGGTTAGGATGCTGGGGTGTTAGTTTAGAGCAGAAGACTTACCACGAAACTTCATGACTGCAGGCTTTTATTATAGTGAAACTTAAAGGGAATTTACATTGATTAAGTGAAGATTAAGATCAACTGATTAAACATGTCAGATGCTCCTATGTTAGTTTGAATGAAGCCCTCAGCCATCACATCCCTTTCTGAATAAGATTGAAGATGTCTGGTTTAGAGGTCAAACCTCCTGAGGAAAGCTTACTGCAGATTGTAATCTAATCTACCTAGCAGGTACTTGGTTTGCCCCATGTTCTTGGTCTAGTGGAATGTTCCTGATGCAGGAACCAAACAATGAGCATCTTTGTAACTCGCCCAATCTACCTGAGTTGGCACAAGCTGCCCGGTAAACGCTCTCCCAGTTCCATGGACTGTATTTATAACCTCATTCTTCTGGTCACTACCCCTAACCTCATGACCATAGGTGTCATCCTGAGTAAAAAAAAAAAGAAATGAAGAGCTCCTGCTTCACCGCCATATATCAGTATGGTTACTGTAACATTGCTGGACTTTATCCAACCCATTTGTCAATCTCACATATTTATTTTTCATCACTCATTCAGCTGTGAAACATTCAAATATATGTCAAAGTTTTACTTTGGATAGTGTAAAGAGAACATCATTATCTGTCATTTACATGCCCTCCATAATGGACCATAACTTCCCAAACTTTGGCTGCACTTTGATATCATAAAGCTTTTCTTTGTCTCCCATATACAGTATATCTCCTCGATGGGGCGGCACAGAGATATAGTGGTTAGCAGTGTGTAGTAGGGTCAAGGGTTTTAGTTCCGCCTACAGGTTTGTTTATGTGGAGTTTTGCAGGTTCTCCACATGCCTGGTGTGTTTCCTCTGGGTATTCCAGTTTTGCACTGCTTCCGCCCTGCAATGAATTGGCTCCCTGTCCATAGTTTACCCTGCATGGTGCCCCCAGTCCCCTAGTATCTGCTCCTGGCTTCCCACAAACCATTATGGATAATCGGTTTAGAGGATGAGTGAGAGCAAATGAGTGAGTTTTATCGATGTAGACCAGTTGCCTCATTTACATGTATAACTATGTGCCTATGAACTTTCATACACAAAATGTGGCAGTTTGTAAAATGAAAAATTGCTTACTTTTTGCTTGATTTTCAGTAAGTGAAAAACAGACTATATTGCCTGAGGAGTTGGTGACAAATTGCTTGATAACTCTTTATTTTATCGAATCAAACTTTGTTTCAAAAAAAGTCC
>JAQQZT010000036.1:29106429-29134012 GCA_030068275.1 Clarias platycephalus | reverse complement strand
CGGAGGAAACCCACCAAGCACGGAGAGAACATGCAAACTCCATGCACACAGAGACGGGAATCGAGCCTGGCCGGGAAGCGAACCCGGACCCTGGAGGTGCAAGGCGACAGTGCTAACCACTACACCACTGTGCCGCCAACTGTGAATGTGTATGAATAAAAATGATCAGATTGTCCCTGATGAACAAGCCGAGGGCGACGGTGTCAAGGAAAACCCCCCTGAGATGGTAATAGAAAGAAACCTTAAGAGGAACCGGACTCAACAGGGAACTCATCCTCATTTGGGTGAAAAGGATAGCAGGGATTGATCTGCAGTCATACTGTGTGTTCGGAGGCTGGAAGTTCAGTATAACAGGAGATGTGTTTAAGTTAAAATGGAGTCCAGTTCGTTATTGGAGGCTCAAGGTGACAGTGCTAACCTCTACACCACCGTGCCGTCCCCATTGCATTTAACTCAAATATTTGAATACAACAGTCTTTATGGTTGCCTTTGTATAAGTACGAGTTGTCTGCTAGTCAGACCTTTGTAACCCGGGGACTGTCTGCATTACCCTCCATTCACACCAGCGAGTGACAAAGTGACAAATGACCATTTATTTTCTGGGCGCCTGCACAAGTCACGATTTCAGCCACAGTGACACATCATGAAGAGGCATGGTACGATGTTTTTTTTAATTTCCCCCTTTCATAACTTTAGTTCCTCTCTGCAACCAGTTGGTGTTTGCTGCGTGACTTGGAAAATCATCAGGGCAATAAGAACCCTGTATAACTGTGGCTTCACATTCTTCATAAGGTAGATCAAACAACCAATTTTCACACTTTTTTCTTTTTACATTATTAATACTTGTAATTTTATTTTATAATATAATTTTAAAGGCTAATAAATAATATACTGTTGTAAGTGCCGGATGCTGTAGATTCTGGCTAGTTCCCTTTCTCGCTTGAGCAACAATTCAAAATCCTTGGAAGATCAAAAAGGTTGAGATTTTCCATGCAGACTGAGTGTGTTAGCATCATCCTGGTGATACCGGAGAGAACTTTTGTCCTGTTCGTAGTAGGACTTTTCCTAGCCGTGATGCATTTTTCACACTACTCCTAGAGGACACACTCCAGATGGAGAATTACATTTCCACATGACAGATTCGATTCTGGTTGCTTTAACTACAACCCCAGATGATTGCTCTACACATTATGGCAGCCGCCTGGTGATCCGGCTCTACTAATTGATTGTGTTTTCTCTTCCCTGGACTCCAGTGTAAACATTATGGAGAGAGAAGGTGCTACAGCATAAACCTGCGATGTTATTAAGAGACACCTCGAAGCAGTCATCTGTTCATCAGAAGTAGATATGCGTGCTGGAACACTGGATACACTGCAAGCAGCAGCAGCCTAAAAATGTTCTTTCATTGAAAGAGAGAGCAGAATGATTGGCGTTTCTGTGCTGATGAGATGAAGTGATCAGGTGAACGCTGAGTCCGTGCAAATTCTACAGGTCTCCGTAAAGGAGCTGCTGCAAGTGATGGAATTAATCATCGTGTATGTCTAATTGCTCGTACTTTCTTTCTGGATTGTTTCTCTCCGTAATTCCATCCCAAAAAAAACGCTTTGATCTTAATCTGGCATTTTAATTTTCTTTATTCCCCGTTTTTACTTTGTTCTTTCTTTCTTGTTTACAAATTTTTCTTAATCTATACAAATACTGTAGGGATGTAAATAATTTGGTATTTGGATTTTCCTTTTCTTTCTTTCTTTCTTTCTTTCTTTCTTTCTTTCTTTCTTTCTTTCTTTCTTTCTTTCCTTATTATTTTTCTTTCTATTCCATACAAATAGGCATTTGAATACTTATCTGACATTTTCTTTCTTTCTTTCTTTCTTTCTTTCTTTCTTTCTTTCTTTCTTCTCCTTCCTTATTTCTTCCCTTCTTTGGCCCTTGTTCTTTCTTTCTTTCTTTCTTTCTTTCTTTCTTTCTTTCTTTCTTTCTTTCTTTCTTTCTTTCCTCTTCTTTCTTCCCCACTTTGGCCCTTGTTCTTCCTTTCTTCCTTCCTTCCTTTCTTTCTTTCTTTCTTTCTTTCTTTCTTTCTTTCTTTCTTTCTAATCCATACAAATAGGGATGTAAATAATCTGGCATTTGGATTTTCCTTTTCTTTCTTTTTTTCTTTCTTTCTTTCCTCTCCTTCCTTATTTCTTCCCTTCTTTGGCCTTGTTCTTTCTTTCTTTCTTTCTTTCTTTCTTTCTTTCTTTTCTCTCCTTCCTCATTTCTTCCCTTCTTTGGCCTTGTTCTTTCTTTCTTTCTTTCTTTCTTTCTTTCTTTCTTTCTTTTTACTCGCCTGCTTGCATACTTTCTATTCCTTCATTTCTTCCTACCTTCTTTTACTGCACATATGGAATTTTTCTCTTTTTTTTTTAGATTGTTTGAGGCATTACTGTTTGGTTGAGTTGAGTGTCCAGCTACATCAGATTTGTGCTAGTGTGATTTCTTAATAGCGAGTGGTTAAATGTTTGTAGGATTTATATAGAATTATGTTTGTAACGCCCCTCCGGTTTGCAGTATATTTGACTCTTTCTTCTTTTAGGAAGCACAGTGGTTTACCTGTAGTACTTCACATTTACACTCAGGAAACAGGAATTAGCAAAGTGGCTGGACTGTGACGAGATAATCACACTCTTCAGTAGTCACCGTAGACTCCTAGTGCTGTGTAATGCCACTGCCGTAGACACTCGGTTTCAGGGTAATTAGTTTGTCACCACAGTGGTGCTTCAGTGTGATAGTGTGGATTTTAATGTAAGAACAGTAAAGCTTATTTAAAGCATGAACGCTGGCACTACTGCAACACAACGCTGTGTTAATCAACTGTGGTACAAGCGGGGAAGTAGCAATTATGTACATACAAACTTTACTCTTACTCTTTCAACTTTCTCTCTTGAAATCAACATATTGCCTCGGAATGTCTCTAACCATTACGGAAAAGTGGAAACTTTCCTTTTTATGCTGCCAGGAAGCTGTCACTTCCAGTCACCCTCTAAAAACAGCAGAATGGGGTTGAAAAACTGTTTTGTAGCATGCATCGGTTATTAAATTACAGCATTATATTTGCTGAATCTGCCCTAGGTGAATGTTTAGTAATTCCCCAAGGCATACTTTATGCCCTAAAGTTTTCAGAGCAGTTTTGGGATCTGCAACAACACTCAAATTACTGTGTATATAATGTGGTGGCCGGTTTATGCATGATTATGATTCCTCATGCTCCTACAAGAACTTTTGTTACAATTTGAGTCCTGTAATAGGGAAGAAAAATCTCCATAGATGTGATAACCTGGCCATCCAGTACATTCAGGTCGTCAGCTGACTTCATTTTTTTCCCACGTTGGCTCAGATACTGAGCCTAGACCTGGCTACCAGAGGCTTGTACTGTTGCCACTGCCTTATGCTTAAGTGGTTTTCTTATTGCAACACAACTGTATAGTTGCACACCTATGAGCTCTCATCACATTGTTTGTGTATGGGAATGCTCAGTATTAAACATGATTTATACCATTTTGTATGATGCAACTTCCCCATGGATGTAAGTGATCTCCATTCATGATTTTTTAAAAACCACATTAAGTTCCCCACTATCCATCCAGGGTTTAATAACGTGTTGGACCAATAGTGTCCACTGGGTCTGAATGACAGATCTAGTTATTTATTGGTCCTCTTTTGGCTGCTCCCTAAATTTTAACCCGGTTGCCATCCTTTGGGACTAGCACTGGATGTGCACTAGGGAACCAAGTGGCAAATCTAATATCACACATTTATATATATATTGCGAGATGCTTCTTCTTTTGTTTTGCAGTGATTAAATAACAACCAACATTTTTAGACCTAGCTGTGCCTTAAATGTACTGCTCTCTGCATTCCTTTTTTGTCATGACTCTGTTCCATGATGCTTTGTCTCTGACTTCCTATGAGCCAATCTGTAAAAATTAGCCTCTTTTTCACTTTCACGGTGGCCTTCACTTTAATTCAGGGAATCTAATTGGCTGCTCATTTTCATTATAAATGGCTGCTGAAGGCAAGCGCACATTCCAGCGTGTCCTCAAATTCATATACATTTCATGAGCAATGTGTGAGCCATCTGTTTAGAGCTATTCAGCTTGATGTAGGCATCGAATAGGTAAAATATTTATATTGCCAAAATGGGTCAGTTCATCTATCTGCTTTCCAGTTAAAGGGATTTGTGGCTTGCTGTTTAATTTGCAAGCTTTATATCAGCCTAAGTTGAAAGGATTATATATTCATTGCAAGTGCGGCTTAAGCTTGTGCCTTTATTAGGATGCTCAAAACTGGTATGATTCTTGCCAAATTAGCAGAAAAGCTGCTTGTTGCAGTGTGATGTTAGTAAGTAAAGCAATGGTGTCCTAATCCATTTGGAAATGTTCAACGTTTTCAAACATTACTAGAAAGTATTGGAGATGTGTAAAGTAATTACAAACTTTTAACATGATACAGTATGTATTTATTGCTAGCTAGGTGAGCTAACATTAGAGAGAATTCTCCAACCAAAAACCATCAAGTGTTGGAGAATATGATTAGACCACGGCTGCTAAAATGAAAGAAAAGTCCAGAAACTAGTTAAATTTAAGTCTAGTTAATATTTGCGAATATGTCCAAACCAGTGATGAAGAAAATTTTCAGAAACAAAAGCTAGCTAAAATAATGTCTAATGAGTAAATATTCTCTAATGAAAAACTACAAATAAACTCAAACAGAACTAGGCAGTAAATGATATCAGAGAATGATTCTGAAAACAGAAGCTACTAAAAGTAGGACATATCGCTAGACAAAATGAACTAGCTAAAATTTCTTTAAAAAGAACAAATCCCCCAAAATTTGCATTAGAATGTCTTCTGAAACTTAATAAAAACAAAAGCCAGCTAGCAGAAAAGCTAAATTAGTTGGTTAATATATTTTTATTTCCTAAAAAACAAACCTGATAGCTTATGTTGAAAAGAAGATGAACTAGAACATGAGCATTTTCCTAAACAAAGCTAATTACCTGAATTTGTTTAAAATCAAGTATGTTCCTGAACATGAAAAATTTATTTAATAAAAACCACACACGCACAAAATCCAGCTAACTCTAGAAAACTTTGCAAAAAAAACAACAACACAATACCTACTGTAGGTGTCCATTTTTTGGGGAAAAAATCCTAAAACCCCAAATAAATGCCAAAAGAAATAAAGCTAGCTAGCTAATATCTTCAGGAAAATCTAGCTAAAAAAATCCTAGCTAGCTAAACTAGATATTAAAAACAATCGCTACCTTAGGTTTTTTATGGTTTTTAGCTAGCTAATGTTAGGAATGTTCCCGGACACATTTTTATCTTAACCATATAAATGTCCTTGTTTGATGATGTGAAAGTTATTTCAGTTCATCATAGCGGTAGGATTCCTGGCCTAATGTAGCCGCTTTGGCTCATTATGTCAGTTATTAAATATACAAAGAAGAATGAGCGAAATTACTTATGATGTTATTCATATTCTGGCTAATTTACTGTAATCATAACACACATTACTAATTTCATAGCTCTCTCCTATGTCCTTCGTGATGATCTGGCACGGCACCAACATCTTTATCCCTCCTGTCAGGTAGATAATGAAGCACCAGGATAAGGAATCCATTGAAACTCATCGTTATTCAGCAGCGGCTGTGGCGTCGTCACGTTCCCTACGATCCAGTTGAACCCATGAACTGATATAATCTCATCTGGCTTACTAAACAGACTTTCATGCTCTTTTTTTTCCCTGATCACTGAGGACTTATCGTGTTTTTGGTGTACTTTTTTGAAAGTTGAGCAGTAAGTTGAGAGAAGGTTACAGCCTCTTTAGTGGCATCATCTCTGACAACCTGGCCCGTATTCACAAAACTTCTTAAGCCTAAAAGTTGTTCCTAGTGATGACATTCTTAGAAAATTCTTATAATTATGACATTTTCTTAGTAAAAATCAAAATAATTCATGCAACATCTTAGCCCTAAAAACAGCTCCTAAGGTAAAAATTGTTAAGAGTAGAGAGGAGGACTTTTAAGAGGCTTAAGAGTTTCTATAGCAGAGGACAAAATGGCGGAAAGAAGAAATAGTGTCCAAATACTGAATGTAAAAGTAAACATTCTGTCCAATCTGGTTTTCTTGTTCTTTTACTTCCTTCATCTCTTTTGGATTATTGGCTACATACCATCCAAACGTGCAACTTAAATAGACTGTCCTGCGATCATGTAAATTAGTAAAAGGTGGGCCATTTTGCTCCCATCAATCTGAAATGGATTACAAGTGATAAAATCTGTATGGTAACTAAAATTTGAGAACTTTGGTTTCTAGATTTGGCTGTTTTAATTAACTTTAAGATATTTAGCCTATAACAGAAACTTTGCATAAAGTAGCCTGCATTCATGATTATACAATTTCTTTATCTACGAAATAATGATTTCACTGTCTATTCTATTACCATACATTCTATTTTCACAAGGAATGCATTTAAAGATTTTTTTTTCATTAACCAATAACAGTCCTTGCGTCATCCCTAGCAACTACACCTCCTTACTCAGAGTTGCTCTGAGAAGTTTCCTAAATCACTTTTAGTCTAGGATTCCTTCCTATCAATTTTTAAGCTAACTTTTAAAAGCGCCATAGATGATGAGTGAGTGAGAGTTCAATTCAATTGAATTTTATTTGTATAGCGCTTTTAACGATGGTCATTGTTGCAAAGCAGCTTTAAAGAATCAAAAGAATTTATGGAAGTTTGTATGAAATGTTAATGTGTATGAATCAAATCAAAATGAATAGTCAATGATGAATGGTTGAGAAACCTTGAGAGGAACCAGACTCAATCAGGGAACCCATCCTCATTTGGGTGAAATTAGATAGCATGGTTTGATCTGCAGTCATACTGTGTGTTAGGCAGCTGGAAGTTCAATACACCATTAGATGTCTTTAGGTTAATATGGAGTCCAGTTCGTTATTGGAGGCTCAGTTAGAGTGTAGAAAATTCCAGTCCTGAACTATCGAGCGACTGCAGTTACTCAGACCTCAGAGAAGAGCTGTCTGCACCAGCCGAGGCCAGGAGCGTCTTTGTGGTAAAGTGGACCGTCCCCAGTCACCACACGCATCCCAAGCAGACCACACTGGGCATCCATGTGTCCCACGGGGGAGTGAGTGTGGAGTTTGTTGTTGCAATGCGTACCAGTATTAACAAAGTACTGTGTAAGCATTTTAAAATAATTTTTAAATAACTTTTACTATGCGTAAGTCTATATGGTCTGACTAGTGGAAAAAAAGTGTGAGTGTGTGACATGAGCAGGAGAAAACCCTGACTGAGCAAGTAATATGAGCCCGCAGGAAGGTTTTAAAGAATTATGTGCAAGTCTAGGGAGTGCAGATCTTTTTTTTTTTTTTTTTTGCTTTATTCATAGACTGGATTTGAAGAGATGGCAGCAGGAAAAAAGATGACCCGACATGAAATATGGAGGCACTTCAGCTGGCAGAAAAGACGAGCCCCTAAACACAGCAGCAGCGCTGGCCACGTGCTCTTTTAAAGTGTTCTAGAGTTGGTTTTATACTGGGACATTCACGGGAAATTCAAGATTGACTCTTCTATTTCTTCCAAAAAATTAATAAAACACACAAAAGGAAAAAAATGTGTACTTTCTTACTCTGGAGTGGACAGAGTATCGAATATAGGTACAATTTTCTTGGGTTAAAACCTGCTGAATCGGATCTCTCAGAAACACTGTTCGGTAATCGGAGAGGGAATCACAGATAAGAAAGCAAAAAAGTAGATCGACAGATTAAAACAACTTCAGCGCTGTTATTTCAGCGGAAATTTTTTTTTTATATGGGGAAAAATATGAACTAATCCCAGCAAAAATTCAGTTTAACTTTTCTAATTAATATCTATTGATGCAGGTGTTTGTTTACTTTGAGCAAGTAGCGCATTAGTAGCTTATTTTAAAGTGCGTTATTAAATCAGGGGCACAGCGGTGTAGTGGTTAGCACTGTCTCCTTGCACCTCCAGGGTTCGGGTTCGATTCCCGGCCAGGCTCGATTCCCGTCTCTGTGTGCATGGAGTTTGCAGGTTAGATTAACTGGTGTTCTCAAATTGCCCATAGTGTGTGTGTGTGTGAGTGTGTATGTGTGTGTGCCCTGCGATGGATTGGCACCCTGTCCAGGGTGTACCCTGCCTCGTGCCCTACTGTAAGTCTCCGGGGATAGGCTCCAGGCCCGCCGTGACCCTGAATACAGGATTAAGCGGTAATGACTTTGATTGGCATCTTTGATTGTGCAGAATAACAGAACAGAGTTATGAGAGTAAAAACTCCCTTTATTTCTCTATATACTCCCCTGCTACACTAATGCACTTATCCCAGTGTTTCACTAGGTAGAAGGTAGAAAGTGTTCTCAGTACGCCAGAGCTATGATTTAGACTGCCTGCTTCACATCTGGAATGCTGGCCTCCCAGGAACTCTTTTAATGACTCGAACATGTGGAAATTACTTGGAGCGAGGTCAGGACTGTACGGGGGATGTGGCGATAACTCCCAGCCGAGTTCCTGTAACGTGCAAGCGGTGTTGGTGAATGATGGCGTGTACAGTTCCAACAGACAGATACGTCAAGGACCGGGCGTTCCGCTGACTGAACGTCCACGGGAACCTCTGCAGTGGGACCCGAGACACTCGGCCAGGATCAATCACGGATGTACAGTATGGCACTCTTTAAAGCATTTGCACCATTCAGACGTTTTACTGCGGTTAAGAGTGAACACCACTTGTAATTAGGTCTCTTCTATAACACATTCATCACCAGAATTTTTCTATCACGGAAGCACTAGTCCGCACTGGTAGGGCTGCGATTAAGTGCCACAATCTGTTAGCAATGTAACGCCTTTGAGAGTTGCTTTTTTAAACACTTATAAAATCTACCCTTCAGATTTATTTACAGACTTTCCATAAAAGCGTTTTATATATCTTATAAAATGTTCTCCTTGACCAAGAGCTCACAACTTTTTTTTTTTTTTTTCTCCTCTCTCTCAGTTTCAGCTTGTTCAACAAGTACTCAGATCATTAAACTAATCAGCTTAAAAAGTCCCTGTAGAAAGTGTATTGAGTTGAGTTTTATTAGATGTACCTTTCCCATTATCTCGAGGTTGGGAGAGTGTTAGCAGTTCACGATTAGGAGGCACTAAATGTAATTCTAGCATGTGGTCTGACTGCTGATGCTTCTGATTTTTCTGCAGTTTGTATGAGGTTTCAACAGATATTTATTCCAGGATGCCTAAGGACCAAGAAGGTCATGTGACTTCCTGAATGCGAGACGATCCAAAGTTCCATTACCGCCAATCATTCGTCAGATAACAAGAGCATTTAGCTTTGTAGTGTTATTTTGGTAGACCTGTCACATATAGGCTTGCAGCATTATACAAACCCCAGACTTGTTTACAAGCAGGAAAGACTTTGACGACTTTATAGCGGCTGACAAAAACGGTTTCGGTGCTTAATGCTTTGGTGAAGTATTGAAGCATTATAACTTTAAATCAAATTTCTATTTATGCGTTCATTTAATCATTGCTGCTCGGCCAAGTGCAAAATAAGCACGAGAGTGGGAATGTAAATGAGGAGAATTTGGTATTGGGTTTTTCACTGCTTTGGTTCTTCCATAATCGTAACTCGTAATTAAAAATCCAAACAATTCATCTCGGTGTTCACATGTAAGAACGACCGTGAGATACCCGTACATTCCGGTGCATTGGGAGTGAAACCTCATTGCCTTACTAGTGTGGACTGTGTGCATTTGTTGGGAGTGCAGGTTTCGGAGTTCTGGCCCCTGCAGCATAAAACAGGGTGACACCGTGTCCTGCCTTCGACTTCCAAACACAAAGTTGAAGGACCCAAGACGTGACTCATGGGAAATAAATCTCATTACAGTGGAGGCTTCTAAGAGCAGCCATTATTTAGAGTCGTCGAATTTTATAACCCTTGGCGATCACCGTCTTCCTGGGGCTGTCCATGCTCGGGACCTTAATGGCCCGTTGAAAAATCATAAGTCCTGCGCCATTGATTTTCTGATTGCCTAGTTTGGGATTAAAGCATAAGTTCTTTCCTTTTTCATTCTGGGGCTGAATCTGTGCAGCGCAGGGCTGTGAGGCCTGGAAATGTCTGATTTGTATTCTGACGACATGCAAGGGCTTGATTGGCCTTCTGGGGTGAGAGAGGGAAAAAAAAACAGTACTCAAGATGAAATTGGGTAATATTGCATGAAATTGAGTAAAATCACTTTTCTTAGTCTTTTTTTTTTTCTTCCTTGAAGTTTTAATTACAAAGTGTGTACTTTACATAAACAATACTATCTCATTCATTCTTTTTATCGCTTACCTTGTATAAGGTCGTGGGAGGCCTGGAGCCTGTCCCAGGTGACTCGGCACGAAGGAGGGTACACCCTGGATGGAGTGCTAATTCATCACAGCATGCACGCACACACACACACTCCGGGCAAATGTGGAAATGCCAGTTTGCCTACTATCTTTGTTTTTGGACTTTAAAAGGAAACCGCATGAAACCTACAAAGCATGGAGAGAACATGCAAACTCCACACACACACACACACACACACACACACACACACACACACACACACACACACACACAAGACCCGATGTGGGAATCGAACCCTCGAGCCATGAGGTGCGAAGTCACAGCGCAAACCACCATGGCACCATTACCGTGCCACTCAAATAATAATACATTTAAAAAAAAAGAAACTAGAAGGGCTGAATTTGGCACTGCCATCGTTATTCGTATTCAATTTTTGTTAATCTTACGACATATAGATTTCCCTGCTTACATTTTAGCTTTTAATTAAAGGAATTTAATTAAACTTACTTACTAATTGAATTATCGAGCATGTCATTAGATTAATTACTGGGACATCAGAGAAGCAGCACGTTTCTGTAGGGCAGCTCCTCATGTCATGGCAAGGAAGAACAGCAGGTGATTCTGAAAGTTTGTGATGTTATGACATTTTGTCTGGTACAGATTTTTCAATACTGCTTAGCATCCGGTGTTTCCGGTGTTTCTAAATAACACCGGATTTATTTGTGCCGGCCCACCACGGTATCACTGGCCTCCACATATTAATTTTCGATTATTTTTATACAGTCTAACCGTGATCAGTTTAGTGAAAGGCGTCGCCACGAAAAAGGGAAGTGATTTGTAAGCAGGCAGTGTCTATCATATCAAACTGTGTTGATTAATACATTTGAATCAATTACATTCTTAATCGGGTTAGGCATGTTTTTTTTTATTTTTTTTTTACGTTACCTGTACCAAGTTGATGCTTTTAAAAGGGTACTGGTGCGTAAATGGTCCCTGACCTGAAAAAAAGAGCCACAAAAAATGCTGGATAACATCATAAAGGCTTTTTATTTAAAAAAATATATATTTAAAATAAACAATATATTAAAAGTATATGTAAATATATGTGCATACAAAACGGCTAATTTACATACTACCTAACGCGACTACAATAATTTAACACCAATAACAGTAAAGTAGTTGGTATTCTTGATACGTGACAAACCAGCTTAAAATTTCAGTAAATTTCAGTAATAAGCATTTTAATTGAAACATGTTTACCTTAACTAGCTAACACTACCTGCCGCCGTCAGAGCGAGTGTAATTACTGCATTCACACGCTCATCGGGTGTCTTATTTCCCCGAGTTGTCACGTCAGAATGTGAAAACAACATACTCGCATTATTACAAAGATTAGTTGGATTTGTATCATTAGAACTTTCCGACTCGCGTTCGCGTGCATTTTCTCAGTCGGGAAATAATTTTTCACGTGCGATGAAGGTGATGATGTCAATTTATGTCAATTTCAGAGAAGCAGAGGGCAAATATTTCAATCGCACACACACGCATAGCACTCGGAAGTCCTACCACAGTTGTAAAAAGTCTCCTGGGATAGGGTCCAGGCCCCCCGCGACCCCGTACACAGGATGAAGAGGTAAAAACGGAGAGCGAGTGAGTAAAAAGAACATGATGATAAATTAAAGGACAGAGTAAATAAGAGGTGGGGTGAAAAGTAAAGGACAGATAATAAAAGGAAATGAGGGATGGTAGGAAGGATGGGCTAAATGACAGAAAGAATGATTGCAGAAATAAAGGATGACATGAGTGGTAGAGGGAATGTGAGAGAAGGAATGATGAAGGATGCTAGGGATGAGAGATGGACGGAATGATGAAATAAGGAACAGGAATAAATTAGGAAATGAATAAAGGAATTGGTTTGGAAGCACATGTTCACTCCTCTTGACCGAAGTCCCAACATGAGTCGCGATAAACACGTTTAATATCTCTGTAGCGACGTAATGATGTCACTTTGTCATTTAGCTCGGCAGCTGCTTCTGTTTGCTGTTTGGCATGATTTCCTGCAAAGTGATTTGTTTGTTTATTCGCTGATTCAAATGAGATGTTTATGAGATCAGATTTGCTGTTTTTGTCTCAGTGTATAATGTTGTGTTATAATTCTGTAGAATGAGCCGCATTGATTGTGAATGCAAGAAAAATATCGTGTCTGCTGCTAACCGAATGCTTGCAATGGAAAACTTTCTGTTACTTGATGTGCGAAGCAGAATGGTGTTAACACTTTGTCTTAACAATTCCCTAAACAGTATGAATTAGAAGACAGTTAAACCCTGGATTGCGAGCATAATTCGTTCCGGAAGTGTGCTTGTAGATCAAAGCACTCATATATTAAAGCTAATTTCCCCCCCCAAAAAAATCTGACATCCAAAAATATTCATTAAAAAATATTAATACAAAATATAAAGTAAAAATAAATAAAATTAACCTGCACTTTACCTTTGAAAAGAATCGTGGCTGAAGTAAGATGAGAAAGGAGGAGGAGGAGGGAGGGGGCTACTGTGTAGGATGACTTTCACACACACACACACACACACACACACTAACGGAAACACTGCTCTGTCGGGAAACTTCTTTAACAAGGAACCTCTCTAATGATACTTGAGACTGAGCAGGAGAGATGATTAACCACAATCCCGCAGCACGCAATGACCATTGGCTCATTTGTGATCATGTGACACTCGGCAGACGAAGTGTATACATACTACTCGTAAATTAAGACCTCACTCGTTTATGAAGTTAAAATGTATTAGAAAATTTTGCTCATTTAGCAAGCTACTCGCAATCCAAGGTTCCACTGTAGACTTCTATTTAATCAAAAGCCACAGTTTTAACCATCATTTCCCAAGCAAACGGAGCCAATGGAGTGGTCTGTGTTCCACAACGTAACACAACAACACAATCCTCACATTATTTTTTGTGTTAATTTTCTATAGCAGAGTCTCTGACAGTAACGCAGTCAGTAATCACAAGTTTACATTAAAGCACTTGATTTAATTCCTTATCGTTGCTATGGTAACTACTAATCCAAATATATGGCAGATGCTCAACGTGATCTAATAATGGATTCAATAAAACACATGATTTAACAAGCAAAACTATCATTGTGCATGTGATGTCCAGTAAGGAATAACACATGATGCTGGATTATTACAGAAAAATAATCCATGATGCAGTTCTTATAAAATTAAGTCTTTTGATAACAGAACACTAACACACTTATCCCACCGTTTCACTAGTGGCTGTATACCATCAAGGTACAAAGTTTTCTCAGCACTCCGGACCCATGATCGGACTGCCTGCTTTACACCTGAAACCCTGGCCCCCCAGGAACTCCTTCAGTGGCCCAAACATGTAGAAATGGCTTGGAGTGAGGTCAGGACTGTACGCTGGATGTGGCATTGACACAAGTACGAGTTTCTGTAACGTGCAAGTGGTGTTAGTGAGTGATTGTATGTACAGTTCCCACAGATACAGTATATGTGTCTTTTCAGTAAGTTGGCGACAAGTTATCCATTGGATATTCTTTTAAGGATCAGGTGTTCCACATGATGTTCACGACTGCAGTGGGCTCTGAGCCACCTCGGCCAGGATCGCCATTCACGGACGTATGGCCTTTTAAAAACCATTGAAATGTTTTCCCGCGGCTACGAGGCTCATCACCGTACTGCGCTTGACGCCTTCTGTAAATGTCAACCGGTTTTATGTCTTAATTCACGACAAAGTCCCATGTAAGTTGACCGAATCTCATACATTAAGAGATAGAATGTGTGATGAAGTAAAGGACCGAAGAAATAAGGAAGATGAATAGAATGAAAGATGGTAAGAATGACAGAAAGATATACAGTGGAGTGAAGGTTAAAATAAAGCATGGAGAAAGGACAAGGTGTTAAGGTGATAAAAATGAGGGATGCGGTGAGGAAATAAATGACTGGAGGAATGAAGGATGGAAGAATGAGTGACAAAACAAATGAGAGGCAGAAGGAATGATAAAAAGAGGAAAGGATGAAAAGAAAAAAAATGCAGGATGAAATTAATGATTAAAAATAACTCAGAAAGAGGATGAAGGATGGATGTAATGCTTAAAAAAAAGATTTAAAGAAATACAAAAACATGAGGATGGAAGGAATGGTGAAATAAAGAATAGAAGTGAGAGGTGGGCCAAATGAGAGACACACGAACTGATGAAGTAAAAGATGGAAGGAAAAATATAAAGAAAAGGAACTGAAGGAACTATAAAATAATGGATGGAAAAAAATGAAATAAAATAAAGGACAGAAGCAAGAAAAAAGTGATGAATTAATGGATGGAAGGGAAGATTGAATTAGAGATAGAATGAATCATGAAATGTAAGGAAGTAAAGTTAAACAATGAAGAAGAGAAGGAATGATCAATTAAATGGCGGAAGGAAAGACAGAATGAGGTGCAGAGGGAGTAATGAAATTAAGGACAGAAAAAAATGAAGGTGAAAGAAGTGATGAAATAAAGGCTTGTAGGAAAGAAAGAATGAGAGATGGGAGGAATGCCAGAAAGATAATAGGGTGGAGGAAATGATAAAGGATGGAAGGAAGGACAGAAAGAACTTGGGGTGGAACGAATCATGATTATAAAGTGTGGAAGAAGGATGGAAGAAAGGAGGAATATAAAGAATGAGGGATGAAGTGAATGAACAGTGAATGAGAGACAGAATGAATGATGGAATAATGGATGGAAAGAAAGACAAAAAAATGGATGGAAGGAAGGAGAAAGAAGAGGTGACTAAGAATGATGAAAGAAAGAATGGCCAAGAATAAGGAATAAAAATAATGATGTGATGGACCATATGAGACATAGAAGGACCAAAGTAAAAGATGGAAGGGAAAAAAGAAAGAGAGAGAGAGAGATCTAAGGAGTTATAAAATACTGAATGGAAGGAAATAAGAACAAGAGGTGAAAAGAATGCTGTCATAAAGGATAGAAATACATAAATGATAATAGGAAAGACAAAGGCTAAAGGATGGGAGATGGAATAATGGAATAAGCAATAAAAGTGAAGATGAAGGATGGAAGGAATGATGGGAAATAAAGGACAGAAAGAAGGTGATACGTACCTGCTGCAGGAACTAATTACATTATTTTAAATATTGTAATTTTGAGAAAAATCACACTTTGAGACATGCTGTTTAAGGAAAATCATCAATGTTTTATCCTTTACTTGATGTCTTTAAATTTTTTTCCCAGCGTGGCTTATATTCCTGGCTAAATTCCCAAAAATCCTTTTAAAGAAACATGATCAGCTTAATGATTTCATATCCAGTGGCTAACCTTTAAGACTAAATACCTAAAGCCATTCCAAAATCACAGAGCCGGGTGCCAATCTAATGCCTGGCAGAAATCCTGGCAGAATCCCTGTTCCTCTTTTAGGCCTCATTTAATTAGCACCTTCCATCATTTATTTAAATAGCCTCAGCCTTACATTCTGTAAAACCCTCTGTTTTCTTTCTAGTCGGTATCAGTGGTGTTAAAGCACAATATGATGATGAGATTCTTAGCTGCAGTAAAACATTTAAACTGTGCAGACGTTTTAAAGACGGCCGTACGTCTGTGAATGATGATCCCCACCGAGATGGTTCGATCCTGATCCTTGAAAATCGACGGATAATTTATCGCCAGCTTGCGTAAGAGGCTGAGAATTATTCCTGCATCCCAAGGTACAGACAAATTACAAACCATTTCCACGTGTTAAAGTAGTTCCTGGGAGGCCAGTGTTTCAGACATGAACCAGTCAGTTCGATCAAGCACTATAGTGAGACGCTGGGTGTCGTGGTGTAGCAGGGGATTATATAGGGAAATAAAGGGAGGTTTTAGTGTCTGTTAGGACAAAAAGAAACGAGGGAGGAATTGCTTGATGCGTCTGCCGCACCTCGATATAGTTACCGGCCGACATCCGACATGCTTTCCAACTGGGAGAGAAACATACGCACGTTATGGGGTCTCTGAATATTTTGCAGTTTACTCACAGAAGAAGAGGTTTTTAAGTTCTTAGCCATTTCCTGAGTACTGTACATACTGTACATGTCATGTCCATCTTTGGCTTTACCGAGACAGCATAAGCCCTTAGATGGGTGGAAACAAAAGAGCGAAAAGAGAGAACAAAGAAATAGGAGTCTGGGAAAGTTCAAACAATCAGAGGAACATTTTAGATCAATCACAAGTCCGGGTTTGACTTGAACGCCCCTCGTAGTTTGCAAAAGGTTTATAATTCAACAAGAAAATACTGTTTCAACATGGAAATCCTACTTAGAAAGCCACGCAGCACTCCTCAATCCAGGGGTCTGTAATCAACATGGGGGAACTCAACATCAGCAGTAAACAAAACAACAATTTATGACTTTTATGACCTTTAATCTCATCAGTGTGCATGGGTGAGTTTAAAACTCGGGCAGATGAAAGAAACAAGCTATAGCGCATAATTGATAACCAGACATTCATGTAAAGGTCAGTAGCAAAGAGCAGCTAACTACTGAGAGACCAGGAGATACTTAAACCAATCCCAGGATGATTAAGAGTATTAAGGAGGTAATAAATACAGAATAATGAGAGGTAACACTGAGGGATGCAGAGACAAGGTTTTTTCCAGGTTCATATCGAGTGCACTTCATGATAGCTAATTGATTTTAAAGTTAAGTGAATTTAATAGCGTGGATTGAGTATGGATGCAGCAGAGAAGAGATGATGGCGTATGGATGCTTCAGTTTAGCTTGAAAGCAAAGTGTTTATTTGCTGTTTTCATTGCTCGAATCCCGTTTTCCTTTTCTCATGTAATGATTCAGTTTGCTGAGAGTACCTAAAGCGTCGTTAAGCATCCCCAGCCGGAAAAAAAATTGGTTGTCACAATGTTGTGGCGATGTTGATTTGGCAATGTTACAGATGTTGGGACATCGTTGATATTAGGCTGTTTTTGAAAGTTTTTTAATTAAAAAGCAGCCAAAGGGGTGAAAGAACTTTGTGCGAAAGTGGACGTGATGCAGTTTGGACGCTGTGCAAACACCATAATACGGTTGAGTCATTTGACATTACAACACTAAGAGATGCGTGACATGAGATTTTACCTGGAATTCTAAACATTGTTAGACACTTAAGGGACAATGGATGTGTTGTGTGAATGAGTGTTAGGCTGCTTAATGCTGTAAGTAAAGGTTTTAAGGCTGTACTGTATTTGCCATGTTGTCTCTGGGTCGATCATTCAAATTTATCTTGGTATTGGTGACCCAGTGGTAGGTTTCTCGTCTGCCATGCGGTAGGCCTGGGTTCGATTCCCACCCAATGCCCAAACCCCAGCCACTGGTTGCAGTGCCGGTCCCCAAGCCCAGGTTAATTGACAGGGTTGTGTCAGGAAGGGCATCCGGAGTAAAACCTGTGCCAGGTTGTGTGCTGATCGGATGGTACGCTCTGGCGACCCCTGATGGGAGCAGCTAAAAGACCAACAGCATTTAACTTTATTTCAACATCATTTTAACATTTAGTAATTCTAACTTTCTATAACAGCACTGTCCTGACATTGTGTTTTGGATAATAATGTTGCAACCGGATTAGAACTATATGACAGTGGTCGTCCATCATTAGGGTTTCTGCTTTGAGGTTTCTACTCTTATTACCAACATGACACATAACTTATACTATGAGCAAAAGTTTTCCAGGGTCACCGTCATTATGGTTCCTCTGTGACAGATTTGCCAGCATACAATCAGGCGTTTATAATTACTTTCTGTCATGAGAATGCTAACAAACCGACTTGAACACCAAAACATCATCTAGAAATGTAATTTGTTTTGTCTATAATGATCGTGAAACTCCCTGAAATCGTACGCACCGCTTTCTTCACTTCGTGTTAGCTGCTGAGCCACTCTCGATAAGCATTTCTTCCCTTTTTGACGGCCATGCTGCACCGTTCCATCAGCTTGCTGCAGCTTATCTCAGTCCAGCAGTCCTGGTGGTGGAAAAAATTCCACCAGGCCACTGTTGCCCGGACGAAAGTTATTCATACGGTTTCTGTAATCAGCAGGAGCCAAGTCAGCTTCCACAAAAGCCTGGAAAGAGCACTCCTATTAAAACACACAAGATTTATTTCGTTGCATTAGAGCAATGCCATTGATTCTTCGTGATTTATAAGAAGCTCTGTGCTGTTGCATTCTGAAAGCCATTTTGAATTAATGGACATACGATTTACACACTTTAGATTACCTTTTAAATTTCATGACTTTAGACTTTTATGTCTAAAGAAGATTCCCGGAGAGCCGTTCCCACATTAAATGATGCAGAATTGAGAATTAGCCAAAGTAACTTGGATGGAAACCGGGCAGATCTAATTTCAGAGTATAAAACGCTTTCAAAGCTTCCTGCCCACTTTTAAAGCCTCCATGAAATGTGCCTTTGCAGAGATTTGATTCTGGAAGTTGATTCATGTCTTTTTGGGAAACGATGTCAATGCCTGACTGATTTAATGTTCAGAAGGTGCCTTTCCTTAACATCCACCCTAAAAAAAGTGTCTCACCTACAGTACAGTAGGTGGGAAAAAAAGTGCATTTTCAGCTAGGATTGTTCTGTATAACACCATTTTTCATAATACGGTATGCGCCAAAATATACAGTACTGAAACTCGAGCCTTTTGCATTTGTCATCAGGGCATAGCTCCTGCCGCATGTGTTCCCACTAGTGAAAAGGATGTTGTGTTGGGCAGTTGTTGTTGGAAATGTCGACGGAGGAAAATGTATTCATAGTTCATGAGTATTATTTCCGCTCTTATGGAAGTGGTCGTAAATGGAGACCGAGTTTGAAAAAGGCGGCTGAACGATTCAGAGAGAGATTTAATAAGACGGCACCAAGTAACACAGTTATTCTGTCTATTATTATGAAATTTCGCCGTCCTGCTAGTTTATTGTGTCAACAGGAGTCTGCAGCAATCTTTGTTCCAGGATATGTTTGAGAGTCTGCGTGAACAATATGAACCCAGTGAGCTGGTGCATGCGCATTTCTAACAGTTACATTACGCAAACCGTTGTAAATCAACATTCTAATAGTGTGCATGTTGTATTTCTCATAGATGACAACAAGGTAATATTGTTCGTCTTTTCATTTCAATACTGTATATTTTGTTGCATACTGTGTTTAATGCTTCTTTTCTTTAGATCCATGCTTTATTTTTTTGGAAATGCATTAAAAAAAAAACACACACACACATTTGCTGAAGACAATTTCGCGCACCTTTTATATAGTGTCTGTAACTTTTTTGAATTCAGTTCTTTTAATGATCTTATTTGTCATTCAGATGAAACTTGGCCAATTTAGATTTCACATGAAAAGACATGAATCTGAAAAATTTTATTATTCTAAAATGAAAAATTGTCAAGATATTGCAACATGAATTTGACAAGGTTACGGACACTACAGATTTTTTGCTTTTACCAAAAACCTATTTAAGCAACAATTTTTACAGGTCATGTGCTTACACCAATGTTAGTATCAATAGTCATAAAGAAATATGAATGATTTGCATTTTAAATGATTATGATTATAGACAGTATAGCGCTGAACAATGGCCATTTTGGGGCTCATATAAAATCATCTCTCCAAAAGTTAGCAAATTTTTAGGGAAGCGAGGTTGGTCACTTCCATGTTCCATAACCTTCAGAGGTAGCTACTTTGGCGCACACATCCTGTATTATATGAATAACATAAAAGAATTAATCAGCACCAATACAATGTTTTGTCTGTAAACATATAGAACAAGCAAAGATTGTTCAAACCAGAATCTTCTTACTGTTTGGAGAAGCAACTGGAGGAAAAAAACTCTTACAGAAAACTTTGCTGTAATCTCATGAATAGTATGCACGATATGAAAAATTACATATGGCGTTTCTCAGTATAAACACTTTTGTATTCCAGACTTTATTATGTCCCGATGCACTGCCACCCTGTTTCTTTTTGAAGATGGTGGATTGCTCAGTAAACTGACAAGAAAGGTGAGCCTGCAGTCTTTATGAATGTTCAATTCACTTGGCTCAAATCAAAAGATTGCTTCAGCGCTGTGCCACCACTCAAAAATTGCAGGTCATCATATTGAGAGTCTAACTGGCTTAACAGCATACAGGACCGCAGGCAGTGAATAAAATCCCATCAAGTGGATTCATCAGGGCTGCAAGCTGCCGCTTTCAGAGCACAGCATTTTTTTTTTTTTGGTCCTTTGAAGAGTGCAGTAAATGAAGCCAAACTGTATTTAACATTTAGCATTTTTTTTCCTACACGCCAGTCACTCCATTGTCATGGCGGCCCTTCGCCTGAAGTAATGCCGGAGTTTTACATCATCAACCCTTTGTAGTTATGGCTCCATGTGTACGTGATAAACACAGGAGGTGCTTCAATCTCCCAGGCACCAAGGCTTTCAGGGGAGCACAAAGGTCAAAGTCCGGTGGAGCGAGATCAGGACTATAGGGAGGATGCTTTAACACCTCGAAAAAGTTTCGACAGTCTGGGCAAGTGTGCAGACATGCATCATCATGTCTCTTGGATAGCAGTCCTCTGTGTTCAGGCTCCACGTCTTCATTAAGCATCTCACTGTAATGAGCTCAGGTGATTATTGAATCTTTTTACTGATAATCTTCCAATACAGGCGCTGGAAAACTGTGAACATTAATTTTACAGCTGATGGAAATTTCTCCTTCGATAAAAAATGTCACCAGGTATAAACGTAGCACTGCATGCTGCTCTTTATTCGTGCAAATCACAAGTGCAGCTTCCATTTTTGCTCGCACCGGAATTACAAATGGACTGATGTAAGACGTTCAGCAGTGACTGGGGAGACAGTAGCCTTGATTGGAAAGCGCTGATAAGAGATCGCGGCCAAAAGAAGTTGATTTTAAAGAATAAAAATTCTAATTTTCTATTTCTATTTTAAATCTAGTAACTAAGATTTAGGAATGTGCTCCAAGTGACGCAATTACTGTATGAGTTTTTTTTCTTTCTTTTTTTTTCTGGCTGTTTGTTTTGTTTTGCTCATAGTAATGTGCATATATTTTAGATTTCTTAATTATTTTATATCCATTTTATTTCTATACCTTTAAGAGCTTTTGTGCATTTGAATTCATAATGGAATTTTAATAATTATTAAAACTTGTGTAAAAATAAATGAACAAAAATAAATTAATTGAAAGATAATTTCTCTATTCAATTTCTATATTCAACTTCCTGTTTTCAGTTCTGCCACAAACATCATGCGTGGGCAGGCCATACAGTGCTAACCCTCGGACACAACCAAGGGGCAACCTCCGGTTCAGAAAAATGAGTCAGACGCGGTATCAAAACATGCAGTTCCTTGAATGACCACTAGGCTCCAAAAGTGAGTAAATCCCCATAGAGCCCAGTGTTAGAACGGCCAAATAGAAATAAACATGTTTACAGCCGGGTACAAAAACTGTTTTTTGGTCTCCATAGGTAGAGTTCCCATTCATGACAACAAGAGGTGACTTTTTACCTAAACCAATTTGATTAAGCCATATAATTATGCATTATGCAATTATGCAGGGAGAGCTGCAATGCATCACTTTAGCTAACCAGCTAACTAGAATTATTGTAATTTAATTTACAACAAGAAATGTAGGAGCTGACACGGGGAGATGTGTAGGCATTGTTCCAGTTATGAATTAACCACGGTTTAGGTGGAGTCAGACCTTCCACCTTCTGTAAACCTATGCTCCTGGACAAACACCTATGAGTGTTTGTCCAGTTCTTTTTATACAGATTATGGACACAGCCCTGTAACACTCCACTGTAATACCCTCCCACATGGATGTGTGTGTGTGTGTGTGTGTGTGTGGCAGAATTGAAAACGGAAAAATATTTTTGCTAAATTCTTCTAATGTTTAACACAAACCTATTTCCATTAAATTCACATCTACTTTGTCTGGTATGGACGGATGAAATTTCCATTCAGTGAGTTGAGACAGATGTAAACAGTCTGCAGTCCTGGTCTAATGCCAGGTTTACACTGTGTAACCAGAGTAACCTTGTCACTTGTCTCCTGCCCGCGCGGCATGACTCAATTTTTCGACGCAATGGTGTGAAAACTTTAACACAAGGGCGCTCGCACTGTGAGACCACCATTAAATGTCAACATTATTGTCGCCTCGGACTAGAGCTGGTTTTAGACCGCCTGATGATATATTTAGTCGTTTAGGATTAAATGGATTACTTGTCACATTGTACAAGATGGTTTAGAAAATCTTGGTCAAAGATTGCGTGATGATGTATATCTTCCATGTCAGTTCATGCGATGAAGATCCTATAACGCTTGACCTTAAGGAAAATGACTGCATGGCACTACTGTACCAGTCATGCATGTTATGCTTTCTACCTCATGACCACAGAATTCTTTTACTGTGTGTGATGTTCTTCCATGAGTACACGGAGTGTAAACCTGCCTTAGGTGCTCAATAATACATTGTGTTATGTAATTTATTTCGAGTTTTTTTGTATTTTATGACCTACAAAGGTAAATCAATCTGTTTGAGTATTTACTAGGATGGGCGTTCAAGTCAAGCCGGGACTTGATGAAATTTATTGTGGATGAAGGTGTAAAACTCCCATAGTTGAGCTTTATAAGTGCTCTTCAGAAAACCTATGGGTGATGTCACAGTGTTTGTCAATTCTTTATATATTTTCATAGTGTACGTAGCATTTTTATGGTGTAAACCATGCTGTGTTGCATTGATATGTGTGTGTGTGTGTGTGTGTGTGTGTGTGTGTGTGTGTGTATTGAGGATTTTGGCGGCTTGTAGGTGCATTACGGTCATTTCTTTGTATTCCCCATCCTCTGTTTATATGCGGTAAAGTATCACTTTGATTATCCTTCTTGATTGACGCATATAGCCACGCCCACCACGAGGGGAAAAAACAATGTATTGGTACAAAAAAGTGCTAGATGCTGTGACGCACTTGTGATTTGCAGGAATAAAGAGCAGCGTGCAGTGCTTCGTTTGTCGTAGTCTGAGGATGTACCTGGTGGCATTTATTATTGAAGGAGAAATTTCTTGATTTCTCTGACTCCTGCAGAGTGTGGAATGGAAACATCCTCAATCGCCATCCAGGAAAAAGTTCAAATGAACTGGAAAATTAATGTTTACAGTTTTCTGGAGGAAATCTTTTTCAGGAAAAAGATTCAATAATCACTTGTGCTCATAACGTCATTTTTACTTAAGTTAAGCCTTTATTTGTCACATATACATTACAGCACAGTGAAATTCCCTCTTCGCATATCAGAGAGCAGAGTGAGCCATGGTACAGCGCCCCTGGAGCAGATAGGGTTAAGGGCCTCGCTCAAACTGGTGGCGCTGGGGATTGAACCGCCGATCTTCCGATCAGTAACTCAGTGCCTTATCCCTGTGAGCTACCACTGCCCCCAACATTTTGATATTATTTATTGGGCAAATTCAACAGGAAAATATTGAAGGACTGGCAAAGTTTCATTAAATTCTGTCCAGCCAGATTTGCGTCACAACATTGGGTGAACAGACAGACAGACAGAGACTGGTTTCTAGTCCTCCAATGTATTAAATATAAAGATGTCCCGAAAAGAGTGAGTTTGATCAGTGTACAGACAAAATCTTTTTATTGTTCTATATCCAGTTATTTCTATGCCTTTGAGAGGTTTTGTGCATTTGGCACAATGATGCAGTGGGTTGAATTCATATGGAATTAGATTTGTGTCAAAAAAGAAATGAGCAAAACGTAATTAAGCAAATATAAATACGTTAAAGTGCATGAAATATTTGCAAAGAAAAACTCACATAAACTGCAAAACAACAACAAAAAAAAGCTTTTCCGTTTCTTTCTTCAGCTTTCAACGTCATATATGGGCCGGTCTTAGAGCGCTAACCCTCGGACCCAACCAAGGGACATCCTCCGGTTCAGAGAAAGCCTAACCTAATTCTTCAGATTAGCCTCTGTGTAAACAGTTAAATTGGCTGAAATGTAGCTTTTGATATAATTTGAATTAAAGTCATTTAATTTAAGTAAACTATAAACACTCGTTAATAAATGTGTAATACCTTTGGGTTGTGATTCTGCTGATTTAACTAAATTACAAAATCAGGTACGCCTGTCTGCATGACCCTATAGTAAGTAGCTCTGGTCTCGAGAACACAACACTGTCCGCTGTATCCACTTTTGGGCAGCATACAGTACTACCATTCTGCATTAACTGTAGCTGATGTTAGTCAGAGTGATATAGTGGATATACTTGAGTAGAGGACTGAATGAACATGTGGCTGCCAAAAGTAGAAGAAGCTTAAAGCTCATTATTGCCATAGGACTGGAACCGACTGAAGTTTGGCTAGGACTCCGACTGGAGCCGTCACATTTCAGCGGCCGTGTTTTAGAGTTCGGCACTGGCACCGGCACCAGAGCTGGTGAGCTGACAGCTGCTTGCCTCAGGCTTAAACTCCATTCAAAAACACATAGATGCCGATACATTAAAAAGGAAAACTGTTTCCTTTCGGAATGGGATATCAGAGAGAATGGAGTATCATACAGCTTTGCAAAACTGCCACATCGATCCATGGCAAGTGAAATACAGTGGAACCTCGGAGCATAATTCGTTCCGGAAGCGTGCTCGTATTCCAAAACACTCGTAAACCAAATTAAATTTTCCTATAAGAAATAATGGAAACTCAAATTATTCGTTCTACACCCCAAAAAAATAAATACATAAAAATAATTCATACAAAATATAAAGTAAAAATAAAACAAATTAACCTGCACTTTACATTAAAAAAAAAAGGTAAAATAAATCCCGACAGATAAGTGTTTCCGTTTGTGCACGCAGGCGCTGTGTGTTTCAGCTGTGTGTTGTCATTAACGGAGAGACTGTTTTATCGGAAAAATTAGCAAGGAACATCGCTAATCACACTCGCGTGAGCGCATACTAACGGAATCACTGCTGTAAAGTAAAAAAAACAAAAACAAATGAACCTGCAGTTTACCTTTGAAAAGAATCGCAACAGAGCAGAGTTTCTGTGTAAGGCAGAGAGAGTGTGTCTGTATGTGTGTGTGAAGCCGAGAGGAGGAGGGGGTTGGGAGGGGGTGCTGTAAAGGCGGGAGAGAGAGTGTGTGCATGTGTGTGTGTTGGTGTAAGGGAGCACTGTGTCAATTGGACGTCCAAGTCAAACTGGGACTTT
Organism: Clarias platycephalus; assembly: GCA_030068275.1. Classification (NCBI taxonomy): domain Eukaryota; kingdom Metazoa; phylum Chordata; class Actinopteri; order Siluriformes; family Clariidae; genus Clarias; species Clarias platycephalus. Next base: position 29,108,350 of record JAQQZT010000036.1, on the reverse strand, counting down.
TGATTGTGCACAGTTATGAGAATAAAAAAATTAATTATATCTTTTTTGATTGTGCACAGTTATGAGAATTTTTATTTTATTTTTTATATCTATATTAAGTCTATATAAGCAGCATAGTGGCATAATGGTTAGCACTGTCGCCTCACACCTATAGGGTCAAGGGTTTAATTCCCGCCTCCATTCTCCTGTGATAGGCTCCAGGCCCCTGTGACCCTGTACAGGATAAGCAGTATAAAAGATGAATGAATGATTGAATGAATTTGTCTATATAATCCCCTGCTACACTAACATATTTATCCCAGTGTTTCACTGGTGCTTGAACACCATTAAGGTGGAAAGTTTTCTCAGTACACCAGATCCATGATCAGACTGCCTGCTTCACGTCTGAAACCCTGGCCTCCCAGAATCTCCTTTAATGGCCCAAACAAGCCAGGTTCCTGTAACGTGCAAGTGGTGTTGGGTAATATTGTGTCTACATTTCATACAAACAGATGACAGATTATTAGTCGATTTTCAAGAATCAGGCATTCCATTTGCTGAATGTTTACGTGAACAACTGCAGTGGGCTCTGAGCCACCTCGGATGGGATCGTCATCCATGGGTGTATCGTTTAAATGTTTTACTGCAGCTAAGAGTTTCATCACCGGGTGAAGTCTTCTGTAAATGTTCATCAGTTTTAGTAACGAGGTTTGCGAGTGTTCCGCAAGACGAGCAAAGATTTTTAATACATTTCGACTCGAAAAACGAGCAAGTCTTGGTTTACGAGTACTGAGTATCATGTATCACGCATGGGCTTCTTGTTTTGATGCCGAGCGTCACGTCATCACAACTGAGCCAATGTTTTTTCTCTGAATTGCAATTGTGCTGCAGAATTGTGGGTAATCGTCTCCCCTACTGGGTCTTAGTGCTCGTCTCTTACTGGTATAATCAACCTCTGTGCATATTTTATTTTGTGTTTATAAGCGTGTGTACAGCGCGTTGTATTGCGCGTGTAAATCAAAAGAAAGTCTCATTAGAGAGGCTAAAGATCCATTTTTTTCCCTCTGTGTTTCAGCCTGTCGTTATGTGTGTGCCCCTTTACATAGTTTTTCAGTTAGTGTGTTTGTGTGAAACTCAAATAAGAGAGGAGAAAGGTTTACTGTGTAAGATGAGAAGGGGGAGATGGGAGGGGCTGATTCCTCCTCTCTTTTTATTTTAGATTCACACACATACACACACACACACAGCGCCTGTGTGCATAAACGGAAACACTTATGTCAGGATTTATTTTTACTTTTTTTAAAGTAAAGTGCTGTTTTTAAAGTAAATTAATTTGTTTTATTTTTACTTTATATTTTGTATTAATTATTTTTATGTATTTATTTTTTTGGATTGTGAAACGAATTTGAGTTTCCATCATTTCTTATGGGAAAATTTCTTATTTCTTATGTTGCTTTGATGTACGAGTGTTTTTAAACCCCACTTCTGGAACGAATAATGCTCGTAATCCAAGGTTCCACTGTACCATCATTTATGAAAAATGTTATCACTAGTCCCGGTTTGACTTGAACGTCCCTTTTATTTTTTGTTTGTTGGTTAGGTTAATTGAACCTTTAATAATAATTAAGTTGTCTTGTAATATTTCATTCATTAGTAAGAAGATGTCTAAAATAGCTTGGAGTACATGAATAAAAATGAATCAGTTTGGTTTTCTGTCCTTGACATATTAAAATCCAAAGATCATAGTGCAAAATACTTTCTTTGTAGATGTCACTCTGTTTAATGCTTGGCACCTGTTTATGAGGTTATGTTATGAATAGGTTTTGAATTTCTGCCTGTCAGTACAGATTACTATCGATGGACAGAGATGAAAGCATCATTCATAAGATGCTCCATCCATTAAATGAACAGAATAAATAATCAAAAGAAGCTCTTTTATATG